>CM032662.1:19845145-19990283 GCA_019095985.1 Streblospio benedicti
TGACTGTGTCAATGGGTTCACAAATTGGATATTTAAATTCCCATCTTCTTGTCTGTAAATTTATTTTCTAGAACATGTGAAGTCAGGAGTTAGCAGTTACATTCCATATTTCTAAATCATAAATAACGATACCTGGGGTGTCGTCCATTTTTAGGGGCTCAAAGAAAAAGTTAGCCGACCCCCCATTCAACATTTTAAAAAGTTGAGTGACCCCCCCCCAGCTAAAGAAAAAAGTCCTCTATATAGTCATTGCAATGCTTAAAGAAAATATTTTAAAAAATATACCGTAGCGTGATAAAAAAGTTCAGCGACCCCCAAAAGTAATCAGAAAAGTTGGACGACCCCCCCCCTTTTTGATGAACCCCCCCCCAGATCTCATTATTTATGATTGTTCCCCTAGCTAGAATCACTACATATATTGTGGCTATTGTTGCTGGGACCATATAAATTGGAAGTGAGTACTTGCTGTAATAGATTTATTTGTATAATCAAATATTGCATTAAATGCTTAGAATATGAGCAAAGACATTGGAACTAAGAAACTTAACAACTATCTTTGTTGGAGAAACTCAGCTTTTCCCCAGTGCATTACATTGTATATGCAGAATATTTTCCTGATATCACATCAGCATATGTGAAAGATCCTGAGATATAGCTCTATAATCACGTTAAAAATTCAACGTTTTCGAGTGTTAAATGCTTTAGGCCTTGTTTTTAGCTCTTTGCATCTGGGTATATGTCTTTCAGCAGCTGCCTGGTTAAACTTTCTATTACAATACGGACACTGCTCATAGTCTGGGTTTTCAGTCACTGGAGGAGGTGGTAGATCAGCAACACTCCCTCCTGTTTTCTCAGCCTCTGTAACTGCCTTTGCATAGCGGATGGTCTTAACAAAATTCTCATGTTGAGTTCTCCAGTTAGATTTCTTTGGTTTCTGAATAAAACACAGTTTAAACTTTGAAATTGGTATTTATATATCTGTACAGTACAACATTACAAGTAGTAATTTAAACACATTTGGTAACCAGTATTCTTAATATTGATACATGTACAATTCTTACAAGGATTCCTGTTCATATTTAATATATGTATAAAAGTTTCACCCTTATACCAGTAGTCTGAATTAAAAGAAAACTATTTTGATGAAAAACAGTGCACAATATTACCTCAGGTTTTTTCTTGTCTGCGTGATTCGCATATTGAGCCGCTTCAGTACCCTGCATTCTCATTTTCACAGGATCAAACTTCTTTCTCTTAGCTAGCTTAGCTGCTGATTCCTTGCATGCTTTAGTGTGTTTTGCTAATCGTTCTTCAGCAAACTTCCTTCCACACTGACTACAGGGCTTCAATACCAATTGTTCATTTTCAGCTTGATTAGCAGCAGCAACATAAAAAGAAGTGGGATCCTCCCTGAGTCGTCCACTTTCCATCTCTGGTGGAGATGGTGCTGGTTGCTTCTTCACGGCGTTGTTTTTGCCAATTGAATCTTTACGTTTTTGTCTTGATATGGGTCTTATAGGTTTCGTAGGAAAATATTTTGAAGGGGGAGTTTCTTCTCGTTTATCATCTCCATGTTCACTTACGCTGTATGTACGATTGCTAGTCGGCTGTTCAGTTCTGCTGGAGGCACGTGAAGAGTTCCTGTGCGACGCCTATTTGATGACATTGAAAATGAATATAAGGATGGACAATTACTTCATAATAAAATCTTATTTGATAAAAATGTTCTGAAATATAGATTTCTTTGAATCTGAATTTATCATTAAGATGAAGTACATTGACCTACTCAAATACTGGTTATTGTTATCTCTATGACACTTCATAGTATCAGTACACTTTCTCAACTCTTTCTCCCTGCCTTAGGCTGATGCATAGCAAAGTATAGCTGTTGATATTATTGTATTTATTTCTAAATGACGCGTAGACAAGAATAACCACTATTCGACTAAGTTATTTTATTTTATAAATGTGCAAATTATTAGGCTTTGTGAATTCTATACTTCAGGCAAAACTACTTTGTCACTGATTGAAAAATCTGATAAAATTCCTGAGCACTAAAGATAATATCTTCCAATAATAGCAAAGATCTTTAAATCCTATCCACATACACGCATTGATGACAAAATCATGAAAATATCAATTTATAAATAATAGCAATAATATTCTCATCTATTAGACTGCTTTTATCCAAAAATCCTATATAAATTTTGAAAAAGGTAATGAATAAAGATTATTTCTCCATTAAAGCAAGTGATATTTCTCATGAAATATGAATACAATACAAGGAGATTATGTTTACCGTTTGGATAACATTCTGGTTCTGAGCATTCATTCGTTCTAATTTACGCAGTCTTGCTTCATTTTCTTCTTGTTCCATTCTACGTTCTGTTTCCTCTTCCTGCTCCCTTCTTCTACGTTCCTTTTCCTCGGCGTCTTTTAGCAGCTTCTGTTTGGCAGCATGTTGTTGCCGACGCTTTTTCTCTGCTTTAATTCGTTCTTGCTCCTATCAATGGGAACTCTTTTTTTATAACATTAAAAATGTTGATAGGTTTCTTTTCTGTCATAAATTGACTTAGTATACTTTAACAAGATCTGGTGTAGGATTTAGTTATACAATGCTGGATATATTTACAGCATCGAACACTGTTAACCATTTAACTTAATAATTATGAATAAAATTTTTAAAATCTTTTTTATATTATTTGTTCACCTCATAGTCTTCTCTCTCGCGTTGCTTTCGTATGTCTTCAAGCTCCTGTCTCTGTCTCTCGATCTGGGCCCTGAGTTCAGCTTCCTGGCGGTGGATCTCTGCTAACTCAGAATCCTTCTTTTGCCCAGGATCTTCATCATCACTCGACTCTACAGCAATCTCAATCTACATAAGGCAAATATCAATCAATCAAATTATAATTTATTTGGGAAGGCCCCTATATAAAGTTGATCATTTGGGTCTGTTTGAAAACACCATTTATTTTAGACCCTTATTTACAGGCTCAGGAGTACTCTATTAAACTTACATATTTATATCGATATATATTACAATTATGTCCTAGAGGCTCTTTTGAGACAGATAAAATGAAAAAAGTTAACAATATAAAGCTTCTTGGTATTACATGTTTCATGCGCTGTTTTTGCAGGATGGCTGCTTTTCGTTGTTGAATTTTTGAATGTGTTGAAGGTTCAGTTACAGGCGGAGAAGGAACTTTCTTCCTTGGTGAAGATTCATTACTTGATGGACTAAACTTAAATTCTTGATTGACTTCATTTTTCTGATGTTTATTGTAGCGATTGAGTCTTTGCCTTTTTTCCTCATCCTAAAAAAAGATATACATGCAAAATAAATGTCATTTATTGTTTATAACTTGTTGCTGTCTATACTGGTGTGACATGCGGGTGTATCACACTTAAGTCACTTTGGGCTCACTTTAGGCCAATAATATATAATGAAAAACATAACAAAATAATAATCTTTATCTGGTCATTTAGTAAATCCAATGTAATAATTTGAGGGATGGGATGTACACTACAGAGTAGGACGTACACTACCTTTGGCAGATTAATGTCTACCTGTTCAGCATACAATGTATATTGGTCATAGGTTGTTGCTAACATAACCAAATTTACTAGTATTACAGAATTTTTCGAATAAATGACAAGCTCAATGTTACAGCCCATTGTATCTATTTATCACTTTCTTTGTAACATCTTTTAAAAGACATGCTGTTTCTATAATGTGACTGGTACATACATATTTATATAAAAATTGTGTATGTTTTCAAAAAAGGATAACGAAGTAGGCCATACTAAATTTCAATTTTGGAAGGATTTTAAAACTCTTGATGCCATACATAATAAGTCTTAAAAGTAATTAAGTCATTAGTCACTCCAAATCAGGCTAGGACTATATCACATACATGTACTAGTAGTCTAGTGGGATTCAAACCCGCAACCGTATGGAACCAAATCGCCTAGCAGTTCATGCTAACTCACTAGTCCACTCTGCAACCGGAACTAGGTTATATAAACATAGATGACAGTCTAAGAAGTCAGTAGTTTCAGATTAAAACATCAACATATAATATATAGCATTATAAACATATAATACTGTGTGTTTTGTACAAATTTAGCGCAAAGAAATTTAGGCACATTTAGAGCCATAATTTCAAAACTATACAACAGATTTTCAATAAAATTAAAAGGAGGTTCAAGACTTCATTGAGACAAATATAGTAGAGTTGTGTAACAAGAACATTTATAAAAGTGACACTTTAGTGTGATATACCCAATTCATGAGGATTTGCATACCTCAAACCTTTTCAAAGTGACAGATGATGACATGAATTTCTGGAGAAAGAAATTACATGAAACCAGCATACAGTCCAATATACTAAGAGGGGACCAACAAATTTATTAAGTATAAAACTATGGATACATAATGGCATTGTTTTAGATATTAACACTGTTCATCTCAGGTTTGCTGTTGATGCGTAGATATAAGGCCAGTTGATTTTGGCAGTTCAAATTCAAGGTACAAGCTTTGCCACTATGTATTTTAGACATAATGACATACATCTTTTGAAAGAACATGGGATTATTTTAGTAACATCAATAATTAGTGAATTTTTTCCCCCATAGAAAATCTGTGGACATTGTAGGGACCACACAGCGGCCAATACAGAGGATTTGTCAAAAGTGCCAGTGTAGAAAAAACGTTACCAGTAATTTCAAGCCCAGTGACAGTCGATATTAAATGTGTAACGACAATAGGTTTGAGCACTTTTGGTTGGCAAAATTGCAAGAAACTAGAACATAGTGATTTTTCAACATGAGTTCATATTTGCATTTTAACTGGTATGACAAGAGCACAATAATTTCATATAGATATTATAATGGGCATGACTTGGTTTGCCTTTTCATGTCTAACCAGAATGTTAAGAACTTTTAAAAAAAGAAATGTATGTCAGCTTGTAATTTCTGAGTAGAAGATTAAAACAATATGCAAACACTAGACGTGATTGAGGAAATTTAGAAATACGATCCTGAATTATTTATACAAGTTGTAACATTATCATAAGCCTTGGAACATAATATGAAATACAGGGTTAAAGTTACTTGATACATATTACTTAGACAAACAAGATTCAGGATGATTTTTTATATATAAATGTTGTTTCAGTACACGTCATATTTGTTTCACCTTGTAAATTAATAAGGGTAAGGCTGGGCTAGTAAAAAAAATTTTTTTTTTAATGCCACAAGGTAATGTTTATTTACTACAAAAAGTAGTTTAATAATGGACATTATGACGTAAAACAGCAAAAATTACATATCATGCATAAAGTGAGGTGTCTCTAAAAGTGAGGGCAACACAAACAAATATTAAACGTCGTCACTTCTCGAGAACTTGCGAGAATCATTTGAATAACCTCTATCAACCTGACAATTCTGCTTTTAACGCAATAGAGAGCTTCAGACATTTTATGAATTAACAGATGAAAAAGTGACTGGGTTATTTCTAAGTTAATTGCCTACAAACATACGTGTAATAACCAATCCCACACATTGAAACGTTTCCAAAACCAGGTAACAATATGGTTCTGTGAAAGAATAAGTTTGATAATAATTTTAAATGATCTTTAGAGTGTTTCATACCTGTTCTTGCTGCCATTTTTGGAAATCACTGTTAGGCTGCTTAACATCACCATCAGCCTGATCGTGTTCAGTGCGTAACTTCATTTGTTCCTGCCATTCACGAAAGTTTTTCACTTTGCGTTTATCATTACCAGCACTATTTCTACGAGAATCACGGTGCACAATTTTTGGACTTCTAAATGGAGACTTTGATACACCTCTTTCACTATGATTTTCTTCTATATCTGATGCACCATTTTGAGAGGTAATACTACCAGTGGAACCATTTCGTTTATGTCCTCTAGCAATTACAGCTTTCCTATTGAATGGAACTTTATTTCCCTCTTTATCAATAGTCCATGTTCCTCCCAATCCAGTTGGGGAGCTTGTATTATCTCTTGAAATTGGTGCCAATGGTTTAGACTTGTCCCTTCCAACACCATTATGATTTGGCAATGGAGGCTTAGCATTTTGTCTGTTCTTATATTGACTAGAATATCCATTATGGGTAGGCCTTAGAGGCTGGCTTGGTCTATGATCTTCGTTTACTCTCCTCTCCTTCAACATATCCCTCACTTTACCTCTCTGTTCTACATCTTTAGGTGAGTATCCGTGATCTCCAAAAGATCTATCGTCATTATTATTTGTGAGTTTGATCAGAGCCCTGTTTGATGGAGGTGGGTTGTTGAAGTACATTTCCTGCAGTTTCTGGGCTTTGGCACGTTCCAGCTGCTGCTGGTACTGCTGGCGCAGCTGTTCTAGTTTTGATGGTGCAGACATGCCTCTTGACACTGGCTCAGGCTGCTGCTGCTGCACCTGCACACGCACAGGAAGCCGGGATCCCGGTGCAGACCGCATGGTGGTCATACTGATGGGAGGCACCTGAACAGATAGCACTTTATTAACAAATACAAAACACATTTTCCACATTCATTTTCAAAAAGTGAAATTTTCTTTCTTTTAATCGTCAAATTATTAAATTAAAGAATGTATAGCTATATAATTCATCTAATTATTAGTCAAATGATGTTGCAATCTACATCAGTCATCGGCATACTTTTGTGTGTACTTCTATGATTTACAAACACTATATACTGTGACAAAAACGCAACCCCAGGACGTCACAATACCATACATTAGTGTATGGTATAGGTATAGTGTTTGTAAATCATAGCCTACATTATTATAGTTGAACTTCCAATTAGGACCACCTCTCAACCTCTGAGTCAAGACCACTTTTGCGGTCCTATGATATGGTGTTATGATTACCTCTGAATTAGGACCACACAGGAATTTTTTTGCCTTGACTATTATAAACAATAGCACCATAAAAGGTCAGTTAGAGTTGACTATGTGTACTTCCTGTCTGCCTACTTTTGAATTAAAGAAATCTACCTAAGATTGTGTTTGTTTTAGTTAGTGATGATTATTTGATATCTGATCGTGAGAGATTGTATGTCATAGGCTTAAAGAGATTTCTCAGCCAAAAACATATTTTTCTGTAAAATTGTATCAATAGACAATGTCTTATCCACAGGACATTGTTGCACCATGCATGACCCTTGATTTTGGCTCTAAACCAACCAGAATGCAGCATTTCAGGACTTTCACTGATAAAATGATATACTGCAAGATTATGTCAGTTGAAAATGGAGTCGAAATCACCTACAGTGAGTGCCAATGTGGATAATCACGCTAACCATGCCACTTTATGAAACACTTTAGCAAAATGTCAACTAAATCAGAAGTAAAGAAGCTATTTATGTAAATGACTCATAATAATAATAAGTGTAACAAAACTTACTAATATTGCTTTGATTAATATAAAATAATCCTTACACTATCCAGTTTAGAATATTATGAGATCAATATTTCTGTTTCGAGACTTGGTTGTCGTGTTACTCATTTGTGTTATAAACACGTCTGTGTCAATCCACAATCACTATGGCTTTGAAAGTGCCATTCATGGTGCCATTGAGGGACTATTATAAGACTTATGAATAATTCATGGGGATTCCTATTATTCAATGTATTCAATATACACATATATCTTACAGAGGCTTCTAATAACTAAATATGCTACAGTTACATAAATTGCAATTTACAAACTATGTACTTCTATATCTACCATTTGATGGTTTCTCTATAATGGCAAGTGTATTCATTGCTGTTGGAGGGCAACTTACTCAATAACTTCACCGTTCTATTCCCAGTCTCGTATGTGTTAACTTTTCGATGTATGCCCTGTACATGACACTAGGAATAGGATAATACGATGAGTCACATTAAAAGAACTGAGGCGCGGCTGCCATGAGAACAGTTGAAGGCGAGGTACAATGAACTGGCAATTTGTGTCATCTACATGATCAAGAAGAGCTTGAATTTCATGACTGGGACTGAAAACTACTGTCATGAATATACCAGTACTATATAAAAAGTGTATAGTATTCTATATTATTTGTTATTGGTGGCATGTACTTATACAATTTTTTAAACTAGATTCACCAAACTACAATTATAAACACATTATAAACTACATTCTACATGACCACGAAAATGTAGACAAACTTAGGGCTATTTACATGTATTACATGTACAATTTCTATATGCTCCTACTCATGAATACAATGTACATCGGATCTTGTTCACAAGATAGGTTTGGTATACCCACGAGTACAGCTTTGCCCCATCAAGTACTTGAATATTATTACATTTAAATTCAGAAATTTCATTAAAGCAGGAATTTATCATAAGAGACCCTATGCAGTAGTTTCCATTGTTTCCTCGCCTACTGTACACATTCTCTGGTAATGGGGACAGACCGTCCAATGTAAAAGAACACCTGCGTGCAAAGGGTATATAATAAATATGACATACTCATTTTTGTGAATACAGTATCCATAATCAAGTCTACAGATTTAAAGTTGACTATCAAAATTAACTTTTGAACCAAACAATCCATTGGCAATCGTTCACTGAAGTGTCTCTAAACAGCTTGCATATTGCGTGTCATGACAAACATCCTAAATCTCATTTGAAAGATTAAAATCTAAATGCTAGATTTATGATAGGTAGCAAAATATTGTTCTCCTTATCCAGTAAGATGTACATATGTAGTTTTTAAACATAATTGTTCATTATTAATTCAAAAGCACATTCATTCACTCAGACAAGCACTGAACAGAAGGCATTCAGATGAACTGGTAAAATCAAGCTAAAGGCTCAAGTCAAGTAAGTGTCATTTGTAAAAATTACTGCGTCAATAAACAATGCAATTGATGTATTCTTTGTACTTAATCAAACTATAAATCAATCTATGTTATCAATTATATGGCATGTCAAATCAATAAGATAGAACTTGCTGATAAACACTGAAGTGTACATAATTCTCAAGACATGTTTAAAAAATAAGAACCTCTAGTGCTAAATATCATCTATCATTTGCAAAAATCAAAACACTCATACCCCGATAATATGTTTGATTAGGAGTCACCATGGCAGCATCTTCCATGTGTGTGCCAATTAATTATTGCTCAATATATCAAACCCAATTCACAAAATGTATATCCTATAAAATTGTGCCAATTCTTTAGGTTGTTGGTCTGAATTATATTAAAAATTAATGTTAGCAATTAAGGTCAATAAATTGACATTATAAATACTTTCACTTATTCTATTCAGTCTTTACCCCTCCCAGCAGTTTAAAACACTAGACTAACATACTTGTAACAATTTAGATGAATTTTATATTTTTTATATTTGACACTGTCATAGGGTTGACACTACAGGAATTCGCCTACGTCATACCCTTTGACCCATTGGAATTAATTACTAAAATTTGTACCTTGTATGCATCAATGAGTCATTAGAAATATGTTTAAACTAATTTAGATGAGCACAGTAATTTCCCTGGTAATATCAAGTGCAAAATACAGTAGAACCTCTAATTAAGACCACTCTATATTGAGACCACCTCTATAATAAGACCACTTTTCACAATCCCAAACCTTCATGAACCTCTGGATAGAGACCACCTCTCTATTGGGACCACCTAACACTAATCCCAAAGGTGGTCCTAATAGGGAGGTTCTACTGTATGCATATACAGGTACAATCAGCTGATTCCCACATGTGCAGATGTAAACGTCCAAGGAACTTAATCCGAACTTTGAAAGGAAAGTTTCAAAAGCAAAAATCCTATCGTGGATAATTACTTAAAAAAAATCTATTTTGTTTTCCATTGGCCCAAACTTTGATCAGCAAATAATATCATGATGGCCTTGGTGTGATTTGAAGATGGGCTCTCTAGAAATATCAAACAAAATAAAAACCATCTCACGCAACACATTTACATTCATATCAGCTGATACATAAAGTATTAAATTTTCGAAAATTGTACAAACCACAGGTTTTCCATCCATCAATATGTGAAGAACTATTTCATTTTCAACATTTTCTTCCATTTTGAAGTAATTATAATTTGGTGAAGGTTTTGTGTAATATATAAATGAGTTGTATATTCATTCAGAATGCTATTCTATCATTTTTCCTTTCTTTACAGTTGGTAAATAGTAAGCTAGCTAGCTTGCCAGATATGACAGTTCGTTGTTGTAGTCATAAATATCTATAACCTACAAACATCTTATCCATGATTGTATATAAATCCATTTTATAAATAATCATATCATATCTAAAATGTACATATCCTTATTCATTCTACCACCAGTAGTCTATCCATGTACAAATGGATTTGGTAAAGCTAAATCATCCTGATAGGTGTTTGCTCACCACTAAATACACTGCTTCAGGAATTGAAAATAAAATGCGCAAATATATTCTTTCCCTTAAATGTTTGTTATGATACCCAGTCTGAGGAAAATTCTGGCAAAAGAATGACTAAATAAAAATAAATCCCATTGTTGTAATCCACGGATCAATTCTTCCAGATAAAGTCAGTTTTAATCTCATATCCATGGTTTTTACATTTTGCCACTTCCGTCCTATAGGGAAAAAAAATGTAACCTCTTTTGACAAAATAACTTATATGACTTATAGCTCTAAAAAATAGTATATTATAAAACAGATCACTTGAAATTATGATCATAAAAAAATCATTTTGGATACATGTACATAAATAAACTTCTGCCGATTGGTCTATTATCTAATATATTTAAGCATACAATGCTTTTTCCTTCATTGAACTCGTATATTCCTCTTACTCAGAAATCAACCATATGATTACGTGTACGTATTTACTATGCTTATGTTATAAAGCAAACAGATTCTTGTGCACAAATGTACAGACTATTAACACTGGGTGGAGTCATTACAAGAAACAGGTAGTGACTTTACATCATACATGTAAGAGATGTTATAACTAAGCAGTATGAAGAAAAACATACCATAATGTGCACTATATTTTCTAAAAAAAAACACATTCTAAAGATTACTAGTTCATGTCAGTTTGTGCTCTCTCTATACGCATTACTGCATATTTTGTATAGCTATTAATCTATATATATTGCAAATCTTAATTTAAAGACAGTTTTTTGAGTAAGAAGAAAAGTTAAAGAAATTCTTAATTTCTATTTCTATGTGAAGCCCTAAAGCTGCCCTATTATTTTTTTCTTTCCAAACAATGTAAGAGGCACTGGCGCTTAAATCTTTTACAGTGATAAGTGATCCCGCCGGGTGATCAAGTCTACAAAGTCGATTAGCCTGCCATTGTTTTGCACACAATCTACAAGATTAATCTACGAATATAGGATTCAGATGAGGTCCTTCTCTAATGTCTACTATTTATGTTGCCACATGAAGAACTTACAGAGGAGGACTGGTAGGAATCCAACTATTGTAATGTGACACAACAATGTGCGTAAAATATGTGTATATTGCCAGGGTGAAGTGGCACCTGCTCACATCGGTTACTGCTTTAAACATGATTCTTCTGTGTGTAAGGTGAGCATGTGTGTGTGTGTGCACTGCATAGCACAGCAGTGACAATCCCTGATTTGTCTACTTCATTGGTGTGCAATAGAACCTCCAATCAAGACCACCTCTATATTGATACCGCCTCTATAATAAGACCACTTTTCACAGTCTCAAACATTCATATACAGTGACCTAAATGAACCTCTGTATAGAGACCACCTCTATTGAGACCACTTGAGGTCAA
This sequence comes from Streblospio benedicti, assembly GCA_019095985.1. Lineage (NCBI taxonomy): Eukaryota > Metazoa > Annelida > Polychaeta > Spionida > Spionidae > Streblospio > Streblospio benedicti. Next base: position 19,856,952 of record CM032662.1, read on the forward strand.
CCCACAGGTAGTCTTAATAGAGAGGTTCTACTGTATTTCTTTTTAAGAAGATTACATTTCATTGCTATTTTCTATGATTTTTGTAAAACTTAAAAAAATCCTACATCTTTGATCATGCCCAGTTTGTGTTTGTCATTATGTGATCTTGGTGGTGAGGCTCAATTTTAAAACTTGACAAAAAAAACTTGACAAGAAGGCGGCAAGTCATAGCTGGCTACAGCAAGTAACACCCGCGTTCTCTCCTGTATCCCAAAACATGACACCTGCGGACACTGCAGTAGCTATTTGCAGTTATGTGTATGTCAAAGGCACAGCAGTATCAGACTTGGGGTCAATTACAAGTTTGAAATTCAATTACAATTACACGCTTCTTATTAGTGTCAATTACAATTACAGTCTGATTGTTTGGTTCAATAATAATTGGAAAAACATGGTCATAGTCATAGACGATGGTTAAATGCAAAAAATCAGATGAATCATACCTGTTGAAATCCTGCCTATATTGAGAGAAAACGCATCTCCTGCTTGATACTGAAAACTTTTATTGAACAAGTTTGGCAGCCGTATCGCAAGAGGGGGATGTATGACATTGCAAGCTAACAAATAAATTCAATTTTACTCTCTCTGTTGTAACAGCAAGCAAGCTCCTAGCACTGTATTGACATAGCTGAAGACATATCTTCCGTTTTGGCTACACCAAGTCGCCCTTATCAAGTATGTAGGCTGGGGGTTACAAAGACAACGCTTCGTCATTGCAGCCTTTTAACAGCCCTCTGCTTGGGATGATGGTCTCATCCTGGTCTCACAACATTGGAGTCGTGAGGACCACTTGATGTAGCAAAAATGGAAGATATGTCTTCAGCTGTGTCAATCCAGTAGTAGGAGCTTGCTTGCTGTAACGGACAGTGTAAAATTCAATTCCAATGAAGATTTTAGGCTGCCATCCTATTTCTTGTAGATGGACATATTCACAGGTAAGAAAATTTTATAACCAGTCATTGACTGTTTCCAATTTGAAGGTTCTGTTATGTAATGTAGTGATACTATCTATATGATGGATGTGGTGCAGTGGAAATGGCTTTCTCAATTATATATCCATGAGGATCTACCAGATCTATGATTATTCAGAATGCTCATCCTAATAGTTGCATGACGCTCACTTAAACCTGAATTTGTATTTTTTCATCCAATCAACAGTTTTAAAAATGAAAGTATTGGCTCTGTAAAATTATATAAACAAGAAAATAAAAATTCAACTTTAAAATCACTTATAACTACAAACATTAAGAAATGTAAAGACCATAATGACATACCCATTTCTGGTTGGTCTGATATCTTGAACTGTAAATTAGTACAACAAAAAGGTATCTAGCTGTTACATTCAAGGTTTAACAGAATAATTACAATGTACATTGTAGTATAGTACATATTATGGCAAAAAGATCTTATCCTATTCTTGTTACATAGCACTATAAGAAAGCAACAATCTCTTTTGCATTATTAGTTTTAAGAGAGTTGGAACCAGCATGATGATTCTTATAACCTAATGTGAACATGGAGAGTGGTGACAGTGGATAGCATCCTTTTCCGATCCTACTCATGATGTAGATTGCTGATTGCGACATATTTTTCTTATCTTTTATTCGACCACTAAATTCAACAAAATTATCAAATAACCCGTTTCCTTGGGATCAACTTCAATAGCGACCTGTCATTCTTGACGTACATTAGCAAAGTTAACATGGAGGCCAACGCAAGTCGCTCACTCAGTTTCTTCTGTAGAACACTGAGGGGATGTCCTTCGAAATTAAAAGAGATGAGATACTTAGATTAGCAATCGCTAAAACCGTCCATACACCAGGGCCACGGATAAGTATCCGTCCTATCGTCCGAGACGGGTATCTTTGTTATCAAGACGGGTAGAATATTTGAGTTACTTGCACTTTGGCGTGTGTTCTCAGTCACTCCAGGCATAAGTTTCAATTGAATTTATATGGTATTTGTTAATTTGGGCATGTACGGTAAATCTTAGTTAGGACTGGTATATTTTTCAGGATACTCATCTATGGACAAGCATGATTTTTCTCCTATTCTGATAATTCGTGGCCCAGTACGTACACACAATCTGTGAATCTTATGTATGACGTGAAATTTAGTGACCTCTACAACAGAGAGTTCACGTCATACATAAATTTCAAGGATTGTGTGTATGGCCGAACAGTGCGATTGATGCTATAGCGTACGACATCAAAACGTGATTTGCCTGCATCATAAGTTCGTGGCCCGGGCATGGTTGATTTAGTGTGACTGTCGCTAAAACCGTTACGTCGTACGTCTGCCTCTGCACTGCCGATCGCCACACAGCATGTAACCTCAGTTGAGTAGAATACTAGACGGTGACAACACCAAGCGTGAGGTTTGGAAGCCTCATTAAAAGGTGTGCCCCTTGTAGAGGAGAGCTACCCCTCTGCACGCAAAAGAACTCACCTAGTTTGAAAACAATAGAGTGTGATCACTCCACCCGCGAGGCTCAGTTGGTTACCTAACCTGCCTTTGGAGGTCCATGTACCAACACCTTCCTCTGCTATATCATCAGCAAGTTGATAGCTGCAGACTAGGACTAATAATCAATATTCAAAGCTGCAGCGCATCAGCAAACAAAGCTTCAGGTGATGCCCGACCGCCCCCCCCCCTTCGGCCCTGTATGCATAGCAACCCATCTCAATGTTTGTTGTCAGGCTTGGCCTAGTGGTTCTACTAAGTACACCTAAAGAAGAATGATGCGTATAAGTATTAGGGACCATTCAGTATTTATGACAGGATGGGGTAGAGGGATTTTACAAAAATGGTGTGAAAAAATTAATAGCCCCCCCGCCCCCTCATATACCTGTGAAAAAATTGGTAATCCCCCTCAGTTTCATGTGATAAAAATTGACGACCCCCCCCCCCTCCCCCAAATGATAGCCTATCAAGAGTGTGTGAAAAAATTGATACCCTCCCCGCTCCACACATTATGACAAAAGTTCATCGCCTGCCCTAAAATCCTCCTACCCCACCCTATCATAAATATTGAATGGTCCCTTATCACGCGCAGGAGCAATTTAGACAATCAATTATGCATGTTATGCATGTTATGCTTGTTCGACTGATGCAGATCATAGCCATAAGTAGCCGTATAATATACAGCGTATGTTCGTTCCTGGGTCTCTCCCAGATATATGAGATATACAGGGTATTAACTCAGCTCTACGTGTAGGGCTAAGCCATAAGGTGATAAGATGATCATCATGATCATGATCATCATTTAGACAATCAATTATGCTTGTTCGACTGATGCGGAGCATAAGTTAATAAGCATCAAAGATGATCATCATGATGCTTAGGCTCCACATCAGTCGAACAAGCATAATTGATTGTCTGAATTGCCCCTGTGACTGTGTTATCATTGCACTCATCGTCTCATGCACTGCCACTGCACTCACTGTCTGCAGTTATATCTTGATGGTTTCCCCGAAAACTGATCATGAACTCCTACATCGAAGATAACTTACATACCTAGAATTAAATTGTTGTTGATATACAAATTGTGGCGATCCAAATTTCTTAGTATTCCACTCACAGCGGCATATTTTCGTATATTTTTGTTTTTATTTTCACTATCAACGGAATTTCCGGCGATTTACACACGTCTAAGAACTAGCGCATCCTTAGGTAAGTAATCCACTCGCTCTACCTGCTTTAAATAAGATGTTTAACTTACATTTTTCATGATTTATGATTTAGCTTAAAATAAAAGTGTGATTTGATGGATTTCTAATGTATCTTATGCCATCTAAAGTATAGTGTGTGAATATAAATTAATGCGCATTTCTGTCGTCTTGACATTTATGTAAACAGAGTCAAACATAAACACCACCACGTGGCAGGTGATTTTGGGATTCACATCTTCACGGGCACATGCATCGTAGAGGGTAGAAGCCAACAAAGATTAATTAGTGATTTAGTGATTAGTACGATGCATGTGCCCGTGAGAAGAACAGCCTCCCACTCTTCAAAAGTAAACAAGTGCGCAAGGGCGGTTTTAGAGACGAATAAAACCATTATTTAAAAATAATTCCCAACCTACACAGGAGGCTAGGACTAATAATTTTAGAGTAAATCTAAATTATATTCTCAAGGCTGAGCATATTGAAAGACTAAGCTTCGATTAAAATTAAATTATCTTTAGTTCTAATACTAAATTATATTTTCAAAGCTAATAAAAGCTAAGCACATATGGCTGGATACCTAGAAAATATCAGTAATATGCAAATATGAAACTAGTGAACGAGATAAAATTGTGAATGTTCACGGATATTATTTTGACAATTGCTATGGTTTAGAGGTCATTTGACTTCCAACTGTTTCTCTCACTTTTCTGAGGCTTGTAGTCAAACAATATTTTTCCTTTGCAAAATAAATAAATCAATAAAAATAAATTAAAATGATGCAATATATTTGGATTAAGTAAAGGCATAATTTTGAGCATACATTTATTTTCGTTCATTCAAACAGCACAAATATACAAAGTAACAGCTTATGCATGAAAACCTTAGAATAGGGCCTGCTCGGAAGGCATTTCCTTTTTAATAACATCATTCACACAACTTTAAAACATGATACTTATTTAAAAAAAAATATATTTTCTCCAGTAAAGAAAAAATATATATTCAGCTGAAGACTTGATATGACTGCAGAATTATACTATCATGATGTATACACACGTAACTTGGATGGATTATGTACGGACGGAGATTATTTGTTCGAAATACACAGAAATATTGTAATACTGTTATAAAATTAGAATACGTTACATTTTCACAAAAATTTGTATGTAACAATATACCTACATTATAATTAAAACAATTTCAATCAGATCATACTAACACTGTTAGTAATTGTATCAATCAATAATTGAAATATAAAAATTACATACATTTTAATCACCCATTCCCAACTAGAGTAAAATCAAGAAATACTTCGCAGGAAATAAAAATACATAACAAAAATGCAAACAATAATGACCTTACTGAGTATTTCACTACATATAATTTATCATTTAATTCTTATCATATAATTGATCATCAAATTCTTATTTTTCCAATTTGTTGTAAGGCTCAATAAAAATTTCACACTCAGGAAGCAGCTAATTCTGCTAATCATTATCATGGCACACAATAAGCGAGAAAAAAGTATCACAACAATGAGCACAAAATGTAACTATAAAGTATTATTTGTTGTTTACGCCATTAAATCTGACCATCTTTAGATTGCTGTTTCCTACCCCCATTAACATACTTCATAATTAATATCAATCTTCTTACTTCAAGACAATTGAATTTGCCTGTAAGATGCACTCATAAGCTGTGCATGAATTAATAAATGAGTTATATAGAAATCATAAATCTAAACTAGATAAATATATATCAATAAATCAACAACTATCTGATACCAACCAGGGCATTACAGATGCCTATTAACAAACTGCAATATCAATTAACAGTTTTTTTAGTTTGATTAAATGATGAAGGAAATGCTACACTGATCACAGATACCTTTGAAAACATAACTCGATGTGCAAAAATGTACAATATTCATTATGTTGCACTGGAAAGATTAATGATTAGTTTCACTCACAGCCAAATATCACAGTGGGTATGCCTGTACACCAGATAACATACCTGGATGACATAATAAATACAGAAAGAAAACTTAACAGAAAATACTCAATACATACATACTTAGCATTTCAACACCAGAAAATAATATAGAGAAATACATCACCTAGATACCATTATAAAACGTAAATAATTGTAGCTTACTCAAAGATGAAACAAGCAAATTCATGATCATAAACTTAAATGATTATTAATGATTGGCCAGCATTTATCAGTTTTTTTATTCAAGTATATTCAAGTAACAAAGAATGAGTTCAATCCAATCAATATCGATATGATTTAGTTAGATTAGCACACCCATTCTTCAAATAATTCATACATTCAATGCTCCACATGAATGAGTCTAAAATGTATTTTTTCATACTGTCCTATTTAAAATGTATCCAGAATAAACAATACATGAAGATACAACTCAATTTTGTTCTGCTATATCACGCAAAGTCTGTTGCATTCGAGGTGTGACACTTGTGGTTGAGTTTGCAATCTGAAAGAGTTCCTCTCCTAAGACACCATGGACTGAATGGACAAGAGTATTGAGTGCATTTGGCAAGTCTGTTTGTCCTTGGGCAGTTCCTGCTGAACTTGAAGGGTTCTTGAGCAGAGTCCATAGCAATGGTAGGACATGAATCTTCACCATCTTAGCCTTAACATTTGTTGCTAAAACTGCAAAAAGAAAACATTTTAAAAAAGATATCATCTTGAAAATGTAACAAGACTCTCATTAACATGCTTACACATATCATAATTGAAATGAAAACCTGCAAGCTACATTCATTACTTGAATGGCAGCAGGTCTTCTCATTATTATTCTGTGGTGTGCAATGTGCATATTATCTTTCGACCATCATTTTAAACAGCAGTTAATATGTACACAACATAGACTCATAATGATATGAAAACAAACTTTTAAAACTATTACAACACACATTTTGTTAATTAATTATTCATCATTAAGGATTCATAAATAATTCTCACATGCTGTTCTTTCAATCATGTCTGGCTTGATACGAATTGTACCACCCTGACAAACAGCTACAAATGGTTGTAATAGTTGAGAGGCATCTGAAAATAAAAATGTGATAGTAAAGTTTAACAAAAACATTAAGTTATTCATAAAATAGATGTACAAGTCATCCAGTAACTATTGCATTTTAGACCAACAATAGTAAATAAAATAAAGAAAGAAATAAAGAAAGAAATAATTAAAAGTACCTATTTGTTCCATCATGTTGTCAAGGACACTTGTGGCAGTATCATAGATTTCTTTATTTTTTGAAGATAAATTATGCGACACTGTTTCCACAGTTAACGCCATGACTGTGCTCAGATATGGTGAAATCACACCAAGATAGTCGTCCAAAGTCTTCAAAGCTTGAATATTCACTTTGCTATTGGAGTCTCGTAACAATGGAATAAACTTGTCAAAAATCTGTAAACAAAGATAAGCTTTCAAGTTAAGGCACCCATATATAGTAACCCTTGTCGGACAACAAATAGTAAAGCACAATATCTTATATCATTTATGTCTGTCAACTATTAAATATTCAATAAATTGGCACTTCAATAATCAACTCATTTGAAGCAACGGTTTACATAATCATGTACCGTTCAATAGGTTGAACTTAGAGCTGACAGCTTGTCTGCAATCTATCAAAATGTGCAAGAAATAATTTCCAGTCACCTTAGTAATATTGTTACAAACAGCATTGGGGTGCTTCTGCATCATGTCCACAAACTTGTCTATTGCTGAGCTACGCTCTCGCCAATCGTTGGCAGCCATTTGCTGGCACATAGCTTTTATATCATCCATTGTACGCTCGTCTGTGCGGACTGTTCCTGAGCGTGGCTGTTTCATAGGAGATACTACTACCGATTCAGCTCCACTGTGTAAATAAATGAAATAATACTTTTATAATACTGCATGCTGTGAATTATTGTAACATGCATAGAATGGATGAAATCATGAATAGTAATTGAAAACAGAAATTAAAACTATGAATGAAAAGAGAAGCATGTACCTTGATGCTGAGTTTTGTCGAGTTGAGCTACTATTAGTTCTATTTATCTCTCTTCGATGTCTGGCAGAAGAATGGTCAACAGGATTATCAGGTAAACCCTAAAACAAATTATTGGTAGTGAAAACTATGATCTAAAAAATAATGAATGCTTGTTAACAGGGAAGGTTTCTTGTTAAATAAAAATGATGACAAAAGGCAAAGTGCCTAGAAAGAGATTTTTCATGTCATTTCAAATCGTCAATTAGTATGCCGATAAAAATCAATCAATATTGATTCAACAAGGTTAAAAGTTACAAATGAAATGTATAGCAAAAACAAAAGCTGTTCCCAATTACCTTCTGCATAATTTATAACCATCACTGGGTAATTACCACGGTTATGTAACACTGATTAACATAATGTGTAGCTCACTTACCTTTCTTCTTAATGTTTCCAATTTATCCTTAATATTATTGCGAGTATTTTCAGGAACATGCTTGTTAAATTGTTGCTCAAATCTTGGGTCATCCATCAGAATATGAAATATCTTTTGTCCATTCCACCTAAATGATAAGAAAATACAATGTTTCATGATATTTATGCTAAATTAGTTGAGTAAAATTCATCTAGGGAGCAGTAGAAAAAGTGTATGCTTTTGACTGAATACTATTATCTTTGTATGCATCTTGTGAAAAGTTCTATATGATACTGTATGTACAATATGTTTGCTCAAATAAACTCAGTTATATCTTTTACTATAAGTTTAATAATAATAAACAATGTTGGTTAACTTGGTTTCTACATACTAAACTCAGTTATACCGGGTATATATATTTTTTTTCTCTTGAGGAATCCAAGTGTATTCTGCATTGAAAAAACGATGTTGAATGTTTGAAAATAAAAAATAATGACTAGAAAGGACTACCTAGTTTCTGGGGCAGAGTCTTGAATAAATTGTGAGGCACTTGATAAAATTTTGTCTGTAATATCTTTCTTCCCCGTCAACACTTCACCGGGTCCTATTCTATCAACCAGGTAAGCCATGATATTAGAAGCAGCCTTTCTCACCAGTACATTCTTATGGCTAAAAAATAAACAGTCAATTATTAATCTCAATAATAAAAGTATATACAATGGTCAATAATATACCTTTTGAATACTTATCTATTTATTCACCAGCTATAAATGACGCAGCATACTGTAACCCAGTGTCTGGTTAATACCCCGGAGTGCCGTAAAAAATGCCCACCCTTGGCCGGGGCATCCCGATAACAGGGGTTACAGCGTGGTGCATCAAATGAGGAATTCTAAAGGAAAGGCCATCTTACCCAACACCAACCATCAGGCCGACAACAGCCCTGGCTGGTGACACATTATCTGCCATTTTCAGCAAAGCTGCTTCAGCATCAGCTACCAGAAATTTAGCAGCATTCTCCCCTGTTTTGCTCAATAAAAGCTGCACAATTTTGTCAACATGCTGAAAGAAGAGACGAGTTGTAATGAGTAACAAAGTGATGGATAACGAGTTCTAAAGCGTACTTTTATGAATATCCTCTTTTATTGTACATGGTTTACTAGTGATATGCATAGTATTTTCTCATATTCGCCCATCACCACCACCACCTCCAGGTTGCCCCGTAATTTTTTCTTTTAACAAGTACAACTAACAGTTCATAAAAAGCTTTAAAATTCTGCTGTAAATGGACAAATTCTGATCCAAACATAGAAACGAAAACAGTTACACGTATCTGTGGTTAGCACAGATTTTCAAGTAAGGAACAATACTTACTGGGTCCATTTTCTTCTTCAACTGAAAAAACATTTCACCGAGACAGATGGCCGACATTCGACACACAGATGAACGGAGGTTTTTGACCTCATTGGTGAGTGCCAGAATGACAGCTGACAACTCTTTTTGCAATGTGTCTGAATGGTGGGCAGTAAGTCTTCTAAAACCACTGATTCCATCACACTTTTCATTCCTGAAATACAGTGATAAACAAATGATAAACACATATTCTAGCTCCCCAATGTACGCATATACATTTGTATACCTCCACACTTCATAGATTTGGAAAAATAACAGTAAATAAATATTACATACAAGATGATTTTAAATCAATCCAATAGGTTACATAATTAAAGCCTACCAGTCTTCACTGCCAATAGCTTTGAGAGCTGCATTAAGTGCAGAATTAGGATCAGAAAATGCCTCTAGTTCTTCTTCAGCAATCGGTTCACCATTTACCATGCCATGCTCTGCTCTTCTTTGACCTTCCAATCTGAAAACGAAATAAGCTATGTATTAGACAAAAATTGGAATTTACCCTATACATTGTACCTTAATCAACCAAACTGACCTTTTGTCACATAATTTCCTTTCACCAAAAATAGATTTGTATAAAAGTGACATCATTTGGTGCAGAATTGGTCAGGGTAGTTAGAAATTGATATAATAGCTCTGATTCATGTATATAAAGTGTAATAAATTCCCTCATTCTTCAGTACTGTTTACAGACTGAAGTACTTTACAAACTTCTTGGTACGTCATCACTTACGTAACATTTTCTAAAGGGGTCAAGGGGCATAATGTCACAAAAACGTATATATTGACCAATAGGGTATACGTTCACATTCTTGAAAAATGCTATTTTCATGTGTAGAACTGTAAATAATGAAGAAACAAATTATAGTATAATACACAAGAAAACAATTTTGTGAACAATGTTTTGAATCTTGTTTTCTATGCTAATTATAAGGACATGATAGTCACTTTTTTTTAAATTCAAATAGTGGTATCGTTCAAACACCATTACATACTTTGTGAGTTTTTTCTTTCATATGAGTATTTCTTAGATGTAGACCTGAAATAAATACTTTCTTTTCCTTTAATACACAAAAGCATTATCAGTGATAAAGATACTTACAAAATCCGTTTCCCTTTGGCCTTTGGCGTAACCCCAGTGGTAGAAGCTGGCTTCTTTACAATTGAAGGGGTTGAATTGTTTTTACCAGATATAGCAAGCCCTGAAAACAAACGTGGCACTGAAATATATTTTCTGTATTAAAATTTTATTTCTTGGCTGAACACGTCTCGTTAGAATGAAGCCTAAAAAATAAGCTAAACTTTACCAAGATCAATGCCTAATTCATACAGCTACGAGGGCGAATCAAACATCCATTGTGGTAAATTTGAGCTTCTTTTTGGAGTCATTTTAGGCTGCAATACCAGCATGACTATTTACTTCAGCCACTAGAGCATTATTCAACTTTGCTGATCTTACAAAAAAGGCATGGAAATAAACTACCAACCTAAATGTGAACTTAAACATTCACACGGTCATTTGCATCCTTGTCACAGTAATTTTTCAACTTTCCGCAGAGAATACAGCATATCTCAACCATACGTGCTTATCAATTAACATTAGCATTCACTTGCATGTTCTCTACCTATTTAACATGTAGGTACCATGGAGCAATGTGCAACTGTTTAGGGATACGTTTGCCCAAAACCCATCACCAGACCCGACCGGGAATCGAATTCTCGACCTTCTGGTCGTGAGTCCAACTCCCTATCCACTTGGCCATAGAAGTACACAGTGTACCGGTATGTTTTTATACCTACTATATTTAATATTTCTAAATCATTAAATGTAACCCTATAAACTGGGAATATTTATTGCAATCATTTAAACACATTGTACAAATAGACACATATTATGCAAAGATATATGACCAAAGGTAATCCAAACAAAATTGAGGTCTACAAATCAAACAAATTAATACTTTGACCATGCAATGTATCTATGTACTTAAACGCTTATATTTAGAACAATTTAAATATACAAATATTGGTCAGCAATGTTGGACCAAACTTGTTGAACTAACTTATCTGTAAATCACTATTCCGAATATGAATAAATTGCATGTGCACCTTCATAAAATAAATAATTGAGCTGTATTTCATTTTGAATACAAACTATCACATAGCAAAAAGTTTAGATTCATCACAGTTTATACCTTGAACTTTTAACTCATCAGCTTTCTCTGGCACAACATTTTTTCTGCAGCACATGAACATTATACATCCTGTTCATAACATTCTAGATATAATTCATAACACCTGACCAAATTACACTCTTATTCTTTAGTGTCAACAAGCCACATGTAACTCATACACAAGAACTACAAATGCATCATAAATCATAGAGCACAACATTCATTGAATCACTAAACTTCTAAGCTTTAAACACAAACATACTGTATCAATAATTTCATCATAATAGTAATACTAGAGTGTCCGATGTAATGTAATCACTGTTCATGTAACACATATAGTAGCGAAATATCAGACTAATGAATGCATTTCGATACACTAAGTTAGTATGAAGTGAAGTTTATCATACATTGATATTCAGACCAAAAAGCCAGCATGTGAAGTATTTGTTTTTCATTGACACAGCAATGGGAAGAGTATGCCTCTCCAGTTTATAATGACATTTCTCAATCACGGTAACTTTGGAACCACAGTTGGAAGCACCTTTTGTAGGGCTTTCATGAATGCACGGATAATTGATAAGCACATTATAAGTAAGAAACAAACTTTATATTATGTCCCCAATTTTAACAATGCCTGAGCTGACTTATAAGCTTGTCTTCTTGATCCATTGTGGAAATCCAATTTATGTTTTGTCAGGTTACTTGGTAATAATCAACATTCGTGCTTTCATATAAACAATGTGTTTACATAATCATGTTTCTTTACATTGTAAACACAATGGAATCATGTAAAAAAAATATATAGTAATTGTTAATTTTTTCTCCACATTTTAAAAACAATGATGATTCACTGTAAGATCAATAAGAATGATAAAAGAAACATACTATGCAGTCACACCCTTTTCTATAAAAAAAAATGGGCATCAAACATAGCTGGTCTCAAATATCACCATTATTGAAATGTCCATGGAAATAACTGTTCACATAAAAGCACGTCCCCCTGAATAAACTAGTGTAAAGTGTACAGCATCTGACACATCTTGCTTGTAGCTTCCACCAAATGATATTCAGTGTGTAGAAATTCAACAAATAAGGATGTGTGTTTTACGAGAACATTCACTGTACTACACCTTACCTCCATTCACAGAATCTGCATCTGCATCTCTGGCTGCTGCTGCTTCTCTAGCCTCACGTGCTGCTTTCTTGCGATTCTCTGCCTGCCGCTGTCGTTCAGCAATCCTCTTCTCTTTGGCCTTTTGCTCACGTTCAGCAGCCATTTTGGCCTGTTCCGCTCGTATTTCAGCAAGTTCTTCATCCTCTTTCGCCTGCTTAAGCAATGTTTCCTGCTTGAGTGCCATGCTCTCACGCATAGACTGCGCCATCGACACCTGCACATCCTTGAAAAAATAAAAATATCACATCTTAAGCATGATTCACATTTTTATGAATTATATATTAGATATTGATTAACTTTTCATGAATACCTTCATTTTTTTTTAAATTGTGACTGTGCGTCCACCTTAGATCAAATGACCAAAGTAAAGGTTAGCTCCTCACAACTTCTTGACAAATATGTGTACATGATAGATGGTCTTTGACGACACTTCTATGCCTAATTAGTTATCAATGATGGCACATGAAACAAATTATTGTTTATATTTATCAAGTCTTATCAAATAACATTCAAACACATCCCAATCTTGATTTACTTCCTGTAAAACAAATTGCTACAGCAAAGCATCAAATTTTTATAAAAATCACAATCGACAACATAAACGTATATTTCAGAATCTAAAATACTATTTAAATTTGCAATTCAAAGATAGACATGTACATGTAGACATGACAACATTTTACTATTCAACGCCAACTTATCAATTTAAAGCATTTCCTACATATATCTTGTTAAACTTATCAGTAAAACATTATGCACAGTAACTATAATAAATGATTGCATTTATGAAATATGATAACCTTGTAACATATATCTCAGCTTGAGGTATTTTCGTAAATGAAAATTTGAAAGTTGGCAATCTATTACAATTGTTGTTTGTTGGGCAAGGACATAAGTACAATTGCAACTGGTATAACTTTTCTTTATATGATGATGTAGCTACACCAAGTGCTCAATGTGCACATCTTCATGGCCAGTGCAATTAGCAATTTGCATACATGTATAGCGCGTGTATTTGGCTTTGGGGTGGGAGTTCTAAGCAAAGTGAATTTGTTACAAAAACAAACCTTTTTCTTACAGAATTATCTTTACTATAACACTAATTTTGTTAATCAATCTACTCACTTTGAATATGATGACATTTTCGCATTCTACTGAGCCCACCACACTACATGATACACCCATTGGTAACTCATGTAACCATAGTAATGAATGGAAAATAGTACTTCCAGTTTTTGCATTATCCCTCCATTTTATCCATGTGTCCTACAGACATTTATTGATGAGCAATATATATACACATCAAAGCAACACATATCCATTAAGTAATAAGTCACAGAATGTAGTTATCTTACAAATCATGCATATACACAATCTATCACTTTAATAAGACCAATTTATAAGTTTTTCTAACCAGGAGACCTTCCAATATCACATGTCACGTTTCTTCTCCATTACAATGTATATATGTCTAATAAATAATCCTGAGAACTTTGATCATGGCATGGGGGCAGAGGAGATCTTGAAAGTCATATATTACTCAACATGCAAGGATACTTATGATAATTTACGAGGCATGTTAATTCTCAGGCTGTCAACCACGAGTTGTTCAATTGACAGAACAATCTATAAGCATTATTACTAATGAGCACAATGTTAAGTCCTCATAGAAGCCACACAGTAGCAACACGTAAACTGTGCACACAACACAATTCAATTAAAGAAACTCCAAATTTTGATGTAAAAAAAAACAATTACTCAACAAATATGCAATTTAGCTAGCTACCATCATAAAAAATAATTTTGCAAAACTAAATTTAGCATACAATCTCACAAACGTATACCATCCTTTAATTCATAAATAAAGTTTTAGTACTATCACCATGCATTATATATATATGTAATCAGCATAAAACATTAAATCCTACCATTATCACCACATCGCCCATACATTTATAGTTGCAATATTTGATCAGTAAACTTAATCTCAAGAATATCTGCCTAATGAATTTTAATGATGGGAGTTAATCAATATTTGGTCAAAGACAAATGCTGATTTATGCATCATTGAACTGGTCATTGTCTTTCGATGATCTCTTTTCTCACACATAAAACAGATATCCATGTCGAGATATCCATATCCTGTTTGGACCGGTCAGTTACATGGGTAACTATGATCAGTTTTCATATTAACCTCAATCTTTCAAGTGACTCATCTGTATGTTCTGAAGAGGTTGTTGATAAATTTTAGCCGCACAACATTTATATAACTAATATAATAAACATCAGTGAGGAAAATTGCAGGCTTCAAGAGGCGGTCATTCACACTATATATCCAGAATTCTACTACTGTACATGTAATCCATTACCGGGGCAAGTGCATTCCATTGCCAATTAATTATTGCACTTTATTTTATTTCCATTCACCTAATAGTTGCACTAAATCAATGTCACCACAACTGAACCTTTTACATGCAAGTTGCCCAATTAACTACCACTAACCTATAGGCTATTGCACTTATTCAATGCAATTCCTCTGTATGTTATTAGAATATCAATTCTTATAGCCTCAGAAAGATTGTTCACCTAATCTTTAAAATTTGACAATTTCCATTAAGTTACATTTATGCATACAATTATATAGCCATAAATTGGTTGCAGCGAGGTGTATTAATCACATAAAATGTAGTTGCCACTTACTTCACCTAACATCATGATAGGTCATAGAAAGACGTAAGGGCTTGGGAAGATTTACCATGACATGAGATATATGTATCAGAATATGACCACAAACATGAATATTTAATAACATTCTAGCATGAATCGAGGCCAACACATTCCCATGGCTTCATATTTTCATATTAAATTCTTGGACGCTTTCCCATAAATGCTCTGTTAGAATGAAGTCTTATAAAAAATGTGCAATGTAAAGAGGATTTTATAACACGTCACGCTATTTATAAGCCAGAAGAACAGTTGCTGTATGTTACACTATCGTTGTCACAATAAAAAGCTTTTGTTCAACATCAATCTTTTTTCATTACATTTTTGCTGGAAATTTTTTTTCGTTCCTTAGACACTTTATCTGTCAATTATTAGAAATCATTCACACTAATACAAGGCACTTACATGAGAAACTTTGTTTCTAATAATTTACATTACAGGATTTTTCAAAATTTTCAAGTTATACGTTTGTAAAATAGCCATTTTGGTAAGAGGCATAGGGTCAATAATTGGAACAACTGTGTTTATATACTTTATATATTTTCTAAACATTTAAATAATCCCTTTATTGTGCCAATATACCATCCAATCACCAACAAAATGACTTTGAATCACACCCTAAATGTGAACGTCTATAAGTCAAAAGCTGGAGTTTAATTTAGATATTATCGGCAATAGAACAGACATCAAAAAAATATTGTAATGTATATAAAAGAGAAACATGCATGAAATGGGTCCATCATTTGAAACAAGAATTTGTGGTACCTCGAGGAGTATAAAAATTGAGATACTAGTCCTATTCAGGATCATTCGCAATGCTTTCAAACTAGAGGCAATCGCTTTACACTAGCTTATACTTGTGGAGAAGAAAATTCAATAATGGTCAATCAATTGACATGCCCTATTTCTGAAGTAAAGACTGCCATGGTCCTGCCCCCGTACCGAATTCAACAACAAATATTGCTTGCATATGACCGGTCTACATCATCTGCACTGTCCTGACACCCCCACCTACCACTGTACATCTGTTCTAACTGACAGCTCTGCCCCCCCACATTAGTAACAACGCCGACTCCCAGTTCCTGTCCAGCACCTGTCCCTGTCTTGATAGCACCTGCCCATTGCAACACATATCCCCCAACCCCTTTTCAACCACAAATATTACATAGCATGGGTCCACAGCATCTGCACTGCATGGCCCAGGATCAGGATTAAGTAAAAAAGTGCTACTCGTCAGCAGGACTAGAAACCCTCAAATATCTACTAGTCCTGCAATAAATGTACTTGTCCTCCTTGCACAAACTCTATATCTATACCTGTATGCTAAATTGACCAGAATTGCTACTAGTCAAAAGGACGAGTTGCTAAAACTTCTAACTCGTCCTCCATATGATTTTACTAGCCAATACGAGCAGATGAGTGGCTAATCCTGACCCCGATGGCCGCAAATAGGAGAAAAATACTTGTCCATAGGATGGGTATCCTGAAAAATATCCCCCGTCCACAATAAAATTTACATGTCCAAATCACAAGACTCCATGTAAATTCAAATGAAGCTGAAGTCTAAGGTGACTGAATACTCATCCATAGGACAAGTAACTCAAATATTTTACCCATCCAGACGACACAGATACTGGTCTCGGACGATAGGACAGGTACTTATCCATGGCCCTTCACTGTCCACTGTAACTGGCAAAGCGGCTTTAAAATCCTTACTATTAGGTGACTTAAACATGAACAAACCTCCTCCTCATCGCTTTCTCCATCACTGCTCTGCCTGTTGTCCGAGTTGTGTCGCACTTTGACCCCGTACACTCCGCGGGGCAGGTTGTGCATGTCATTGGTCCGCGACGCTCGTCTTGCGCCAGTAAAGCCATTTGATCCGCTTCCTGATGATGCCGGATCTCCACTATTCCCACCACTATTATCAAACATTCCTGGAAAATATAACATGTTACATGCTCATCAACATGATAGAACACAGCATCAAAAATCATATGCACATCATGACACATGACAACGCTTCTAACAATCTTTATGCAGACTATTATTAGTAGTAGGAATATTCATAAGATTAGTATACTAGGTTACTCTACTAGGCCTTTATTTTTTGATTTTTCGGTTTACAGACCCGCCGCTCAAAAAAACAGGATTTTGGAATAAAAATAAAATTGAAAAAATGGTATTTTTTTAATTCCGCCGCTGAAAAAAGCGGGCGATAATACGAGACGTTGAATCAAATGGCCTGTTCCGACTTAAAATACTCATTGGAATCGTTTCCGATAAACATCATACTATAACAATAACGTGTCCTAGTATGTAATAAATGAATTGTTATCCATTATATTGCATGTATATGTCCATGTGGTGGATATTTAAAGAAGTATGAACATATTTCAAATTACTCGCCGTTGAGTTAGGCAAATACGCAGCGCCGCCGGTATTATTCGGGTGCGTTGTGAAAATGTTTTATTCATTTTTTTTTTTTTTCCTCCTCCGATGACAGTTGAGCATCCTGTGTGTCTGTAAACCATAACATCAAAAAATAAAGGCCCTACTTACAATTCAACAAATAACACACACATACACTGACGTTGCGGCGTCCATCACAGAGCCTTTGACCTAAGTGACAATTGTCAGTGCGTGTGTTTGTGTTATTTGTTGAATTGTAAGTAGTAGAGTAACCTAGTATACTTACCTTATGCTTCTAACAATATCAATAGAATCTCTTCCAGCAATTCCATAATGTTGGAAAATATTCACTTTGAGATAAGAATTCAGCTTGAAAATAATCAAGAGCACTTTGTTCACATATATATCAACAAATCTATTCAATAAATTCCAATGTTAGACTTATTTAGTATACCTCCGATTACATACTACAATTTGCAATCCCATTTTTTTTATGTACATAAAAATATACTTAGGTATATACCCTATGGCTTTAGAGAGCGCAATAATAATCATTTGTAAAACTTCGCCAGCTTCTTTTGTAGCAATTAGTGGTACAACTGTTACAATGAGTTTGCTCCCTTTTATCATTAACTATTCATGAACCTATCAATGGCCATCAGGATGTTGAACTACTTTTTAACTTTCCTTCTAATTGATGCACGAAATAATACAGAGAAACTGGGAGGTGTTTACATTTTTTACATATTGATCCAAATTAATCATTAGCCTAAGAGTCCACTCCTTGCTTGGACATCATATTCATCAGCACAGTTTTTATCATCTTTTAATGACAAATTATTGTTTGTCATATAATATACATGATGAATGAATCTCTTTCTCCTGATCTTACTTCTTTCTACTCACCTATTCCTGCCAAGGACATGGAATCTGGATGTCGATCATCATGATCATACCAGGGACCACCACCATAGGAAAAGGTTGTCACATTGGCAATGCCCAATGGTGAAAGGGCAACACCACCTAAACCAGAGTGCATTGTGCCAAAATAAAATCATTACACACAAACCATCACCCAAATTAAAAAATGTACAAAACATTCTTCGATGATTTTGATGATTTTCACATTAGAAACAGCCAATAATTTCAATATCCTATACTTAGTTACTGATGCTTATCATATCTTCAATACAAAATTTTATTGCAACAGTATAACAATATGCAGTAAGTCTACTGCTAATTTCTAACATTTTGAGAAGTGTCGCAGAATCCATATTGAAGTATGAGGTCAATTCAAGCAAATGAAAATAAAAGGTATTTTTTGTTTCCTCTTAACATTATAAAAAAAAATCACAGTAAACATCAGTAAAATGCCTGTCTATTCTCAATTTCTTTTTTAAAGGAATGCAGATTTTACTATCATCCAATTTGTTTCAATCATCGAAGAAACACTGAATAAAAAAGAACTTATAATGTTAAACTCTTCAATGTCATCATGCAGATGTTATCAGTTAGCTGTAACACAAATATTCAGATCATTTTCTCTGTTATAACAATAAAACACTATAAAGGAATAAGCCAAAATCATAACCCAGAGTTAATGACTTAAATTTGAAGAGAAAGTAGCTTCCAAAAAATATTAATATCCGCCAATGTGACTTCAGTGTGAAAACAACCATAAAATGCAACAAATAACAAATATCCCATTCTTAATATTTACAAGTACTTGTTTATAATATGAATTTGAATGTTTTATGTTATAGGTGAATATAATAAAATACTACTTATTTTAATGAATAACAAATATAACACCACAAAACAAGAGAAAATAAAATCTGAAAACAACACTAACAGATAAGACGAAATATTAATAAAAACCAACGTTTGTGAGGTTTGCGTAACCGTATTCGCATGTCTGTATCAGAGATAGCTCTTCGCAATTCTGAATGCAAATTTAAACTTTAAATTAAAAAGCATAAAAACCTGAAGCATAGATAATTAAGTTAGTAACTATATTCAATCCATACCTTTATTAACTCTTCTTCTGTCTCGAGCTTTTGAAGGACCACTTGGTTTTGGTTCCGTAAAATGTGAATCCTCCGCATAACCCTTTCCTTCTATCGCAACATCAAAATTTGGATTTTCTTTGAAAGTGACACCACCAACTGGGTTAAATGTTGGGTCAGAGCCTTGAGATGATTTTTCTGACTTCATATCACTCTTTGGTGGTTGGTTGGTAGATTTACGAGCAAGCTGAGGTTTGTTGCCAAATGGTAAGTCTCCTTTTTTTCTATCAAAAGAAAACACGAATAAAAATTTAAAAAAAAATGTCAGTCCCCTATGTCAAAGCATCTTTAAGAACCGCACACTTACAATTTTTTGACATAATATTAAGTTCTGGTAAAATGGTGTTAAGTTATAACTAAATGTTTAAATGTATAGAAATTAGAATTTAAAATAGCTCTACGCACTCTAATAAACGTTTAGTACACTTTTATTACCATTTTACCAGCACTTAAGAAAATAAAATAAAATATGAGACTGTGCTGCCACCATTAAAATGATAAATTCAAAGCACTCATTAAATATGGTGGGGGAAAAAAGAAACATATTGAATAAAATGATACCAAAAAAAGTAACAAAACACGTAGTAATGAGATTTTCATGATACATTTACTTTTAATACTTTTATCAATGATTGTAGCTACATGGTGTGCATATGAAGAAACCTACTTTGGACAAAGAATTGCAAAGTGATTGTCGTCTTTCACATATCCTGATAATGTATCATGTTTGGATGGGTTGTGGACATGGTTAACAAATTTCTGCTCTAGCACACAATCTGACATAGTTCCATCAACTGGAATACCATGTTTTGATGAGTCAACAGTATGAACGCGTTCAAGAAGATGATTATCACTCTCCGATAAAACCAAAGAGTTTACTTTGTGATCTTCATATTTCGAACTTGATTGAGTATCATCAATTCCTCCCATGATGTTCTCCTTTTCATACTGGTCTATGTTATTACTTATATTCGTTTCAATTGCACGATAAAGATCATTTTTGCGTGCATCAATAATCTTGTTAACAATTGATGGTGCTAATCTCACGGATGAAATGCTTTCACCAATTTGTGTACCACTCCAACTTCCGTCGATAATTTCTTGACTCCTAAATGTTGTAGGCATTTCAGAATACTTTTCATTGTCATTACTCAATAAAACTGGCAAGTAAGTTACACTAGAACTTTTTATTAAATTTTGTTCTGTTTTATTTATTTTAAAATCTTTAGACTTTCTAATTGAAGGTGGTAATTTCCTAATTATTGGACAAGGGAACAAATCTTGTGGATCTCCATTGACATCACTTTCCTCATGTGGAGAGGGTAATTTCTGAATTATTGGACAAGGTAACAAATTTTGTGGACTTTCACTAATATAATTTTCCTCGTGTATGGTTCTTCCATTAGAAGGTAATGACTCAAATTTACTAAAGGTTTGTTTCGAACTATCCTGAGATGGCACTTGATACAATGCGTCTTTCCTCAAGATATCACTTTTGTTAAGCTTCAAACTAGATTTAGATGACACCAAAACTGGTTTCGTAAACCCAGGAAATTTTTCTGTGTTATCTAATTTGTTGGAGGATACTTGCACCTTATTCCAAGGTAGTTTTGGTAACGAATTAAATTGAAGGTAGCTGACCATACTCTGCTGTTGATGGTCATTTCTCTTTTTGGTATTATTTCCATTTCTATCAGTGGATGGATGGCTTTCATTTGCTGATGTTAAGGGAGGTAATATAAGCCTCGTTGGACTTTTATTTCTTGTTTTTGTCAAACCATAGACTTGAACTTCTTGTAAATCTAAATATGGCAGATTTGGGCGATTATTGCTATTCATGTTATATTGAGATTTCTTTTTCTTCTTCATAACTCTTTCAAAGACATTCATATTTTCATGACAGCGCTTTAACCTTCGATTTATATTCAGATCACCATACATGTGACTATAATGCACGATCCAATAATGAAAATGAGCAAAAGTGAAGTGATGAAGATGAGAAGTGTAGAAAGATGATAGATGTACAGTAATGAAAAAAAAAAAAAAATCATGAAACAGCATACGTTTTTGTTCAAGAATATGAAGCAAAATATTGAAAATAAATGATCTATATAAAAATGTTACAAATCGATAGTAAATTTTAAATAAAAAAGGAATGCTACAAAAAATATTTACCCTCTCTTTTTTGGTGTAGACATTCCTGAATCTTGAGGGTCTATTTCAGGGTAATGAGATCTTAGCGTTGATAAATTCGAGAATATACCACTTTCTTCTAATGTATCAGGACTAGGGGATCTTGATTTCTCTTTAGCCTCTTTAAACATCTGTTCCACTTTCTTAGTTGCAGAGTTTCTAATGCGGCGCAAAGATGCTGCCATCTGTAAAACAACATTATTATTAGGATATGTTATATCGTCATTAGAAAAACAAGTCTATAGCCAGGTAATAGTAGGTATACAGTTCGAATACCATATATGCAGAACTTCTTACAGGTCAACGTCGGGAACAGTTTTTTTTAGGGAAACTAGTGTCAGCCCAATAACAAACAGGAAATGGAACTTAGAAGATGGACAAACTTGCGACAAAGTGGCCAATACAGTTTAACAAAGCCTCAGCAGCAGATGTTATAAACCAGGTGCCAACCCAGCCAGCCAGAGGAGCACAGAAGGCAGTATTGATTCTGTTTATCATATCTACCAGTAAATAGTCCAATAATCTTGACATGGTCTTATAACACCTTATTTTTATCATTTCCTATACTATGCGGTTGGTTTCTAAGTTGTCCACTAATAATATCATAATATCATTACTACTGGTAAAAAAGGTCAATTTTGGCACCATTTCGGTCATGATAGTAAAACCAGATTAGTTGTTGAGTGCTCATGCAGTGACAAGCACCTGAATCAACCCAAATGTGACTAAATTTGAAGATCTATGTATTATGGACATGCTATGCTCAGGAGAAGTAAGGAAGGGGGACTTGTACAAATGACTCATTTACTTATCTTAAGTAAGCATGGTATTTAGAATATTCTTTTACTAATGTCCTGATAATATTTAACCATAACAACAGTACTTACTGCCTCTTCATCGATATCATCTATCATTCCATCAATGGCACTATCTCTGGATGTGTCCCGTGATGTATCTTTTATCATTTCCCGAGAAGTATCTGGTACATCAATAAAGCCAACCTCTGGGTCCTGTCGATCAACAACCATACTTGTTCTATTCACTGGAATGGGTGGCACCTAAAAAAGATGTTAATTTTTACTTAGAAGCAAAAGTTAACTTGCAAAAGTAAAAAGTGGCAAATTAAAGTTGACAAAACTACCTTTCTTTTTGATGAAGCTCTAGATGAGTTAGTTCGTACTAAGGTTGGTTTTGTAGCAATCGGGATGTTGGGAACATCTTCTGGAAAAAAAAAAAGAGAAATCAATCCGAAGGTTTGAAACATACAAAATTGAGAAACATCTCAATTGCATTCCAATTAAAAATAAACCTTCAGAATTCGAACCATATCT
Organism: Streblospio benedicti; assembly: GCA_019095985.1. Lineage (NCBI taxonomy): Eukaryota > Metazoa > Annelida > Polychaeta > Spionida > Spionidae > Streblospio > Streblospio benedicti. The sequence goes on from CM032662.1 coordinate 19,880,565, forward strand.
GAAAAACTAAGCTCAGATGTTTTTATCTAGTACCGGTATATGCTTTGTTTGTATTATGTATGTCAAATGGGTTCTAATACAATGATACTGGAAAAAAAACCACCTAGTTTGTGCATAAACTTCATTTGCAAATTCCATGTTTAAGTAAAAAATAGCTAAATCAAATTGAAACTTGTATAAACATTACAACACATAATTTCAACCCATAAATCTGTAAGTAGTCAATAATATGTTTAATGTGTTCTTTTGGTGCCTACAAAATGTCTGCTCTCTGAACTATAGATATTTTACAATGTTTATATTACTGCAAATACTTAAGTAGCGACAATCAATTGAACTATAAATGACACTTACAGTGTTCCAACAAGCAGCTAACTTATATGTACTTTACCTTTGTTGTTTAAATCTTAAACAAGACGAATCAGTTGGAAGTTAATTATTTACATCATACAAAATTGGCAGCAAATAATCTTAACTATATCATGATTCTATCCAAAAAAAAAGATGTAGGATAAAATACATCTTTCATACATAATCATACTATTTAGCTTTAGGTATAAATAATTAATAAACCTTATATTAATTTGAATCAATTCAAATGAAAGAAAATATGTTGATATTGCTACCTGTAAGTATCGTTTATCAGTTACTTTACCACAGATCAATAAATCGTGAGTTGCGACTAATTTACATATGGATATTCATCAAACCAATATAGACACAATAGGTGATTGCAGATTTAAGAAGGAGGAATTTTAGTATATTATCAAGCACTGAATTAACAATAGAAAAGTAGTGCTGTTCAATAGCTTAAAAGTTCATTGTTTGGGTGTAATGGTGATTCCAATCATTGTGCGCCAACATATACTAAATCCTAGTGACAGTGTGTTAGTTTATAAGAACTGAAAACATACAAACTTACTTTTTCTATCATCCTCCCAATCACTAGCTCCAGCATGTGAATCAGCTGAAACATAAAAACAATAAATCAATCATATGTAAATTAAATCGATTTATTACAATTAAAAATCTTTGCTCAATTAAAGTACAGCTTCCTTAGTATATCAGACACATTGTGAAATTTTTTAATTAAAAAAAAACTTTTTTCCAATTTTACTGAATTGCTATTTACGGTAATTAAAAACCAAAACCAAAACTAAACCCATAAATCTAAATATAACAGTAACTAATTCTTCATGCATTAATATTGGAACAACAGCTAGATTGGTTGGATGACATTACTCTGTGGTCAATTAATTAATCAATAAATCATATCTATACTCACTCAGCAGTTTGGTAATTTTGTGACACTTTATTAACTGAATAGTGCAAAATATTGTTCACCAAATGGTTAGAGCATACAAAGAACAAATATTAACAAGTGATTTTCAGAAAACAATGCATTTCATGAAAATCAAATCGTAAATGGTCCTGTAATTTTCAAAGTTGCTTTCTATTAGACTAATATTGATGACATAGTCATATAATTAAAAGGGCCAGCCGTTGTTGAATATAATCAGTTGTTTTTGATTAGTTGGATTAAGATGGTGGTTTGCATTGTGGATCATTTTTTTATTTGATTTAATTTGATTTGTTTTATTAATGATATGGGATACCAAATAATACGAGTAGCATATTAGATGATATACAGGCCCCATCACTCACCTTTACAAATACTAAAAAAGTTGGACATAGTCTCTATGGTAAAGAAAACTTAACTGGCCAATCAAATCGAATCTTAATCCAGCCAATCAACAACAACTTCCTGATTAAGTTACTGCAGAATAAAGCTATGGCCTATGGAATATTGGTGAAAATATTTAAATTGTAATTGCATAGAACTGTGTCAGCTAGAGCATAAACCAAGCCTAAAATGGATGCCCTGGCTACAATTGTCTATATGCCTATTAGTTACCCTTCTATATAATAGTAGTAAATTACAACTAGTAATGTGTATAGTACAGTGTTTGTAAACCATAGTAGTATACTATACATACCACACGCACCCTCCCATGATGCTGGGGCCAATGAATATAACAAATTATTTCTCACAACCCAGTGTTTTAGGTGTGTATCACCTGTCCATCTTCACTGATTTAGGAAGGACTCTTCTTAATTCAAACATGTAAATTTGACAGGTTTTTCATAGCAAGCTACCTTTTAAACATATCTTTCAAATGAACCAATTCTTAGCATTCACACAGATTTTTATATTTAATTGAGGCGGTGTGTATCACCAAATACACGGTAGCATTAGAAATATCACGTTTTTAATAAATAGTACGAACAAAGTATCATGTATCACAGCAGTGCACTCAACGCATCATTTCAAACGTTTTCCGTGGAATTGATAATGCGAAGCGCAACATTGTCAAACACAAAGCTATCATGTATTATTTTTTACTTTTTAACTGTAGGAAAGTATACAATATATCTAATGTATATAATTATATAAGAATACTTTAAATATATATTCTTTTTCAAAACCCAACTGCAAAGTTTTTCATAAATACATAGTCATATGTTTATCTGTTTAAAATTATGATATAACATTGTCGGCGTTTCTGCTTGAAATAGACAATTATATAGTCTGATGTAGATTCCTATTTTATTTTTCTCAATGAAACCTGAATAAGGCCAGGACCTCCAACCCCTTATGATATAGAAGAATTTATGAGGGCTTTAATCATGTCAGTTGTAGTTTCGGATTATAAAATGCGTACCTGAAATGGGATCAAGAAAGCGTTTTGGAGGCTTGCCTGCATCCTCAAACATTTTTGGGTCAGGCCATGACTGAGAGAAGGACACGCGTACAGAAGAATCATCTGTCCCTCCTGTACGTGGGGTAGAGACAAAGGCAAAGCCTACAATAACGAGACCATGCAATTGGTGGGTTGCGAGAAGCATGCAGTGAAGTGTGCTTTTAAATACTACGATTACTTTGGGCTAACAGATACTATACAGCAGTTTATATTAATCATGCTAGGTGAAGTCAGAGTAGACTAATGAAGATTTACATGGGGAAAGCATGTATAAATAGTTCTACTAAAAAAATAATCGGATAAAATGAATAGCATATAAAAAGCCACCTGAAAAGGGAAAATTGAAAAGAATAAGAAATGAAAATGACAAATAATTGGGTTAATATATAATGCTTTAAGCTGATAAATTAAGAACAAACCATCATCTTCCTTATTAGGATTGTAAACAGAAAAAGGTTGAGCCACGCCATCAGATTGCTGCCTTTTCATTCTATTTAGATAAGTCTGACGATAAGATCCAGATGAAGGAACTGGTCCTGTAAGGTTAAAATTTTAAAGCATGAACACTAAATATTAAAAAAGCACTAAGCAGTAGACTTTTTTACATTAAAATAACCACTATATATCACTATCTAAGTAGGATAAAAAGTCCTCTACATCAGGTCATATGATTATAAATACCGAGCTGATTCTATCTGACTCACCCCACCCTTACTCGACAAATTAAAAAATGAACAAATTGAGCATAATTATAAAAAATGTACAAATATACATTATTCAAAAATCAAATATAAAATACAATTATTCAAAGCATAAAACACACACATAGACATCACACTAGGAAATGAAGAAATCACATATAATTAGCAAATATGTATACAAATGTACAAGTCTACACAATTTTCAAATTAAAGGTTATGCTCAGTTGCCGAACAAGTATGCTTTCATAGAAGCAATATGATGTGTACTGTACATTCTGAAAGTCTCTTTCATTTAACAGCGTATTAAAATATCTAGAGCAATTTATATACCACTCAATAACAGGTCCGTTATAAACCTATCAAAACACATGAAACAGCAAAATGTCAACCTAATGATTTTCGTCAGACGTAACTACACGCCACACGTAAGAAGTCCCCTATCTCGCCAATGTTAAATGGGACGTCTGCCGTCGGAAATGCACAGCACGTCTGGTGAAAATCTTTCGATTATGCAATATGAATGTGATAGTTACACCCTGGTTTAATATACTTGTAACTACATGAATGAGCTCAGGATCATCTATCTTAACAGTAGTTAGAATATGTTCATATTCTGCATTGAAATTTAATAGAAAAAATACATAAAATTTATGCCCACGCTGAACTTTGACATGCATTATTGAGAAAGTTAAGAGTGCCAAAAACTCAGAAAAGAGCTTTAGTACTTTAACCGCAGCTCGTTCACCTACCACTTTCTTGGGGTGTCTGTTCCAAATGCTTAACATGATGAACTCTCTTAGGACTATCACTCTTTGATTGATCATTTACACGCCAGGAAGTATTTTGGGAAGGACTGAAAAAAAAGCAAATAAACAGTAAGAATGTATACAAATATTTTTCTTTTCTTCATTTTATATTTCATAATTTGCAGTGTGGAATGGAAATAACGGAATGGTTAGCGACATTCTTATTAAATTTGACAGGTTTCTCCACACAAAAATAGACCGCTTTCCGTTTGAGGAGAAAGTCCTTGTATTACAGCCATTAGTTCAAATTTCTAATCTCAATCCACCATCCATCCATCCCTCTAGTGCTTGATTGCATAAGTAGGGATGGCACATTTGAGCGTGTGTACATTAACATTTAACAGGTTCTTTGGTTAAGACATTCCTATATACAATTATTCAGCAGAGATGGTACAAGCTTGTTTCATGGTCATAATGTTATGCCACGATATAGTCAGACAATCTGTATGTCTATTGATTGACTTGAGCCAGATTAGGCAGGTAGCCAACATTTTACACTAAACATACATGGGTATATTGATCTGGACAGGTACTTGCTTTCATGCAAAGATGTTTGTTTCATCTTCTATTGTAATTATGTTGAATAATGTTATTACAATATTGTCAATGCCCAATTTACTCTACAGTATTATAACTGTACTCTTGTTTGCCACATTACAACCAGTAAATATTACTCAGGTTCAATAGTGATGTGTACTTGTGTAGCTAAAAGCGTTGCCATAATTGGACTTTGAATTGAATGTATAGCACTTTGGAAAGATAGAATGAAGATTAGTGACAGTTGGTAGATTCATAACAACAACCGAGGGATGCCGAGGGAGATACCGCGCACACTGCTCCAGCTCCTCCAGCCTTATTCTGACCCATACAGTGCAACATCAGATGAAGCCATGTAGCTACCATGTCGAAACGTCATATTTCAACAAAAATAAACAGTAGAGAATGGAATATACTACATCATTAGTATGGAAAGAGTTAAAATTTAACAGGTGCAGATGGATTGAACCAAAATATGTGAAAATTACACCTGCCAGTTTGAGTCACTCAACATATCACTGTCAATCATGACTACATAATTACTGGTTTAATTCCTGAAGATCATCTAGTGGTGGATAAAATACTACATTAAAGATGTGAACAAGAAATGACACAATATATGTTAAATGTTCAAATGAAATACTACACATTTTCTCAAAATGTTGCATTTTACTTACACCTATTAGTTCATTAAACAACAATGCTTAGGAATAGGAAAAAACATCCTTTCACCATGAACATCAATTTATCATTTTCAACATGTCCACTCCTTTATCATATTTACTTAGACATGATTGAAAAGTTAAGATAAATGACTTTAGAGTGTAATCACAAACATTAAAAGGGTGGTTGGGATACGTTCTATGATGATTAAATGTCCTATATTTTGGTCTGTCACTCGGCAATAGATGTTTGCAAAGACTGGATGACCATTGGTTGACAGGAAAGGGACTCTTCAACTTGAGTGTTCAGTGTTCACACGATGTTTCTTCAAGGACGAAGATGGCGTTTTTTTTAAGACATTCACACAACAAACTATCATTTAACAATAAAAATAATCACCATTAGTGATTTGAAAATAAGATATGATAATCATAACAAAGGACTTCTGTGGAAAATACTAATATACATATTATAGTACTGAACCTGAAATATTTTCTAAATAACATTCATTCTGATTAGGTTATAGATATCAACTGCGGATACTTACGGGACATAAATCAGAAAAATTCATACATGGCAAATCTTTCACAATTGCAAATGCTTATCTATGTTAAAAATCATACAATGTAACATATACTTCAATGGTACCAGGGGGCTAAGATTTGACAGCTGCTGGCCACAAGTCATAAAACTAATCTTTGTTACCAAAGATCTTTAAAAAATCATATAGACATTGAAACAAAGAATTTGGGACAGAAAGGAAAGCATTGACCCAAAGGCCACAAATAAAGCCTGAAGTAAGCTTCTAGTTATTATATTACCTGTTTAGACTCCACAGCAGTCTGATCCTGAGGAGCCAAATTCTCCACATTCCATGGCATTCTGTTCTTGTTTTTACCAGAACTAAGAACCCTACTAGCATGGCGTGGTGTAGGTCCATCTGTAACACTATTGGGTGTAGATCGAGCTGAAGATCCACTGTATACTGACTGCAATTCCATGTCTTGACGGTCTGATCTTGCAGACGATCCACTTCCACCAGCAGCAGACAAAATCCATTCAATATCAGCACCATGAGGGAGAGTTGTTGCAGGAACTGAATTTCCTCCTCTTGAACCTGCTGATGATGGTATGGGTGTAGCATAATCCACTAGTCCATCTGCATTAAGTTTTGGTAACTGTCTTCTTGCAAGTCGTGCCTGGACTGCACCCATAACACCATCTCCATCATAACTTAATTCCACACTGTCTACTGCTTGCACTAATGGTTGGAGTTTCCCTGCACCCATGGCCTGTGCTAGAACTGCAAAACTTTCAAGAGCTGCTTGACGAACTTGTCTCTTCGGATCAATAAGTGTATGAGCAATTGTCTGACACAAAACACCAAGATCAAAATCATAACTTGGAAATGTTAATAAAGATGCTATCACTATGTTGAGAGCTTCCTGTCGAACTTTTGAATTTCGATGTGCCAAATTTTCACATATCACAGACAAAACTGGTTTAGGTGACAAGACATGCATCAACTGCATTACAACTTTCATGATAACTTGGCGCCACACTATTTTACTGTCATGCATGCATTTAGTAAGAGCTGACACCAAAGGTTTTAGGTACGGCTTTACAGATACATTCAGCTTCTGCACAAGAATACCCATAATTTCTAATGTTGCTGTTGTTATCTTAAAATTATTATCATCTAACAAATTATTGAGAAAACTAATAAAGTTCAAAACATGTGGTTCTAATGCATGTACATCTTTAAGCTCTCGCAGAATGAGCTTTAACTCTTCGATGGCTTGACCTCTAGCCCGATAATTACTATGATCATTCAATTTGGCCATAATATGACAAGGAATGACTCCAAATTCATATTCATCATTCGTAATGTCTGAATGATAGGACAGTCCTGATGATGCACCAGATGTGTTTGAACCCTTTTTGATCGGCTTGCTATTATTCCCGTTAGTTCCATAACTTGTTGCCCCTTCACTTTGATTAGACAATTGTTCTGTATATACACCGTCTGGATCAGTCAATTTGTAATAAAATCTTTTCAATTGAGGAGATAAATTATCCAAATATTCGTTAAATGCTCTGTCACCCACAAGATTTTTAATTTTATGCAGAGATAGTAATGCATGCTGTTGTATACTTTCACCATCATCGCCTACATTATTATCAAGTAGTCTTTTTGCAAGAGCCTGAGCAATTCTATTAAAGTTTTCATGTGAATATTCTGGAGTGAAAAGCATAGGCAAAGCAATCGTAACTTCCTTTTTAATTTTTGGGTCATGATTTTCCAATCCATGTTTAACAATTGATTTGAAAATCTGCTGTACATCAGCAGTGTACTTCATATAAACGTGTATAGTTTGTATAACAGCACGTCTAATGGTTATCTTAGTATCTCCTAAGTTTGGAACTAGCTGTGGAAGTACTATCCACATGCATTCATCTATGTCATCACCCAATGATGGCAACAGTTCATGTATAAGTTGGATACATTGATGTCTTACATTCCAGTTACCGTCATCTAAAGCCATAGACAGACCACGAAATATGGTTCTTTGGTTATGAAACGGAAGTCTGCCGCCATTTCTTCTCACCATTCCACGGAGTTGCTCAAGAATTTCTACCCGTTTATCGAAGCTTTTATCACTCAAGTGATTGAGGACTTCATCTTCTTCCATATTCTGTTCAAACATTGAGTCGGGGTTTAAAAATTCTGCATTTCTCATGTGTTGATGTGTAAAGTTCGCTACTTTACCTGCCATGAAATTTACATTTATACAGAGCTAACGCTCTGCTTTGTAATTTATAGGTTTCAGAATAATAGCCTTTTTCATGTATGCACTGATACGCGTCGAATCATTTAATATGCGTGCTGTCCATGATGACAATTTAGAAATTTATCTATGAGTAAAATGTTTGACATTTTCAATCCAAGATGGCCGATTTCCACAACAACCTACTATTTGCATCACGTGACTATACTTGGCTCCCGTAATAAAACTCAAAAATCTTGAAAAACACACAATAACAGGTGCGAATGATGTGATTGTATGGCGTTGAATGTTTTGATTAATCAGTTGAGGTATTTTCTAGTCTGTATAATGTATTTAAACATTAGAAATTAGCTTTCCAAGGATTCACTGTTTGTATAAAATTAAAAACGAAATGTTAGAAAAAATATTATTATTTAAGAACTTTTACACCATCCCATGTTTAGGAAATAATAGTTGTGATTAATTTTTACCATAACTATTGATTTTTCTCTTTTCATATAATGTGATTTTTCTCTATCACTAAATGTTAACAAAGGTATATTTAGCAAAAACACCTATTCGTTCTAACTCAATGATAAGTTACTTTTGTAATTCTTAGTCTTTACAGCAAACCTTTTTCTTGTTCTTTTGCATATGAAAATATTGAATGTACTCGTTGGTAGAGGCTAAATTTTTAAGCATGCGCATTGTAATCTCAAGGTCGATTATCATGTTTGACAGGAAAGCATATGTTTACAAAAAGTAAAAGACAATGTACTCCCTCATTCTTGGTCCTTTTATAACTCTAAAGTACAACATATGAAGAAAACTATATAAGAATGGATTCGAAACCGGAATATGTCACATCGCACTCTTTATTTTTGCTCTCAGGGTTAAATGATTTGCGGAAACGATCTATCTTATGTGATGTTGAAATCAGAGACAGAACTGGTAAAAATAAAATATCTGCACATAAAAATGTGTTGGCAAGCTGCAGTCCTTATTTTGAGGGATTATTTACCACGGCATTATGTTCTGATGATACCCGTAATTACATAGAATGCGAAGACATACCCATATATACAGTTGAGATCCTTGTCAATTTTGCCTACTGTGGTGTTATAGATATAACTGAAAAGAATGTTGAGGAACTTCTATTTGCAGCAAGCCTGTATCAAATGTCAGAAGTTCTTCAACTTTGTTGTGAATTTTTAACAACCCAGCTTCACCCAAGTAATTGTCTTGGGATTGCTTCATATACAGACATGCATTCTTGTCATTCAACCCATTCAAAAGCAATGGATTTCTGTGCTCAGTACTTTGATGATGTTGTTTGTGAGGAAGAATTCTGTCAGCTTTCTTTTGAAAAAGTTTATAATTATTTATCACTTAAAGATTTAAATTGCAAATCAGAAATGTCCGTTGTCAATGCAATAAATAAATGGATTGATTACAAACCAAAAATACGAAGAAATAAAATTGAAAAATTAATACAATGTGTGCAGCTGAACTCCTTATCACTACATCAACTTGAAAATACATTAAAGTTAAAATACATTTCTTCATCAGAGACATGCGTCAATAAGATATCCGAATCCATTAACAACAAAAAAGAATGGAATCTAAGAATCAAATGCTCTCAATTTTCACAGAACAATTTAAGAAGACCGTTATGCAAAAAACTCTTGGCTGTAGGTGGAAAATATGGACCTTTTTCTACACTTAGTAGGTTTGTATGAAAATATTTTTTGAAATATTACTTAATGAAATTCTTGTAAGAAAATGTAAATATATAATTCTATTTCTCATCCTTAATTCATCTATTCGGGCTCCGTGAAACCCACGATGTCTCTTTCTGTACCTTCTCTACACCAAGCAAGCTCCTACCATGGTACCACTGCATGAACAAAAGCTTCCATTTGACTACATCAAGTTGCCTCGAACGCGCGACCCCAGCTAGGGTTGTGAGACCAGAATGATACCATCATCCCAAGTAGCGGGGTGTGAAAAAGGTTACATAGACAAACCAATGTCTCTGTAACCTCCAGCCTTTACTTAGCCTACATACTTGGCTAGTTATCTCAACCCAGAGGTTGTGGGTTCGAATCCCAGTTAGGCATCGAAATTTTTGGGAGGTCTTATTTCTTGGCATTTTTATGCTAGTGAAGTATTCTAATGTTTTTCCCGAGTTTGCTTATGAATAACAAGCAGACTTGGGGAAAAATCACATTAGAGTAAATATATAAATATAGATGAACTAATATAATGTCTACAAAAATCTGATTGCAAAATTTATGACATCTACAGTACTGGGCGTCGTTGGGAAGGGGGCACTGCCTTAAAATGTTCCCAGCGTCTTGGGTTTTACTTTCATTAACATTGATATGGTCTTCATTGATAGGAGAGGACTGTTCGAATTTGAATATTGATTTAATATTTTGATGTATTTTAATTTTCAGGACAGAGTTGTTTGAAGACTACAATTGGAAATCATTTATTCCCATGCTAACAGAAAGGTTTGAATGTGCCGCTGTGATGCTCAACAGATGTGTTTATGCTATTGGAGGCATAATTTGCCAAGAAAGACCTTCTATTTCCCTCTTAAGTCATGATGAAAGTGTAGACTGTTGGGATTTGGATAACAAAATTCAGAGAGATACTCATAAGATGATACATCAAAGAAGTGCTCTGGCAGCCGTAGCTCTTAATGGTCTTATATTCTGTATTGGAGGTTATGATGGTGAAGAATATCTAAGGTTAAGTTTTACTTAAGTTTCTGATTGACAATGTTGAACATTTAGGAAAAAAAAAATCTTCGTAATATATTTTCTATTTTCATCAAAATATAATCTTAACTAATTTGTAGATCTGTTGAATATTATACTCCACGGATAAATAAATGGGCAGAAGCGAGTCCAATGCAAGAATCAAGAAGTTGTCATGCAGCATGCCATTTGGATTCACATATATATGTTGCTGGTGGTTTAGGCCCACCATGTCTTGATAGGTATGTATAACAAATTGATTTGTTGAACATTGTCAGGGCCGTTAGAAGGTTTTGAAGGAAGGGGGTGCCAATTATATATTCCACCAACATTTGAGGGGCTATCTGCAGCTATGCAATCCTCATAATTTTGGCGGATCCAGGTTGTTGATGTGGGTGGGGGTAAGAAGAGGAACGATCGTGATAAACATTGTGCAATGCATATGCTACGGGGGTCTGGGCCTCCGGGGGCATTCTCCCCCGGAGAAACATGTTGAAATTTTGTGTGCTCTCAGTTGCAATCTGAGCCATTTTCAGCACGAACTCTTTTATAAAAAAAAAAACTGTCTGGAATTTCAAACACATAAGGAAGGTGAGGGAGGGGAGAAGGTTAATACTTAAACATTCAAAGCCTCTTATCCTCACCCACAGAGATTCAATGTGGAAAGCCAAAATAAATGTGGATTTGAGTGCAGATACTCTGAATCATCTAGTAGAGATTTCTTGACATTTGGATTCATCATAGTAAAGAAAGGATAAAATCCTTTATATACTCAGATGCTTCTTTTGAACGAAGACGTTTCGGAGGACATTCCTCCTTCATCAGTTTCTAGGGGCAAAATGCGACTGTTGTTGTTGTGCACCTTGCAATTGCGTTTAGTCACATGATGGGTGGAATTCCTGGCCACGTGTAGAAGTTTCGTCAACACGGGAGGGACCACCTTGTTGAGGTTGAGGGTGGGTCTGTGGGTGGCGATCTTGCGGGCCTCTGGGGTCTTCCTCCGGTAATTACTATAACAACACTTGGCTATAAATGTTTGTTAATTATTCAATTTTGCAGTATTGAAGTAAACTTCAAAGTTTGCTAATTAAATCATGTGTAAATATCTCTAGGTTCACACTATTTTTATATTTTTAATGAAGAGATTTGGGGTAGGTGTCCCTTGTCACATTGATTTTCCAATATCATAAATTACAATACTTTATAGGTGTAAAAGAGGTATTACAGTCTTAAACTATGTTTTTATATAGTGTTGAAAGGTACGACATGGAAACAGATGAATGGGTCAGAATGCCTTCCATGAACAAAAAGCGTATAACATTCGGACTATCATCATTATGTGGCTGTCTTTATGCTGTTGGTGGATATGATGGAGTGGCATACTTAAGTTCCATGGAGAGGTTTGATCCATTTACTGAGCAGTGGACAATGGTCACAGGCATGGGAGGTCCAAGAACTGGTAAAATCTAGTTATTTTCATCTTTCACTAATTGGCATATTCCTCATCCAAACCATTCAATTCACATTCCGTGCACAATTTACACCATGGCTTTTCACATATAAAGTGGGCCGCATGAGCATTAGCCCGACTTATTCACGTTAGTGGCAAATCCCATTGTGCCGTACGGCAGCTCCAATATGGTGAATAAAAAATTCCTGCCGATGGCTCCAATGCATTTTAAATGGGGTTAAACCCACAGTGAAATTCTGCCATGCGACGCCATACAGCTGACATGGCAGATTACATGATCGCCACGGGAGGCATACAGCAACGTGTCCCTCGCTTGATAGTTTTCTATTGGGCAAACCCATACTGACGCATAGGTATTAAACAGGTATCAATAGGTATCAAGCAGAGCCTTAAAAAAGGACCTACAGCAACCAATATGTGATCATATGATAATACTCTGTGGGTTTATAATCGCCGCACGGCAGATTTGCCATACGGTGGCCGTGCGTTGCTGTGGGTTTTATCACTTACACAGTTTATGCCGTATAGATTATTCATTTAAGTCGCATTCGTTTTGTACTGTCAATCAGGGTACGTTACCAACTTGGGCATACATACTTACCAGTTATGTGAACATGAAGAATTTGGATCTGTATAAAATTTATGGTTTTATTAATGTAAATATTGATAATTTAAAGAATGATAAGCTTTATTCCAGAATATTACTTTCCACAAAAAATAAGTTTCTTACAAATATATTTATTTATGTGAATGATAAGATAGTACAAATGTTACTCTCAATGTTCATTGTGAAAATGTTTTGAAGACGGGTTACAATCTACCTCCCAAGCAGGATAGGAAAAGGATGATAACCTGTGCGCCATCTCCGCATTGATATTGACTAATAAGGATTAGCTTGCGGATTTGAATGCTTCTAAACCAAATATGCCCTTCAACATAGCCCAATTTCTTACTATTTCAAAATATTCATGCTTTCGAATTATTATAAGTGGAACAGTAGAAATAAAACACATTTTAAACAATAATGGATAGTGGATATGTCTTACTTTCTTCAGTAAGTTAACAAGAGAATATTCTTCAATGCTTTTGTTTAAAAAATATCCTACCAAATACTGGTACATGTATTGTATGAATTTTTGTGTACATTTCAGGAATGGGAATCGCAGTATTGGGAGCTAGACTGTATGTTGCTGGTGGACACTCAGGATCAATCTATTTGAATTCAGTTCAATCATATGATCCGTTTGATGATAAATGGACTGAAGAAAGTGAAATGGTTTCTAAAAGGTGTAGCTTTGCTCTTATAGCTATACCCTGATAGGATTTCTAATGTTTTAATACTATATTTATCTAGTCAGATTATCATAACGTTAAATACGTAGAATGCAGGGACAATATGGAGTCTTCAGTTTTAAAACACTAGACGTCATGTTTGATTAGATTTAACATCTCGGAAAGGCCTGGACTCAAGTGAGATCAAAATAACCTTTATGGCTGTTTTAGCCAATCAGAATCCAGCATGATCAACGAACTGGAGAAAACTGATAGATCAGTGCACAGTGGTGAGTTCGTGTACACTGTCATCTCCTGTGTCCCATTTACAACGCTGCTTTGTTCATAATAAGACAACTTAAAATCAAAAACACCTAATAAATGATGACAACTGGTGATAAAAAATTCATTTCGACAAGATTTACAAAACATTGTTCAGTTTTGTTATTACGTGCATGACACATGAAATGACTGTGTACACAAACTTGCTGTGCAATGCTCTATATTCCCCCAAAGTCTAAGCCATCAGTGATATTACATGTATGTTTTAAATTTTACATGTATGTACATGTAGATTCATTTACAGTTATATACACCCATTGATGTGTTCTATATTAATAAATTATTTATGGAGAGTACTTTTTTTTTATTTGAGTTTGTAACATGAAATATTTTATCAGGTGAGCTCAAGAAGGAATCCTGATAAAATAATTCATGTTACACATCGAACCCGGTTTTGTATTCCCTATTTCTTATATTATGAAGTGCAAGCATACAATAGTATGCACTAACAAAATACACAAATGTATCCTTATGTATGGAGGCTTGAAAACATTGTAGTCACATATAAAAATCTACGAATGTGTGCCTATATGGAGGTTTGAAACCTTTGCAGTCATATATAAATGCATATTAATATGGTTATCTTCATTTCATCTGCATAAACAAATATCATCATGAATTCACTTTACTAATCAGTTCCTGTCTATGACTTGGTAGTTCCTCATACAGTTCTAATCCATACTCCAAATTTTTCTTGACACGTTTGTAAAACAGCAAGTGTTTCTTCAAAATCTGAAATTTAAGATAGTTGGTGAGAGAAAACTTGTAAAAATTATTTCCTGATATTTACATAGTATAATAATGCTGCTGGTTTATATTTGCAATGCAGATTCTACATACTTAATCATTATTAATTTGTTTAGTGCATGTTCATGAGTGCTTGTACCCTATCTCAAACAAATAATGCTTCAATTTGGAATGAAAGCACCGTGAATATCAAACGTCAACAGTCTGTTCCCATATATGATACTCAGGGTGGATAAATGTGGCCATAGTCATGGACTGCCTTGTGGAAATAGAAAGCTTGTTCCACAATCATGGTGCTCTAAACATAAAGGCGCTATCACCAAACGATTTAGTGCTGGTTTTTAATTCCTTTAGCAATAGGTTATGCGGACCGCATTAATCTAGGTTGTAAATATGGCAACGATACTTCAGAAAGTTAAGATGGTGCAAGACCAATGAGGCATCTGAAGATAAGTGTTACAATATTCTATATGATGCATTGCTTGATGGGGCGCCACAGAAGACTTTTCAAGACACCTGTGTTATGTTCATGCTTTCAGTTAATAGGTAAGATCCATGCAGCAGTGTTATGGACATATCGTAAACATTGGATCTGAGTCAAGTAAAACATAAGAAGTGAACTGCTATTATCGAGGGGATTAAATTTTGAGAAAATTTCTGACTTGTCCAAACTGACAAAGCTGCCAATAGCAAGATTTTATTAAGGCTGACACATGAGACGAGGTTGAAGTGCCATGTTTTGATCAAAATAAGCACCTACATAACGAGCAATGGATGTTGGTTTGATATAAGTCACCAATTCGAACTGACTCTATGTGAATTATTTTAATACATTTTACTGGCTAACCAATTTAAATTCAGCATTTTTAAAGAATAAGATCACATAAAAACATTACTACTTATTTTTTTTTTTTTTTTTCAATTTTAATCAAAGATAACAAACCTCTTGCTTGCACAAAAGCACTTGTCTCAACATCGCAGACTTGATCTTGACATGTTTGTGATCCGTAGTGTACATGAATCTAGAAATACATTGATGCAATATACTTTAGATGATAAAAATACTAAAAACAAATTTGGTATGTAAAGTGTAATTTAAACCTCTGTGCGTATTAAAAGTTACATATTTTATCTTGATCACTGCTACAAAATTTAGAAATGATCTGGTACACAGGTGACCTGTATGAAGGCTATTTAAAGTATATACATGCTTTGAAAAATCATTATTTTCCATTTCTAAATAAGTTTTAAATTTTAAAATTTACAATCAAAATAGCTCAGCAAAAACTCTTGATCAATTGTAGGAATTGACCACTTCGTGAGGGTAAATCAGACGTCAGCATGCTCAATTTTGCGATTGACACGACAATCGAGTGGTCAATCACCATTCTATCATGACTAAAATCCATTTTATTTTAAAATAAATCATATTATAACATTCAACATTCAAGTCAATTCCGTTTGTTTTGAGCGCACGGAGACGTCAATTCCTACAGTTTTGAGCGCGAGGAGGCGTTAGTCTAAACTGTTGCTCTCCGCAACAACGAAACACGTCTTGCTACGTCAGCTGCTGTATTGATATTGTGAGGAGGTTAGACTAGCGCCGTGTTTTTTTGGGGGGAGCGTGTTTTCCATCGCAAAATTGAGCACGGAGATTGACCAATCAGCGTGGGTTATTGGCGGTGATTTTTGCACGGAATGATAGAATGAATACATGTGTATGTATATAGCTGGATAAACAAGGGACAGTGTAATTATGCAAAAGTATCGAACCTATTGATGTGGTGAATAGCAATGAGGTACATTAGAGGGCACCAGCGAAGAGATGCAGAGCCAGACAACAGGCACTGCAGGTACAGTCTTAAAAGCTCCAAGTCTGTCTCTTCCGGCTCAAGAAACCCCTCCAGTGGTATCAGAACCTATATCAAAATAAGCACAAAAATCTTGTAAAGATGGTGCACTTTGATGGAACAATTCGGTATTGCAAATTAATCAAGCTTATTCAAAGAGACATGTTATAAAATGGAAACCAATTGCTTCACCTCTTTAATTGGAATAAACAATGATCGGAGAACACTACTATATTCCCCCCACACTGCTTTTCTTAACATGATGTCATGCTTTTGCTGAAGAGGTATCAGAAGATATGATCCAAATAAGGAATCTCCAAATGAAACAGCTTCGTACTGATTCACGAACATAATAAACCTGAAATAAGATAATACATAATAAACTAGAGAATGAATCACAGGAAAACTCGCTAATTTTCAATGATCCTTCTCACATTTCAAAACGGTTAAAAATTCCTTCACTTTTTATTAGCATATTTTCTATTTTCATGTCAATTGCTAGACCATTTTTACAGTTTGAATACTTTTTTGGCAGGCTTATATTTGGTTCAAACTTTGATATTATATACAAAAGAACACTTGTAGATTACAAGCAGATATATCATGCATGTGGTATAACCATGAACTCACAGATCATAAAATGAAGAAATTCCTGGAATAAACTGAGTGAAGTCCAAACGGTCTAAGTGGACAGGTTTACAGTACTGATGGAGTAAGGATGCCAGATGACTGTGAACTCCTTTCTCCAGAAAAAGGTCGCTTCCTACATTAGACAAAAAATAATGAATTAGCCTTAAAAATTGGAAATTACATGTAATTGTTGCTTTAACATTAATGCATATACCATATCATCACAAAATACAATCTAAATAGAAAATAAATAAATCTTATAATCACCAGCTAAAAATGTGCACATAAGCCTCGATAGTTTAATTGTTAGGGAAACATGGTCAATAGCACCAGGCCGATAATACTCCATCACAAACACCCAACATAACATGTTGGTCACAGACAAGATTGTAGTGCTAGAAACACCACCTTCCACCTGATTCCCAGCTCTGGAATAGTAAAAACAAATACATGTGTCTATCAACAATTCAACATCCTAATACTGCGTAGATATATATTATATTGTATTATAGTTATTGCATGTTGTGTTAAGTAACAGTATTAAGATATCTGAGAATCACCTACATCTTGTTACTGGTAGAGTTGTATAGGTGAATGACTGGGAAGAATGCCCAATCAACAGGTACCAGCAACTGGCCAGCATCTCCAGACAGCAAACTCTCTCTTTCTAATGGGTTATTTATTCGGCTCCTTAAAAATATAAGTGACCATTCCATGAATAAATAAATAAGCAGTTTGATTCACAAACATTAGAATATTCTACAATTAGTCTACGAAATGTTTATTTTCTTATCACATTGTTGTTTATAACGTTTAAAAAATTTCAAAATTAACCCAAAATAAAATAAAACTAATACATAATGTATTAGTTTTATTTTTTTAATTTATTTTCTAAGGATTTGGATGCATAAAAATGAGATATACTGCTGTGTACCATATTGCACAAATTACTGTATACATAAAACTATGAAGTAATAAATACTTGATAGTGTTTGCCACAGGAGTAACTGCAATTATTTGACATTTTTTCACAAACAAAAATGACTGCAAAGAGTTCACTAACTTTGATTTATAGAGGTCATGAATGAATCCGGCTGCAGCTTCCAGGTAAGTGGCTCTTACAGAGGGCAAATTTTCATGTGCTTCTTTCATCAACTGTATGTTTGAAATCTCCATTAAATGGCCAGTCGCACTGCTAATGTGGGTAACTTCAGACAGTTGTAAACGTTCCGAAAAACTTGCTGGATCAGCCATCTCAGTTAATATGTCTCTGAAGAATGAATAACAGGCTTCATTTTAAAAAAGCGCAACTAAATATGACTAAAATGTCGTGTGACTAAGTATATTCAAGAGGTAGTTGCAAAACCAATCGCAATAATGTGTTATGTCAAGCAAATGCCATGTCAATCAGTCCTGCCTCAGCATTCAAGTGCAAGATGTGTCGTTCGTGCAACAGACGTATACATAAGGAAGTACAATTGTTGAGTAACACTCATGGTCAGCATATACTTTTTTCTATGCTTACAGCCTAAACAACTTAGTGCATTACACACAAGAAATTGCCATAGTCTACACAACATTGTGCAATGCTTGCGAGAACTAAATGCAAATATATAAATAACTGTGCCGTCATGCAATCAGAAAATGAATTTTGTGCATAAATTTTCACTTGTGATTGCAATGTCACTCACAAGTTGTGACCATATCTGAACATGGGCGTCAACTGCATGCCAAACAAATGTGAAAGGGGCTCAAGTCAGTCACAATTTGCAAAGAATACATTGTACATTGTGCATGTGTGCATTACAGAATCAGTAATGTTTTTTTTGTTTTTTGTTTTTTTTTTCCAAATACATTCCATTATTAATATTATTAAACACATCATTAAATACATAACTTCACACATGAGCTATACGAATTACACTTCAACTACTAGATTATACAAGTAGTTGTCGGGAACGCCGTAAATCTCCCCTTCCCCGATCAGGCCATTTTTGAAAAGTAGGCCAAAGTACTCAAATATCAAATCACATGAGGAGAGTGACATAGTCATACAAAATGTCAAGTTTGGTGATGATAGGTAATAAAGTCTTCCCAGGAGACAGATAAACACGAATTCCTAATAATTTGTTTTTAAAACACATCGTAATTTCATCAAAAGTAGGCAAAAGTACACCAAAATCTAATCACCTCTGGAGAGTGATACAATGAAGCTAGATATGAAGTTTGGTGACCATAGGTCAAATACTTCTCCCTGTAGAGTGTTAACAAGGTTTATTATGTAACGGTCACGGTCGTAAGTTCAAAAGTAGGCCAAAGTACACCAATATCAAATCACGTGAGTAGAGTGATATAGACATACCAAATGTCAAGTTTGGTGATGATAAGTCATAAACTGTTCCCAGGAGACAGATAAACACAATTACGTAATAATTTGTTTCTAAAAACACATCGTAACTTCATCATAAGTAGGCCAAAGTACACCACAATCTAATCAGCTCTGGAGAGTAGTACAACAAAGCTAAATATGAAGTTTGGTGACCATAGGTCAAATACTTCTCCCTGTAGAGTATTAACAAGGTTTATTACGTAAGTTCGTCAAAAGTAGGCCAAAGTACAAACAAAATTTTTTGAGAGGTACTTTTTTCCTCAAACAAGACATATTCAATTTGCAAATCAATAGCTCAAGTAGTCTTCGAGTTATCAGCCTATTAATTTCGGACGGACGCACGGACAGACCGAACCAAAGCAAGAAATCCCCCTTCGGACTTCGTCCGGGGAGATTTAATTACATTATTATCATCATGAAATCTATAACTTCATGTGATTATATGAAATGTATTGGTATGAAATGATACTGGGTTTTGGAAAACTATTTTTTGATAATAATGAATGATGATGATAATGGTAATGAAGGTGAAATTGATGATAAAGATGCAGATACATATGGTCTATTTGCACATATATATCTGTAGCATTGACAATGAATGTTTGTAAAAACGTGCGTTTACATAAATGTATATATAGTTATATACATTTAAATAATCTATATTTTTTATTATAAAACATAATGTATACAAGAGATGGTAATGTTAATTATTTATTAGTAACATTGACACATACCTAAGAAATGCATGGTTGAAAATAACAGACGACAGAAGATCGTGAGCAATATACTCTTCTCCGAGGTGAAGATTTATCAACAAACACATCGATGCATGATGATATAATTTAGTGTCAAACCCATCAGCCTAAAAATGTGATTAAACCATGAAATTGTTGAATGAAATGAAGTGAACATTTACCCTTCAACTGGCAAATCTATCAGATGTTGTTATGCGCATGTTGAGTGGCGCTGCACTGCATAAGGTGGAGTTTCCCACGCAACAATATGTGCATAACATCTGCCCATTTACTAGTTGAAGGGGAAATGTTCCTAAAAACGTCGCAATAACACAAAGAAAAAGTAAGTTCTGAGTCACAAACAATATTCAGAAATGTATAATCAATCTTTTACCTTGATTTTTGCCATGGATAACAAAAGGTATTGTAAATTATTTTCAAACTTGGCAAAATAGTTCATAGCTGGAGAAGACTTTTTAAGTTGACATATCTTCCGCAAATATTGTAAAATCTCATCATGGGTAAGTACAAGATCATATAACTAAAAATCAAAATAAAACATGGAAATTTAGTGCTGCTATAATGCTATACAGTAATCTTTAAAAGTTCACCCTTGATTCAACACAAGTCAAGACATCAACATATTGTAAAATGTAAATATATGATGTAAAATAATGAAATGCATACCGGGTATGTCAATTAAGTATCAATTAATAATATATTACTAAGATTTCCCCCCACAAAAAAACTATTAAATGCTTGTATGTAATTCATAAATAAAATCATCCAGAAAAAAAGTTACACCTTATCAACCAATTTTCTGTGAATTTTGCCCACAGCAATAAGAAGTCGCAGGATGGCGGAGACAAAACCAACAGTTGAATTTCTCTTTAATAGTGGGCATGCAATTGCTTTATTTCCCATCAGGCTGCCAAGCTCAGGCAAATTTTTTGGTACCTCTGGACGGTCCATTTTGTCAGTCCACAATAAAACAGAATAATTCCTACAAATGAAAGATTTCACAAAATATGAATGAATTTATAAAACATTGGTAGTGATAGCCGAATACAAAAGCCTGGTCGACAGTAGAATAAATATCAAAATGCACCAACAAAAAAGTAAGTTACCGGATGTACTGAAGAGTTAGACCAAAAGCTTGACTATTCAGACTAGGAACAAGAACTTTTTCAGATAGGTCCTCCAGATGCTCCATCATGCTAACAGCATTGTACCCCGGTTGATGTGTCACATTTTCCAAATAGGTGGCAATAAAATTCACACAACTAGTTGTAAAGCTTAGATTATATTTCTGTCAAATACAAAAACAGCACTTACTATTTTATGGAAAATGTGAGTTGTACATTGCCAAATTCAATGAAAATATTAAAAAAACACTTATCCATTTAGATATACATGTAGGTAAATTAATCTTACCTGCTCAAAATATGTATTTGAAAACTGTAGCAGACATTTTTCCATGCATATTTCAAGTGGATGAAAAAGACCTGTCACAAGACTCCAATTGATATCTGGCACAGCTTTGGATACCTAAAACAACACCATAAACATTCTTTGTATTAATTCATGGATTTTATGTGCAATACAGTATCAAGAAAATGCAACTTCAAGTAATATTTTTTTAATAAAGTGTTTACACAATTACATGTACACTATATATGATTGATTTTATAGTGTAACATTATATAACCTTTGCATGTTTTTGCAGTTGTTGTCTTGCCGTAGTTGTAGTGACCGCTGCAGTAGACACAAGCATCTCCAGCAAACCCATCATTGCCACGGCCTGTAGCACACACCAATTGACATCAACATATCTTTATAACTTTCTCGATTAAATATATTCTTTTGAAAATGTATGCATTAATGAGATTGACATAGATAAAAACAAGTAGAAAAGCATATTATCACTTGATTGAGATCTGTATCATGTGAAGAGTACGTCAAGAGAGCAAGTCTTTGAACTTTCTGTATCAACACATCATATAGTTCTCTGTAACAAAAAATGTAACACCATGATTTGATTGGAACAACAATGATCATACATCCCTAAATATCTTAAGAATGATATAGAGTAATGTTCATATCATTCAAAACATGTGTTATAGTTTCTGGATTTAACATATTGATACACTAACATTTTGTTAGGAACACAGAAACTGTTTATTTACGATGGTACGTTTCAAGGGCACACGCCCTGTTTGACTGGCTTCTTCTTGCGCAGGATCTTGTGCGCATCATAGATGGTGTGTGTCACGTGGAATGGAATTTCCCACGTAAATGAGAAGTTTGGTCAGGATGCAGCTATGATACGCACAAGATCCTGCGAAAAAAGCCAGTCGAAAGTGATTAAACACACAAGTTTATTTTGATTACTTATAAATTTAGGGGACAATCTAGCAACAGAAGCTAGGTACAGCCATGGGTAGCGGAGGGTCTGATTGTAGCCAATCTATTCATGGAGTGGTAAGATCTCATATGAGGTAAGACAAGGAAGCCATTGCATATTTACAGCCCTATTCTTTAAATGGGAACTAGTTATCTGAATCTGAACGAGTATGTTGCAGGTTCCAAAGAAGCACAAATATGATTATGATTGACCCAATAATGGGCCAGTATGCTGTAATATGCAAAAGGATTTTGAAGATGCCATAGCAGTGGTTAAAACTGCCATTCGTAAGTGCAAACTTTGTGTTATGATTGAAGAAAAATGCTTGACATATGTGGGGTATGTGTCACACACATCAACTTTCAGATATTAAAGCTTTTTCTATAGTTAATTTTATGAGGGTTGACCAATGATAATTAGGATTTAGTTAAGATTTAATGACACTACCACTTACATTTTAACATTTTGCCAGGGGACGGCGTAAGTCCAATAGGACTAAGCCGCTCCGCCTGGAGCATACGACACCTCGCCTAGGCTAAGGAGGCAGTTAAGAGAGAGAGCACGGAGAGCTCGGGGGGATTGGGCCCCCCCAACACATACAATAAAGTCTAAACACACACTTGCTTCTCTCGTTCCTCTATAGTGGAGGAGATTACGGGTATTGAAGAGCCGCTGTTCGAGTTACACACACACAACTCACACTTGGAAATTTACCAAGTTCACACATGGCAAGAAATTGCTAAGTCCACACCACACACACACGGAAAATTTCTAAGTCCACAAGCTGCAATATTGACAACTCACTTCACTTCTTACTCATACCATGACATCACAAGAGTTCACGAACAATCAAAAATATCCTCACTACACCTACATCGAAAAAAGTTCATAAACACCTAAAAATTCACATTACATTTACATCGCGAAATTTCACATATTACTTTGTTCACTTCCATTTCCACTTCTTCTGGTCTTTTTTGATGACAGCTCACCATCACGGGACCTTCAACAGAAGTGACTTCATCTGACAGGTGGAATTCCGTCAGACAGCAGATGGAGGAGGGTCGGGGGATGCTCTTGCCTTGGTTAAGGTTTAGCTGCGGTTGGTGCTTGTAGATCTCTACTGCTTCTAGGATCTTCCTTCGGTGTATATTGTCCTCTCTGCCGATGATCTTCGCAGAGTCTTGATTGAACAAGTGTCCTGTACTGCTGGTGTGGATTTGTACAGCTGACTGAGAGGATTTCGGGTCCAAGTGCTCTTTCAGGCGGATTTCCAGGTTTCTGCCTGTTTTCCCTTATGTACGTCTCCTTGCAGCTGGGACAAGAGATGTTGTATATGATCCCACACGTCTTCTTGGGATCGTTCTTGTCTTTGGGGCGTACTAATAGGTTACGTATGGTATTGAAGGGCTTGTGGAACGAGGGAATGCCATGGTTTTTAAGCACTCGTTGGACAGCTTCAGAAGCACCTTTAATGTACGGTAGTTTGACCGGGAACTTCTTGCGTGTCGACTCACTCGGTTCAGTCGGTTCCTTGTTCTTCTTGGGCGGGATCTTAAAGGCCCATGGTTTATAACCATTGATCTTGAGTACCTTCTTCACGTGGCTAGTTTCTTTTCTGCGGTCTTCTTCATCGGTCACCAATTGTTCTGCTCTTCTCAGTAGAGTTCGGACGACGGAGCGCTTATGTTCTAAGTGGTGATTGGATTCCCAGTTGAGGTACTGATCAGTATGGGTTGGCTTTCGGTACACATTAACTTTCAGGGACCCATCTTCCAGTCTCTCTATGCATGTGTCCAAAAAGGCTAGCTTGCAGTTCTCTTCTTCCTCTATGGTGAATTGGATGCTTCTATTCTGGGAGTTCAGGTAGCTGGTAAACTCTTCAATTCTGTTTTGGGAAGCACCGTGAATGTGTCATCCACATATCTAAACCATACGGAAGGCACTACTGGGGGGTTCTGTAAGGCTCTCTCTTCAAACTCTTCCATCATCAGATCAGCTACTGCTGGTGATACCGGCGAACCCATGGGAGCTCCTTGTACTTGTCTGTAGAAGACTCCATTGCAAACAAAGTAGGTGGTTTCCAGACAAAATCTTAGGATAGTCATGATTTGTTCCACATCTAGTTCGCATCTTTCTGGTAGAGTCTCATCCTCAGAAAGTCTCTTATGGATGACCCTAATCGCCTCCTCTATGGGGATGCTCGTGAATAGTGCGGACACATCATACGATACAAGCACTCTAGGTGGTGGAATCTCTAGACCATGTATCTTCTTAACAAAATCTTCACTGTTCTTAATTGAGTGTTTTGTTTTTCCTTTCAACGGGTTGAGCACGGAAGACAAGAACTTGGCCGCTGGGTAAGATATACAGCCAATACTCGACACTATCGGTCTAAGTGGAGTGTCTTTTTTGTGTATCTTTGGTAGGCCATAGAATTTTGGGATTTGTTCTGAGGTAGGGTATATCTTTCGGTACAACTGAGGAGATATTTTTTTGGCAGTGTTCCAAGAACGTAGTATGTTGACAAGTTTGTTCTTGTACTTACTGGTTGGGTCCTTCTTTAGCACTTCATACACATTTCTGTCATCTGCTGTCTGACGGGAATTCCACCCGTCAGACGAAGCGCCGTGTGACGTCATCAAAAAAAGACCAGAAGAAGTCACTTCTGTTGAAGGTCCCGTGATGGTGACCGCAACGTTAAGTAAATGTTAAAATGTAAATGGATGGTAATTAGTGTCATTTTGGAAAACCTGAAATTTGAGAAACTCAATTAAAATAAGTTACCTGTAATGGATATTCCATAAATAGCTACTAAAAACATTTTAGTCATTATGTCAAAGTCTTTAACCTTCAAAATAAAATTTTATATTTCATCATTAACTAAGGTAACCCAATAGTATCCTGCTGATTCAGTATAAGGCTCTTTGTCTTGTTAAAATAACCGATACATGTATACATTTGTATAAACCATAAAATAATTTGTCACAATATATTTAATCAAAAGTATCATTTATGCAAGGAGCATTTCATTGTATCAAAGGGACATTCCCATATTTCAAACCTTGAAATATCAAAATATTTTCATTGTTTATAACACAAACATTTCATTATGTTACAATTCACTTTCTATAACGTCTATTGAAGAAATATGTCATGGTTTGGAGGTCACCATGTATGAATGCATACCTGAATGTGGTGAATATTGCCCGAGCTTGCGAGGGCAATATTCAACCACATGAGGGCATGCATTCATACATGGTGACCTCCAAACCATGACATATATTCATTATGACACGATAAACACTCAAAGATGTCAATATTTCACAACAAATGAACTTGAATCTTTTTAACCACCGACATGGAAGTTTTATTGAGAAAATTTTGAAAACATTCTGCTTTTTCATGTTGTAAACAGTAAGCAATTTTTTTTTCTTATCTCAATCATCTACGCTTTATTTGCAAATAAATTTTGCAGAAAATCCAACGTACACACAATTCTTTAGCATTGGCATACATTTAATGAGTGTACAGATGGCCAATATGATTATATATTGATTTATTTATTTGAATAGATGCCGAAAGTGTGACCCAATTTTAGAGGGCACTATTGCCCGGTCTCTATGGAGAAATATGTGACTGGCTGATTTGGCTCTAAGCCAATCAGAATGCAGGATAGAGTCACGTGTCACAGATAGTGTTATAATTTCAAATTGATGATGTTTATTTGCTACAAAATATTTGAGATTTTATTTTCTAGAAACTTTTTTCTGTTGCATTAATTTTCTCTCTTGTACAGTCTAAGTTCTTATGAAAATTATTTTCAAACCTGCAGCATTCCAAGTTGTCGGTAAAAATTCCTTGACGATAGTTTCCAACAATCCATTACACAATGTTATCTACAATGAAAATGAAACATACTTGTACAAAACACAAGTTTGTCTTTTTGGAATTGATCAATGAATATTGGGGATCATCAAGTCTGCAATAGCATTATTTAATCTGTGATGAAAATCTAGTACCCTATTATGGGCCCGCCTATGTTTAGTCCCTTGCTCTCCTAGTAGTACATCTCATTTGGATGTTACACATTCGATAAAGAGTAGATAAATATAAAAACTAAACATAAAAACATTGTCAAGAATACTTCACCTACAGCAAACATTTATAATTGAATAGATCAATTTATTTGAATTGTGGACCCAATACTTTTGAGTTGTAGTCCTAGGTAATAGGCAGTTTCTAATTATCAGAGACTGGTATCCATATGACTTATGATGTACTTTTTAGGGTTCATTATGGGAGAAATTTGAAAATATGAGTCACCAACTAAAAGGTTTAAAAAACTATGATTCATTTATTTCTATATTCACTGGAAATTGTATAACTGACGTTAGGTAATTATGAAATTTTATTGTCACTTGTGTTTCCTACAACATCAAACAAGATCGATGGCAAAACCGATTAGGTTTGCATTTTGTTATTGAATTTGTAATCATTGTACCCTCAACATCAGGGGTCCATTTCACTCGCCTAGAAATACCCACTGTTGAAATGGTCTATCACATTGTAGTTATGAGGTTTGATACATGTTTACGTTTTGCCCCTAACTTTTATCTTTGACGTCTTCACACTCGTTATCAGTATATTGCTTTCCAAATTGTCACACCTTTGACACGAAACATAAATACAGCGCATGGATCAACATGATCACGCCAAGCTGCCTAGATAATATCACAAAATGACAGCTCCCAACTTTCAGCAGGCTTCTCAGGGATGGATGACAGGGTGTTATCAGCTGTCTTTGAAAATCAAATCCAATGGATCCAACAACAAATGAAACAATCTATGATGTAGTGTACCTGATACGCTGCCTCAGCAGAGTGGCGCGCGATGCGTATGAGAATCTGCAGGAGGTTGACGACCACGCTGGCCACAGGACGCCACGTGGTCAGCAGATACCTGATGCGAGGCAGGAGGGACATCCGCACCACTCCCTGCAGTGGCGGCCATCATAATTGTCATCATACAAAGATGAGATGTCACTTTGATTTTGCTTTAGTAAGTTCAGAGAGAGAAAATGAGTTTGGTTGCCTTGGGGTTCGAAAGGTACTTTAGAGTTATGAATAACCGATTATTGATGTATTTAAATATTTCAGCTTGCTTATGTCTGCTTGTTTGCAGATCTCTTGGGTGCGAGTTTTCTCTCAACACATCCTCTTTTACGAAATTGTAATTTAGAACACTAACAAAATATTAACAGATTTTATAACAAAAACAGAAAAACATTTCAAACTCCAAGAAATATAACACACTAAAATAACTAGAACTCATTAAGAAGTTGCAAATTCTAAAGTGAATGCTTATAAAATTGAATCTTTATATGTGATGAGAACAACAAACCATGATAATATCTTCCTTGAGAAGGTCAGCATCAGACTTCTTGGTCTCTTCTGGTGCTGCTTCATCCCCATTGTCTGCATTGTCCGTGTTCTCTTGGGGTTTGAGGGCAGGAGTGTGGGAACCAAGGTACCAACTGAATGTTTGGTCAGCACCATCCTTATGATGAGAAGTAATTGAATTATCAGTATGAGACTGAGTATGAGATGAGTCCATCAGAAAATGAGCAGCTATTAAAATAAGTACAACCTCTCATTGAGACCACCTCTATATATGACAATTTTTTCGTGATCCCAAACCTCTATGAAGAGACTACCATGAACCTACATAGTAAGAACACCTCTCTACTTAGACCACATGAGACAAGTTGCAATGTTAATATAAGAGATTCTTCTGTAATAATAATTCTTGTTCTCTCCTTGCTAATTATCATTGCCTAGTTTAAAGTATTCTATGAAATAATTAAGTACAGTGACTACAGCTGAACCTCCCGTTAAGACCACCTCTATATGCTGTTCCAAATTTTTTCTCTATGTATCATTAGTAATGTGAACCTCTATCTTAAGACCACCCCTCAATTAAAAACCAACTTCTGAATTTAAGACCACTTTGTCCCAGGTGTTATAATTACCTCTGAATTACTCCTGAATAATTAAGACCAAACAGGAATCTCTATGCCTTGACCATTATACATAATAGCACCATAAAAGGTCAGTTAGAGTTGATTATGTAATACTTCCTGTCTGCCTCCTATTGAATTTAAGAAATCTACCTAAAATTGTGTTTGTTTTAATTAGTGATGATTATTTGAAACATGATTGTAAGAGATTGTATCTCCATGAGGTTAAATATCTAATAATAGACGATTTTGGATGACAAATTGATGCAGTGTATTATCTAAGTTTAAGTGCATCAAAGACCTCATAATAACACTGTCCAACTATTACATTTCATTAACTTCTATTTATTACATGCAGAAGAAATTTGATCTGTCTAATGTGGTGAATCTCTATAGAGACCACTTCACTTGAGGCCAGTCCCATAGGTGGTCTTAACAGAGACATGTGCAATTTGGAAAAATAAAAATAAATTCCTTAAATTTGAACAAACTTCAAAATATACCTCATCTTCCTGGCACACAAGAATTGCATGTAGGCAGGCGATTGCTGCTGCCAGTGGGTTTTCCGTGGTGTCGTCCATGGCCCAGCGAACAATGAACAGTAAGCCGCCCTCCAGGAGTGCAGGCAGTAGAGCAGTGGAGGTGCACTCCGCAAACTCTCCATGACGAGCCTCACACAACATAAATATGTTTCTAAAATTTCCTTCTAACACAACAACGCATTATGAAAATCATGCAAAATGTTTTAACTACTTATGCTTGAGTATTTATATTCGGGTGAAAAAATATCATTCCAATAGTTACACCAATTAGGATCATCTGATACATTGTGCAAGTATTTGAATATTTACCCGATAGTTGAATAAAAGTAACTTTGTGTACATTGTAAACAGTATTCTTTTACTTACATTACCAATGATATTATGCAGAATATTCAGTGCAAGAGTCCTCTGTTGTAAATTGGAACTTCTAGCTAGAGTAAATAGTTCTTCCAAGCTATATCCCGCTCGCTGGAGAAAAGAAAAAGAACAAAATGATGCATCTGGATGCTACATGTCGGGACTCGCAATCATTTTCTCACTACTCTATGGCCCACACCATGCACAGTACCACACAGAAGGGTTTTGTTGAGCTGTTTTGTGTTTAATGCATCCTTTAATTTCATGGTCTACTGTAATTTTCTATTCAAAATTAGCAAGTGACTAGGTTTACCTCTGGTTCATCACCATGATGATGTAATCCAAGGTGTGTAGGGACATCCTCTTCTGTACCAACAACTTTCCCTTTAAAGTCGAACCTATTGAATGAACTTATTGGTATCAATTGCCTTTGTCCCAAACGTAGGTTATTTCAAAATCTGCACACTGAAAATTCTAGGAAAGGGTTTATCAATCACATATTCCACCATCACAGTGAATACTATGATTCAAAATTTGATGATCTTAAAAATTCCCATCCATAATTTGACAATAAACTATAGTAAGACATATTGTACCCATACAACATAAACTTATTATATACCTTGCTACTTTACCAGTCTGACTATCTCCTGTCTTAGGTGGCGGCAAATCTTTCATCCATTCCAATTTTTCATACTCTATTTTATCCATATGAACCCATTTTTTATTCAAATCAATAGGTGTTGCTTTTGAATCATCATTTACTTTTATATGTGTTGATTTAATTGTCTCTTCTGTAACATTTGAAGATGTCACTTCCATTGGAATGTGCTGGGATGAATTTGCAGGGGATTCTGTTTGCTTTCTTCGATTTTTAAGAAATGTCACCATACTTGGGTCTACAAACAAGAGTGCTAGAGTTTGAAAACACCATCAAATATCATAATTATACACAGCTTAATTCAAATAAAGAACATTCATATAAAATTGTTATTCATAGTCAAATACCAAGCATTTCCAACAGCTGTTTTCTTTCTGCTGCAATCTCTTCAGTAGTCATTTCTTGTATCTTAGACAGGTTTTCTTGATGAATTTCTTCCACTTGTTCTGTAGCTAAATTGGGATCCAAACCAGAACCAGACAAGATGGATTTTGTGTTGGCTTCTAATGGCTTTCTTTCTCGAACATTTTCTAAATAATGAGAAATAATGTACAAAAACTGAAATATATCAGGACTGATGCTGATTCTCTACATATAACGACGTGTGGTTTGAAAACGTTCCTGAAGGATTCTTTTTGGGTACATGGATCCAATTGGAAGTAAATAAGATAAGCTTAATGACGATTCAATATCATGTTAGTATCATGTCTGTAATTATTCTATTTGTTTGAAACCAGCTGCTTGAAAAGCAAGCATATGAACAAATATCAAAGACTAATATGAATATATATATATATCAAATACTTATTTGAGTATTTCACTCCACATTTATCTTCTTTTTAACACTTGTAACACCACTCACTTGATACTGGGTCTTTACCAGGCATGGGTGGTGGTTGTTTGGTTGCTGTGTGTGTAGGATTAACACCAAATGCTTTAGCAGATTTCTTAGCAAATTGCTGTGCAAAGAGACTTTTCTTTTTCTTTGGGTTTTGATTGGAATCACTTGTACCCTCCTGATAGAAAACAGAACAAACAATAATTGATTATTCTTCTAATCAAAAGGCCTTAGAACAATAATTTAGTCATGTAAAAAAAGGAATGATGACAATGGCTTTACCTAAGAGGTGAGGGGGTCATATAGTAAAAATGTGATTGGTGATTTGCCCTAAATCTTAACCGTGAATTGTGAATTGCCTGTATTTAAGTGTGTGAAATGTGATGAAAATGTAATGCAACCTATTCAATTACAATTCCTGGGGATTGGTGAAAGACAATGAAATGTATTGGTGACTGGTGATTTGGGAAAAAAATGCTGGTGAATGAATTTTCATCAAGGCTATATACCCCCCCTCACTTACCATAACTATCTTTGCACTTCACAAAATTGAACTACATGTATCATATACTGTTACCACTCTAATATTTCTTTTATTAACAATGAAGTAAGTCCATTCAAGGGGAGAAACCACACTATATCAAATGAAATAGATTATCAATTCATTAGAAAGAATCTTCATATGAAAAAATTGTCTACAGAGTGTATCAATGTGCATAAATGCAGTTTTAATTCAACTTGCCTGTTCAATGTCTCCTCTATGCAGCACTCTAGGGAAACCTCCATGCAATGGCGCTGTTGGATAATAGACTGGAACACTGGTTGTTAGATCTCTTTCCTAGGTAGTAGCAAAGCCATATATATAATAACCAATCAGAATCAGTGATCAAAATTAAGGTATTCTTATTTCATGTGCTAGTATAAACTCTTTTCATGCATCTGCTTTTCTATATTTGACACCTCAGCCTTTTTGAGCAACAATGGTTTGAATGTGAAACTTATTTTACACAGAAAGACAGCATTTAGCGTATAGAAAAGTACCTATAATGTGTACTACCTAATCCATTGTTGGTTGTCATTTTCGATATTAGCCTCTCTCTGGTTTCAAAATGGCAGGCACATGAAAACGGTGCATAAGATCTTACTAGCTATGTATTTTACAGGGCCGTCAGACAAGGTCCGACAGTCCGGATATTGTTGGATCACTTTTTTCAAGAATTTATTATGTAATTACGTAATAAGTACTCGATAAACTTTGACAGTGACTTCCCGGCAAGGGTCCTGCTATTTAGCGTAACAGTAGTTGCGTAACTTCCCTACCAGAGATTTAAAAGACTAAGTGTGAGATGTGTGAGAATGCTTTGTAACAAGCAGGGCTAAGTGTTTGATTAATATCATAGACAATGTCGGACACGTGCTAGTTAGGTTTCACATATAGAACAACGCTATAAAACTAAATCATATTTTATGACTGTTTAGTAATAGAGTTCAAATATGTTCGTGTTAAGGCTCAACACTTCTAAAATAATGCATTGATAAGCTTGACTACGGTGCTCATTTTGTCGGACCACTCTTAAGGTGCGTGCGGCGTCACTGCTTTATAAAGTAATTTCACTTACCACAATTTCTGTCAATACTTTTGTGATATGTGTGTCATGTACTAAAAAAAAAGAAAAAAGAAAAAAACATTTTGTTATTTTAAACATATCAAAAATACTTTAAACTGACTTTAATCAAATGGCAAAAATAATTTTTAATAATAACCCTTCATTGACAAGTTATAAGAATTATATGAAACATATGAAAATAAGCAATCGTTTTTAATGATCTCTATACCAGTAAATTAGCTTCATATACACAAAAACATAAAGAATTATGAATAGATGAAAGGACATTATTATGCCATAAAATATCAAAAAGATAA
This sequence comes from Streblospio benedicti, assembly GCA_019095985.1. NCBI lineage: Eukaryota > Metazoa > Annelida > Polychaeta > Spionida > Spionidae > Streblospio > Streblospio benedicti. The sequence continues at coordinate 19,913,747 of CM032662.1, forward strand.
ATCTGTATATTTCAAATAAAATTACCATCCATATATTCTTCTGGGCAATCTTCAACTGTCACACTAGGTTTTTTCTTAATGGGTGGAGCTCTCGGCTTTGGATGAGAAGTTGTTGTGTGAGAAAATGTGCTGGGCAATCCTGTTTGAGTGGGTATTCGATATTCATTAAATTGATAATATATTTTTGAAAGCCCCACCTATTTATCGTTAAAATCTATAACGCGGGTGTTGTTTATAAAATCATTGCAATCACTGGCATTCACATTCTCCTATTTCTACAATCTTGTATCAGAAACAGAATAACCAGGTTCATATGTCCCTCCTCATAATCAAAATGCTTTTTAATACTGTAGGTTAACATGTGTAAAGTAAGACATGTAAACTATGTAGTGTAAACACCAACCACTGATTGAAACAACGTCTCTCTCCGGCAGCTGCTGTTGCTGCTGTTCCACCATCTCCACATCCCCGCTGGTCTGAGCGCCGCCATCTGACGAAGGCAGTGGGGCGGCCACATTGCCTTGATCTACCTAAGTTGATAGAAACAGTTAATCACAACATTATTTCTTGTCAATCAATGAATTAGTGTAGCAAAATGTATGGTCTGCCAAGTTTACACTCTAATACTCAGACAACAAAACTTGTGTCATACTATTACATTTCAGTTGGCTTTGAAAAAAATATGCCCTTCACCTCTCTTATCATCATATACATTGTCAAAAAACAATGGCCAGTCAATACTCATAGGTTGCTACATTTCCTAAACAATACATACATTTACAAATTGTTCAAGAATGGTTACAACCTTCATACTTGAGCAACTTTGTAATAAAATTTGCTATAATCTTATGTAGTAAAATCATCTATCCTGCAATGTTCCAACAAGCTAAAGCAGAACGGTCCACTGAAAGATTTTCAAGAAGTGGAGCAGAGCATCTCTTAACTATGACTGATGACAAGTGAACAACATATTTTGGTGTGGAGATAATTTAATAAGCCACACCTTAATAAGCTTTGCTGCTGGAGTTGCTCTAGAAGCTAGAAATTCCTCTTGAAAACGAAGTAGATCATCCTCTGTCTCTCCAGCTTTGGGCCGTTTCAGCATATTTCTACAGAAAAACACGCACAAAAGTTTGTAACATTCAATTGCTGAAATTTGCCAATATATAAAGTACAATGTATATCTGGTAGCTTTTTGTGAACTTAAACAATCTGTATTGTGGCAATTTTCTTCATATTTACATACATGTAGTTTATGTTGCTAAAACATACTCAACCAAATGTTATTTCACCACATTATTCAAGTTTGTGACATAGTTAATATATATTAAAAATAACTAGTGGTAGATAATAAAAGAGAAATGAAGGAGATATGGCATAATACGTGTAATTGGTATCTACATTTATCTGGGGGTATCAATTTTTACGACAAGGTTTCACCGTGCACACAATAAAAAACTTCACTGAAAAACACATTTCCAGGATAATTTAGTCCATGTGTACACACATGTAAATTCTTATCAACCTGGTGACAATTGGTCAATGAACACACTAAAAGGTCATAAGGAGATGAAAGGAAGCATAATCAGTAGGGGGGCAGTTAGCTAAAGGGTATTGTCTCAGTTGCATAATAATGCTTCAAAGAGAGCTACTACTCCAGTGCTGTATGGTAAAAGATAAGGAATGGTCTTTTCAGTTATACTTTTCACTGCTTTAACAGAAAGTCTTGGTCCAATCATGGTTATCAGACAATTGTGTTTGTTTTCATTTAGTGGGGGTAATTTGTGATGTTTTCACTTAAACAATGGTAACAGTATCTTTTGTTATGAGATTTCTTGACCAGGGAGATCAAAGCTTCATCACTCTATTTCTGTGTAGCAAGTGCTGGGTGGAATATTTACTTACAATTTATTAAATAAGAAAACTATCCATGGTAGATGTAAATATACTTGATCATATGACCATTCATCAATATTGAATGCATCCTATCAGTGGTAAGTTAAGGATATTTTACCCAATCAAGTCTATCCATACTTACAAGGCGGAGCTTATGGGGTAACTTATAAAACTATGGAAAAATTGTCTCAATGCAACATTTAGATCACATAGAAGTCAGTTTTTCAAAGTATGAATGGATAAGGTTATAAATCTTTAGGATTCAAACTAAGCTTAAGGATACTCTTTAAAGGTTGGTAATACAGTAGAGAACATAATAGCCTGCCATACATTTTTAGCCTTCACTAAAATTTGATAATCTCTCAAATTTTATAAATTACTCCATGGCCTGATCGGTGACTCTGAAAAACAAATGTTAATTAAGTAAGTTGCTATTTAGATCACATTTCTTGGATCTACATGGCATTAATTATACATGTTGTATGTTGCTTATTTGGTCTGCTAAATACTATAAGTTTCAGACATCTTGTTTTGATTGCTGACCCGATTGCTTGTATTTCTGATGTTCATTTCGCATTGTTTAGTAGATTTTCCTTTTTTTTATCCTACTTTATCTAGTTACATGGAAATCTTTTTAATGTCTGATAGAAATAAAATACAATTTGCTTGCTCGTGATTCATAGGCTAGGCATAGTTATTGGGTATAAAATAAAGTCTACCAGTTGGCCCTGTACTGGCTGATTTTAGCAAGGACTTATGGTGCGTGCGGGTGTTCTTCCGACATTGTAAAGATACGTCGTACGTACGAGCTTCCCATATGGGAAATTCATGCGAACGGACATTCCCAGTCAGAAATCATGGTATTTCCCAGTCAGAAGCTCGGTCTTCTAAAAAAGCTCAGAGTTCACGACTGGGAATGACCATTCGGGTGCATTTACCATGTGGGAAGCTTGTATTTTCAATTTGGGAAATAGCATGTGAACGCACCATAAGTGATGGTTTAAAGTCACAGCCTGATAGGTGGACTTCTTTTTTAAGTCTGCCATAATTAACTTAATTTTTGACTAGCCACTTTTAATGTTGCAGACACCTTGTTTTTTAAAATAATTTCATGAGTTTTATACATTGATGATCACTTTTATTTCTTAGGACATTTAATGATCTCACCAAAGGAGAAATTAACCAGAACAGCAACATAAAGTAAATAGTAAAATGTTGAAATTGACCAGCAATACTGGCATGGTGTGTCATATAAGTTTTGCAGTTGCAATGTTTTTTCTTTCAGATCATATGTCCATCAACATGAGTTCAAAATCATTCAAACAACTAACAATTATGAGCCCAAGTTTGAAAATCAGAAGTGATATAAATGAAGGTGAGTTAACATTCAATTATAAACGTTAGCAGAATGTACAACAGGTATATTTATAATATTTTGTAACCCTAATGTTTTAAACAACAAATAATTTGTGATAAAATCTCTCTAGATTGAAAGAAAAACATCTTCACAGTTCAGGATCCACACAATTTAAGTAATTGCAATTCTTTGACCAAATCAATATTATTCTGTCTTGTCCTGATGTGGCGCGAACATGTGCCGTAGTGAAGGGCTCATTGATGTTTAGCTGATTTTTTTCTCTGAGGTTTTTGACTTCTTTGACCATATAGACATATATTCATGACTTCATAATTGAGTACTTAAATATTTTCTTTCATTTTCTTTTGACAATGCCATTTTACATTAATTTTTTACAACTTATGACCTACAATTATAACAAATGCAAGCTAGTTAATAGGAAGAGTATGCAGGTTTCTTCCCTTTGCACAAGAATTTTATTCATTTTGTACTGATTGTAACGCTATACAAGATGTTAAAACACTAGAATGACTGCAGTTGATGCAGAAAGTATATGCTCTGATTAAAAGTAAATGTAAATAAGTTATTATGCTCTAGCAACTTTACAATTGCACCTGGTCATTGGCATCCTTGTCACACTATAGTATATATCTTTATAAACTACCTGGGGAGCATACAGCACACTGCACCCGTAGTGCGGACATGTCTGCTTATCAATCACGTTAACATGTCTGCTTATCAATCACGTTAGCATTCACTAGCCTGACCTGTACCTATTTAACATGGAGATACCACAGAGCAGTGTGCAATCAGTTTGTAATGACTTTGCTCAACACCCACCAATAGACCAGATTGGTAGTCAAATCCACAACGTTCTGGTAACGCATCCAAATCCCTATCAATTCGGTCGCGGAAGCCTGTCTAAATGTTAATCTTGTACTTTTAGTTCATCATACCCAAAGCCAGAAAAACAAGAAATCTACAAGTACATCTTACAGAAGAGTGAGCTTCATTCCTACACCGATGTCGATGACGAAATATCATACACCTAGGTTTGATTTTCATAGGGTGTCATTGTTAAGAACGACAAAAAGGGTAAGGCGAAGTTTTTATTATTGCATTGAGGAATTGGTAGAAAAACACTAACGTATCAAGAAACAGGTTTGTTCTTCACCAATATGCATCAAATGCCATATTTATCTACTAAAGTAAAATAGATTGTGTAAAACTCGAAAAATTGTAACATAATAATAATTTTATTACACCTGGTTTACCAGATTGGTATAAATACCGGTACTGATTTGCTTGCTATAGCACATTTGATGCAAAAAAATTTTAACATTTTGACCCAACTTTTCATATGGAAATATTCATACTCATATTACAAGTTAGACAACTATTAGAAATACATCTTTCAAAATAGTGTCTCCGACCATTCATTTTGAATCGAGAGCGATACCAGCCAGATGTTTGACTGCCATCAAATAAATTCATAATTCTCTATCTGCACGTTGAAAACTAGATCAAAAGTGTTCAAAGAACGCGGTGTCGCTACAAAATGTATCAGCAAAAGAGCTAGTAAACAATAAGTTACAGCATGTTGATTTCCTGTCTATGTTCATTGGTCAAGAGGTTATTTAATCATGATGATATTAATAGTTGTTTTGCATTTGAATTAGAATTAGCCGATGATGTGTTGGCCAACTGGATTTGGATAATGATAACTCGTCTTATTTCTATTGTTATTAATCATGCCATTTCCAGAAAAACACCAACCTAGATGTAACACCAAGATCATCTCACATCTCACAACAAACAGCAGACACAACTGACCGCACATTGCATGGTAATTTTTTATCTGAAATACATTTATGAGAGTATGTAGAATCAATTCAGTTACTCAGCAAAAAACTATTGTGTCCATGAAAGACATACTAGTCTCCTATTTCTTCATAACCACAATAAGACAATGGCCTCACTAGCCTGACCTGTACGTATTTAACATGGAGATACCAGGGAGCAGTGTACAATAAGTTTGATATAACTTTGCTCAACAGCGACTACCAGATCCGATAGGGAGTCAAATCCACAACCTTCTGGTCAAAAGTCCAACTTACTCCCTATCCATTATAGGTCACGGAAGCATTTCTAAATGTAAATTTTGTACCTTCAGTTCATCATAACCAAAGCCACAAAAACAAGAAATCTACAAGTTCATCTTACAGAAGAGGGAGTTCCATTCCTACACCGATGTCCATGACGAAATATCATACACCTAGGTTTGATTTTCATAGGGTGTCATTGTTCACAACAAAAATGGTAAGGCGAGGTTTTTATTATTATAAGTGATAAGGAATTGGTAGAAAAACACTAATGTATCAAAAAACAGGTTTGTTCAACACTAGTATGCATCAAATGCCATATTTATCTTCTATCTTAAAATAAAATAGATGGTGTAAAACTCGAAAAATGGTAACAATAAAATAATGGTTATTTAAATGTAGTGATATTAATAAGGGTTTTCAGTTTGAAATAGAATTAGCTGATGATGTGTTGGCCAACGGGATTTGGATAATAATTAACTCATCTTATATCTATTGTTACAAATTATGCAATTTGTAGAAAAACATCAACCTAGATGTCACGCCAACATCATCTCACATTCAACAGCAAACAGCATACACAACTGACAGCACATTGCATGGTAATTTTTGATTTTGATTTAAACTTCAAGCTATGATATGTAGCATCAATTCGGGTACCCAGCAAAAAACTATTGTGTCCATGAAAGACATACTAGTTTACTACTTATTCATTATTCATAATCAAAATAAGACAACGGGAGTCAGTGAACTTCATGTTCATATTAATTAAACTGTACCTGGTACATTGTAATTCAGCCTACATCCTATTTATCCGTGATTACGGCATAATTTTTACTACAGCTCAAAAAGAAAAGCTGGCGATCACATGTGTGTAATGGTCACAACCACATGTGTACGCATGTTAATTAACAATAGTGAAAAGTTCTAATGTGCAAGTTCTAGAGGGGAAAAGGTTACATGTTTTCAATAAGTTGGTATTTTATAATATTTGTAAGGAATTAACAACTAAAGGGGATACCTAATAAGATTTAAACTTCTACCCTCAAATAATTCAATCAAAAGAATATGTTAACCATAGTCAAAACCGAACCCTTGCTGGTTACCAGAAGTACTTCTGACAACAATAGTCTAGTTTTTACATATTGACATTGAATGTCCTTATCTACATTTCAGATGTTCGAGTAAAATGCTCCTTGCATACGAGTAAAGTTGATTATGAACTTCAAAGCAGTTGCTGTGCTAAAACTCATCCGGTAATGATTTTCTTTTTATCTTGGCATAAATACAGTAGGTACCACTTATGTCTAAGTTGAAGGGGTATGCATACAAATTTGAGATACCCAATATTCAAAATAACCACATTGACAGTTTTGTACTGAATGTTTGTCAAATCATCTTTCAAATAGGCTAAAATACTGTATTAATGATAGTTCTGTTTATTCTGTTTACCAATGAAATATAAAATACATTGGGAATATAAATATACTCAAGATTAACTCAATATCAAAAAATTACAATGGGACTCATACAGAAAACTAATGGCGATAAAAAAAAAATAATTTACTCTGAACAATCAGTCGTTTTCTGGTCCATGGATATCATATGCATTGTGCATTGATGATGATAGATGATGTTATTTTTGTTAGTTCCTAGAAAAATCTTCCTATCATAATATTTTCAAATGTGCTGCCATTTGGTGACGAAAAAAAAACAGAAGTCTGCTCTCAAAAATGTTACGACACATTTTCTACATGCTCTATAACATTTTTATATAGAAACCATGATATAGACACATTTTATACTAAATTCTTTATTTGATATTTATGTTCATAGGTATGGTCCACTATTGAATATGGAAAGAGACTTCCTTTCGATAGTCTTAAGGGGACTGTGAACTCAATTCTAGTCTTTCACAAAAATGAGATTTTCTCTGTACTTATGGCACCAATTTTTACAATTTACCCCTTGTTTTGTAGGTACTAATCTTATCTATTGATATAATATGGTTTAAAAAAGAAATAATATCCCAAAATTAATTTATGAAGCATTAATTGAAAATTTCACGATTTTGGCTTTATGCGATATTATTCAGAATGATAAAGTGCAATCATTGAAAACACTATGTACCAATACACTTCATATAATAATCTAGAAAACCTTGCCTCAAAATTTTGATATCTGTTAAATTGTTCTTTTTACTACACATTTCAATTTTCGAAAACGGCTAAATCTCATAATTTTTCGAACAATTAATACAAAAAACCTAATAATTATTTAACAAAATATTTTTTTTTTAAGAAAATCCCTAGTAAGGTTTCCTTCGAAACGTATTCATCTTCAAATAAAACCAAAAAATTGGAGATTCTTTTTTCATTGTTAAAGAGTAAATTGGTTTGAAAGATTCATGGATAACACAAATTTAGTTTTGAGATATTGGCCTTTGAACATTGAACATCCCTATATATTATTACTAGTTGGTGTCCATAAAATGTATCATAATAGGAAAACTATTAATGATAACAGATTCATTTCAAAAGTATGTTGTTGTTCTTTGTTTATAGTATAATAAATATAAAAAGTTTGAAAATTGATTATTCATCCCATATCACCTCTTAGTGCAGCAAAGATTGAGTCCTTATATAAAATGTTCATAGAAGGATGGTGTACACAAAATGTTCTTATTCATTGTTTATAGTGTTATAGAAGGAAAACCATTGATGATAAAAAATCTAATAGATAAACTTCAAATTTTTCAGAATTTCATTTTAAGTTCCAAATTATTCATTGTTTATAGTAAAATAAACATTAAAAATGTGTCCAGTTTATTGAAAATGTTACATTTGTAAGGCTCAAATTGCATATGTCATGACCTCCTTTTTGGTAACAATGAAAGATCATGATTTTGTAAATGAGGGTGAATATTATGGTGTTCTAAATTGTTGTTTGGGTTCGGCATGTAAAACCCTTATTATTCTTGATCTAGAGTGAGAACCAAGTCAAACATTGAATATAACAAAATAAGCACATTTAAACAAACTTGATCTTTACTAACATTGCTGTTATTGTGCGTGATAAATTTGAAGCAGTGTATCTTGAAACCTGGCACGCAACTACTTTTACAGACACAAAATATTTTTACAAGTCAATTCTGGAACATAATAACCAATGAAAATATATGCAAATGAATGATAATTATTATTTTCAATTGCTAATCAGGACATACTTATTGTACATTATCATATGGTTATTTTATGGTTAGAACTTAATAATATGCCCATTTTCATTTAGATTTCCAAATATATGGTGTTGTCAAAGTCAGGACTGTGTATACGTTTGGGAGCATTAATAGATGTCCTCAATGCCAAAGGTGAAAAAATGAGCTACAAAACAATGATCAAATACTTAGGGAACATTGGTTCTGTGCCTATTCCAATGGTCATAGATGATCGCTATGTGTTATGTCACAGAGTACCTTTGAATAATATTCCATCAAGTCTTTGCCTGGAACTTTCAAGTAAGTATTCACATGAGAATCTACAATAATTCTTTTAATGTCTCTTATATCTATCATAATTTGCTATTGACTCAAAGATTGACTAATTGCAAGTTTTCATCACACTAAATATAGAAAATTTCAATACCAGGGGCGTATGATTGGGGGGTGGGGTCAAAGGGGGCACACGTTTCATTGCTTTTACCAACAAATTATTTTGATTCCATGGGCTTTTGCATATCCGCAATTGACCGCATGTACCAAACCCATGAGATTCCTTCAGTGCCCCCTCCACCCCCCACCCCTTTCCAAATACCTGCATCTGCTGCAGACTACAGTGCGCTTCCATTCTAAAATGTTCCAGATAAAAGCCATTGAGAAGTGCATCTTGCAAATGGGAGTCAAAATAAGTCACATCTATATCATGATTTAGGATAGAGCAAAAACTTCCATTGATTGAATGGACATAATTCTGCTCTCACAATCGTTATTCATATTTAGGTCTATTACTATTATTGTTACGTTTTTAGAAGTCATTATTGTTTTACATTGCTTCATGCTAGAAAACCGCATTAAACAATATAATAAAATAAAAGATAAGAAAGTATTACAATGTTGTTTCAAATGTAATTGAATATGTGTATTCATTTCTCAGGTACGACATTAAACGAGAAACAAGCACTCAAGACTCCTTTTATCAAAGTGAGAGGTTCTTCAATCTTCACAGGATTTTGTTTTACTTCACCTAAAATGAGCAAGCCATCTCTTGCCACCAATCTCATCAAATCTAGCCAATCAAAGCACCTAAGAGAACACAGCCATGTTAAACGCATACTTGACTTCACAGGGAATAACCAAGAAACAACAGACTTTGAATTCATATCTTCATCACCAAATGAGCAGAAAGTATCAAGAGGCGATGGCACAAATGAAATACTATTGAAAAATCCTCAAAGCTCTTCCTCAATACAACTACAGGGTTTTGAAAATTTCATCCAAACAGTTATGGATACTTTCACTAATGAAGAGGTAATCAACATCCTTCTCTCTGTCCCCCATCCCTCACACCAGCTCCCATCAGTATACAGGTCTGTGACAGATAAAATACACCTCCATCATCATCCTCCCATCGTCATATGTCACAGCCATATACACAGTACATGTACTGAAGATGGCAATGATTGATCCCCCCGCTACCCCCGGTAAACACGAGCAGAACAGATTAAATGTGAGATTGCCATATACAATTTATATATCTAGATCTGTATCCATATAATATTATGTCCCAGACCTACAGGCATTTGAATTTTTGATATAGAGAAAATAGCTCTTATAAGGGAGTGAGCATAATTAATTGTACGGGGGGGGGAGGCGGTCATTTGGTATTGACGAGAGATTAAAAAATTGAACGCCCTCCCTAACTCTCTACGTTGAAATTGAATGCCCTCCCCATATGAACATTAAGAAACTGAGCGAGCCCCCCCCCAAGGACAAATATGAACAATGACATACTTCGTACCATAAAGTATAATATTGGACAGATTCCCTGAGAACTGTTCCCTGAGAACTGTTTAAAAGTGTATTGAATTGAATCATTCACTTTCAATTGGTCCATGAATACATATTTAGGAATCTATTTGACTTGTTGACATTACAATACAGTTAAATCCAAAAGCATGCATATTGCAGGAATGCATCAATTTTCGACAAAAGTGCGTAAAATATTACCTTTTCAGTTTGAGAATTGAGTGCCCTCCCTCTCACTTTGAATTAAAATTGAGCGCCCTCCCTTCTGTAACCAACCAAAGAAAATTGAGCACCCCCCCCCCAACCAAATGACCGCCCCCCTGTACAATTAATTATGCTCGCTCCCTAATGCTACTTTAGGTTTTAGGTTTAAATAAGTAACTAAGACGAATAATGGTGAGAAAAAACGTATATATTAAGACATTGGAGAAGATACTTTTAAAAGTATTGAAATATTATGATACGCAGTACATATGAATCATATTATAACTCTATACAAGTGGATTAAAATGCACTCACACAGATGTTTCATAAGGCATTCTCCATTTTTCTTCAGTGTGTGTACACTGAAGAAATATAGGCTACTTTTGTGAAAGGCCTGTTTAGTGCACTTTAATCCACTTGTATAGAGTTAATATAGTTCATACATACCTAAACCTGGATGTCTAATCTTCTTAAAGACATGTCATATACTATTTGGGAAACCAAAATGGAAAATAGGATTTGATTGATTGATTGATTGATTGATTGATTTATTTGATTAATACTGGTTTTGTAAACAATATTTTAACAAAATTAATTGACAGCTTAAATCTATGTTACCAGATCTATGAACATATCCAGCTGAAAAGTTATCTTTGTCCGGAAACAATTGCTATTCGCCTAGGAGCAAGCCTAATACTATTAAAAACTAAATATGAAAACTCGACATTTGCAATGTGGCCTCTAGTATGCGAAATTCAAAAAGATGCTTTGGGAAGATGGGACTGTCTTCAATTTGGAGATAAAATCTGTTCATGCTTATTAGTGGAAAAGAAATTTGTTGAAGAAAGTATCATCCAAAGAATTAAAGGTAACAACAATCCACATTGATATATATTTATCTATAGGTGAACACATATTTTTATAACGTGATATTACTATTGACAGTCACACAATTTTTTATTCAATTACCTCTATGAAGTTAATGTTACTTGTTGGATAGATGCAGCAATGCCCAGTAGCTGCCTTTCGTATATCAACACAGAGTTGTCACCCACACGTGATGCTGCAAAACCAGAACAAGATATTAGTTCTAAAAGTAAGTTTGAAATGTTATGAAAAATAGACTTCTAGATTTAATGATATAAGAACTAAACTAAATCTATAGAACTGGAATTTGAGCTTGTACAAGCTTAAAACATACAAGACATGTCCATGTCTGCATGGAATTCGAAATTTGGTTATAGGAACAAACCGAATAAATGGACATAATTTTATAGCCAATCAGGTCTGTACTGTTATGTATGTTCTGATATTGCAGACTAATAGAGCCATGACGCCATTGAATTGACTAGATTGTGATCAAAGAGCTCTTTGAATAGAATTTGAGAATTGTCTTTTTTTCTGTATGATTTCTTTAAATATCAAGCATTAGTTTTGAGAAGTATATTTTTGTATAATTCTATGTTGCACAAATATTATCAATACATTTTCAGGTACTACGATACCTAGTGAAAATGCGTCAGTCATAAAAACAGAAGTCACATTTTTTGAGGAAAAAGAAATTTCATTTACGTTCAAGACAAAAAATAAATATACAACTTCTGAGAACAGTGATACTAATACTATCACAAGCTCACAATATACTAAACTAGAAATCTCTATTTCAAAAACCAATCCATCACTGACACTTCTGAAAACAATGATTTTTGTAAGTCATAGACCTCGTAACAATGTCTTCAAGATTTTATTTGACAAACAATTGAAATTTTTTCACCAGACAAATCAACACTTATTTCAAATATGAATTTTCTTATTTTATAGAGATTCCTGAGGGCAGCATTTCTTCACTTGATAGGATTTTGATGTCTTGAAAGACCTATACAGGCCAAGAATTTTCGCCATCTGTGATAACGAAGAATAAACTACAGCAAAAATATATATAGAATTACCTGGTCACATTTCATTGGGAACTAAGGTCCTTTTCTAATATCAGACATGATATTCACATATACTTCTTTTAGTCATCAACCTTTAGTTGGTTTTCTTAGAATTTTAGTAAAATTTCTTAGAACTTTAGTAAAATTATTTCATATTAATTGTAATACGTTTTACATTGAAAAAAAAGCATGGTAGACTTGAATGAGTAACAAGAAATATAATTTACTAGAATATCAACATATTATTGGTAAATTTTACTTAGCCTGACCCTTTATTACCATTGTATATCAAATTGTACATAGTCTAACAATTATTGTATAAAGTGTATATAATCAATTATCATTGTTTGTGATTAATATAACATTTAAAATAAGTCTAATAAAATGGCTTACATGTACTATTGTTTACGATCTTACTTTCACTTTCATTCTTTATTCACACATATGTGCATGCATATGAACATGAAATACATCCAAAGGCCCAGAATTCAATTTTCTTTAGCACCTACGGACAAAGGCTCATGATAGCCACATTTACGAGGTTCAAAAGCCTCGTTAAAAGGCATGCCCCATGTAGTGGAAAGTCATCCCTCTGGATGTAAAAGAACACACATAGTTTGAAAACAATAGTGACATAAAATATTCAAATAATTTGATGAGCCTTTTTTTGCCTTATACAATTTTCTTTATTAACAATTGTTTGTTTTTGGACCTTTTTTGTTCAAATGACGTCATCCAAATATGAACCTAAACTATATAACTTTCATATGATATGTGAAAATGTGCATGCACTGTTTGTATGACCATGAAATTGTACAGTTTCTTATCATTTTAGAAAAAGTGAGTAAGTAATCACAGCACTGCCACCATTATGAATCTCATACGTCCCGATTTTGCGTGACCTGCACAATAAGGACTCATACCACCAAATAATCCTGTTTCATAAACCACTCCCACCGTAACTGACATAAGCGGTCACCTCCAAACGTATTGCCTTTTCCATATATACTATATCACTATGCAGACCGGAATTTATGTCCACTGCCATCCAATTAATGGATGGACAAGGATGAGTGGAGGGCTGTAATCCGGAGTTCCCGTGCTGGGTGGACCTAGCTCGTCGATAGATAGATAGATAGATAGATATAGATAGCCAATTTTCAAAAATAATTTTTTTTTTATGAATATTATGTTTCCATATGATTGGAAATGAAAACAGAAACGATTTAAAAAAAGTTCGTTAAAATCGGACAAATATTAAGCGAGATATCGCTATTTTTTTTGAGCCATTTTTTGCCTTTTTGGAGAAAAGTTGTCCCCATTCACTCAATGCTATTTCATTTTTCAAAATCGGGACATATGTGTCTCTTTTTGGACATAAAAATGACCATATCTTCAAAACTATTGGAGATAACATCATGAAATAAAAACTAGTTTGGACAGTGCCTTTCCCCCTCCATAAGTCGGCCATCTTGATTTGGCAGCCATATTGGAAAATGGCGGAAATCACACGAAAATATCTTTAAATTTAACATTTAGGTGATAGTTGTTTAACATTATAGCTCAATATCTTAGCATATTGTCCGTTATACAAATACCTAACAATTTGGTTAATTAAGAAGAACTTACTCGTGGCCTAGATAGTACAGACAGCCATTTTTATTATGGAAAATGTCTGAAATTCAATTGTCATCCTATGAATAATTGTTTTCTGATTTTCTCTGTTTTTTTATGTTTTGAATATCAAATTTTGTAGTTACTCTTGTGTATGTACATTGAAATAGCTTAAAATTGTATCCAAATTCTGTAGTAAAATTGCTAAGACATATTTTAAAAACAATTTTAAAAACAAATGAGTATCTTGATATTAAGGATGTATCAAAGTTCAATTGATATTTAAGGTTGTAATATAACGAATGCAGATAAAATAAATGCTTTGTTTTTGTTGGAATGTCTGTATGAACATTTATTTCATTAAATTGATGTTATTTTTAGGACAAGTCATTGGACGCTGCGGCAATGAGGCCATCACTTTAAATTTGAACCTTCCATATCTCATGGACGGTGGGGATGATTGTTTCTAGTGAAGCCATCTATAGATCTTAATTACACCTGACAGAAATCTTACTTGTTATAAACTTATTTATAAATATACATAAATTGTATCCTTAACTCTTTGTTTTGATTTCTTGGATCTTGTCACATGAGCAGTATCCTATATATTCACGCATGAAACACAATTGTATGACATGACCTGTCAAAATCGAAGCGGTGATAGCTTCCGACGTCAGTTTAAACAAACTTTTCAACATAAAGATTGGATTATATAACTACCTAATGGTAAAAATAAGAAAGTACACGCGATTTTATACATTCTGGTGAATTGGCATGTTGAAATTCCAAATATCTTACACTCTGGAATGATTTTTGTACAACCAGAGGCAGGTTAACTTCGAAGATGAATTTTGCCTGTCAAACTCAAATGCGCAAGATAAATGCACAAAATACAAACTTTAGATGAAATATTTACACAGACATTTATATGTGGATGGAATCGCATATTACTACAGATTATTCTACCAAAATTATTCAATAATATCATAACTAACAACTGAGATACAATCCAATATATGTGTGGGTTTTTCCCCTGCATTTGAAAGTTGCTTATGCATGGCTGTCAAAATCGAAGCGGTAATAGCTTCCGACACAAGTTTAAACACATTTTTCAACATAAAGATTTGATTATATAACTACCTAATGGTAAAAATAAGAAAGTACAGGCGATTTTATACACGCAGGTGAATCAGCATGTTGAAATTTCCAATATTTTAGGCTCAGGAATAACTTTTATACAAACAGAGGCAGTAAACAGTAAACATCGGGGGGCTTTCCCCCCGGGAATTCCCTGCACAGTACATCAAAGGTTAGCACATTAAACACGCAAATTTTACTGTTGTATCAAAATTATCTACTATACAAACATTTGAGAATGATAAAAGACCAATATGCGATTGATTTGACACCAAGAAATAATAAATCCATCAACCACAAGTTTGTCAAATATTAGTTGGAAGTAGCAAACACATTTACGATGTCACTTAGTCTATCGATGACGTGCGGCTTGCCGACTTTTGACAATGCGGCCAATTTAGGAGCCAAGGACACTTTTTCAATGGAAAATTAGAAAGTGATTTGACAATCTAAAACATACCAATCTTTTATCAATTAACTGTAAAACGTTTACAGTATTACATACACACCCGCCACATTTAAATATTTTATTCAATCTTGCTATAAAATGTGATTTAATTTCAAAAACGTCACGGACTCGTACTATGTTTAAAAATTTCGAAATGGCGGTCGATCCCTATACACATTAAAGAATTTACTTCCTGGTGATACCAAAATATAAGGAATCATTTGATTGGATCATTGTCTACAATCCAATTAAAATCCACAGCTCAAATAACAAATGTAGGTCAAGTACACAAAATTGCTTCCGTAACAATTTTCTTTGCGTGAATTAACTAATTAAATTAATTACGCGCTTATAAGGCATGTTTGATGCGCAAATAAGGTATCGACTTAAAGCTTATTCTCTCCGGAATAAGATGTATAGCATACTAAAGTTTGATTAGTTTATATGTATCTAAAAACACAAATAAAATTTGACGTCTATGTAAACACTGTGTGAATTGAGTTTTCCCCGTGACGTAAAACGTACAATGGACGTGCTACTATAGATGTTAAACATTTACCCTACCTGCCAAAACACCTGTTCGAAATGTAAGCAAAAGGATTTGTATATAAGAAATTTAATGAGGATAACCACAGCGTAATTGACGAAGTGCTAATAATAATTAAGGCATGTCGAAGTGCCCCCCCAGGCTAGCGTGGACATCTAATGTCTTGAATGCTTAGTCAATCTACATTATTTAGATCTATATGTCAATTTGATGCATGAGTGTTTATGACCTAAGGAGTTCAAAACAATAGTTTAGATCATCAACACCTAATTGCCTGTCTTTAGTGTTGTTATTGACAATATTGTCATGTGTCCATGAGCGATAATTAAAAGTTTTCCTTATATGACGTGCATGTTAATTGATATTGCATATATCTGTCACCAATATATTCTTATAACAATATGTGTCTTACTTATTTGCTAACACTTTTCATGCGGTCGTATGTTATAATGTTTTACACATTTGATAACATTCCAAAAATATTTTTACAAATATCTATGTTCATGTACAATGTGTCCCGTAATTTTAGGAGATTAACAAAAAGGTTGCTGCTGCTGCTGCTGCTGCTGCTGCTGCTGCTGCTGCTGCTGCTGCTGCTGCTGCTGCTGCTGCTGCTACAGTAGGCAACTGCACATGTGTCTCACAACACATTTCCATGCATCTCTATCTATCAGTTTTGTTTTAAGGAGGCTATACTCCTTCCAGTCTACCTTCACACATTCCAGCCAAGTCTTCCTGGTTCTGCCTTGTGCCAACGACTATGGGAGACGAAATTTGAAGAAGACCTGGGTCTTTTTATTTAAACTCCAACAACTAAGAATGTTTACAGTCTTCTAATACAAGGAAAAGATCATACTTAATGATACTATTTCGTCCAAGAAGGTGGGGGTTGTGCAACTTTTCTGACCCCCCCCCCTTCTTTGGGGGGGGGGGGGGGTCACTGAACTTGTCAGATAACTGTTGAGGGTGGTGATGGTGGGGGGGGTCGCGTAACTTTCTTATTTCTCTATAGTATTTATTTTGAATATATTCTTTCAGCAATTGTCCAGAAATGCAATGACTATCTGGATGACTTTTGCTTTTAAAAAATAGCAGGGGACGGGAGAGTCAGTCAAATTTTTAAAATGTTGACGGAGAGAGGGGGGGGGGTAAAATTAATCATCTAAAAGTGGGAGGGTATAGAACTTTTTCTGTGAGCCTCTATAAAAAATAAAAAAAAGATCACCTTAATAAGACCATTTCATCCCCTAAAGACCAGCTCTATAAGGAGGGTACCACAACAATATGACCACTTTTCTAGTTAAGAAGAGACCACCTCTATAATAAGATCACTTAGCAGGTGAAGTACATCAGAACCTCTCCACCTTTATAAGGAGACCACCTCTATAATAAGACCACCAAGTGAAGTACAGTAGAAGCTTTAGTTAAGACCACCTCTATAAGGAGACCACCTCAATAACTAGATCAAAAGTGTTCAAAGAACACTGCGTCGCTAGAACGACGTAGACTTATGGGCAATTAAGATACATTGTATATACTGAAATAATGTATACTTTACAATCAAGAAATTTATGAATTTGAGGAGAAAACATCAGAATGAATCAGAATCAATATATCCAGCAAAAAGATATTTGTGTTGCCATACAATAGTACTGAATAACAAGATGATAATCAATATCTGTTTCAAATCCAATAATCAATTTTGCTGTTGCTTGGAATATTGATTTCTTTCTTGAAGGCTAAGTGCATTGAATATTATTAAAAATGTCATAAAAACGCTTCTAGAAAGCTCAGTTTAATTGGCAGATTGCCCAAAATCGAATCACTTCGGTGTCGCCTCAAACCTCATAGTTGTGTAAAGTTTGAACGAAATCGGTTCATCGGTACGCCCGCTAGCTTGTCCACAGACATACATACATAGTTACATAGTTACATAGTTACATAGTTACATAGTTACATAGTTACAAACGAACCAAACACAATGCTTGCTTCAGCAGCTGAGCTGAAGCGACGCAATAAGATCACTCAGGAGGTGAAGTGCAGCAGAACTGCTAGTTAAGACTACCTCTATAAGGAGACCACCTCTATAATAAGACCACTCTGCAGCTGAAGCACCACAGAACCTCTAGTTAAGACCACTTCTATAAGGAGACCACCTCTATAGTAAGACCACTCAGGAGGTTAAATACAGCAGAACCTCTTGTTAAGACTAGAATCACTGGCGTCCCTCTTCATAAGTGCTTGGAACAGTTAGAAATTGTCTTATTTTAGAGCCTGACTATTTATAGAGATGGTCTTCTTTCCAATATCCACTGTACAATTTAGCAGCCCGGAAAGGTGAACAGAGTCACTAAAAATCCTTGCATATCTCTGGGTTATCAGTCATTTTTGGAAATTGCATTTTTTGTAAAAGACATAATAAGACCACTCAGCAGGTGAAGTGCAGCAGAACTGCTAGTTAAGACTACCTCTATAAGGAGACCACCTCTGTAATAAGACCACTCTGCAGCTGAAGTACAGCAAACCCTCTAGTTAAAACCAACTCTATAAGGAGACCACCTCTATAGTAAGATCACTCAGGAGGTGAAATACAGCAGAGCCTCTAGTTAAGACTAGAATCACTGACGCCCCTCTTCATAAGTGCTTGGAACAGTTAGAAATTGTCTTATTTTAGAGCCTGACTATTTATAGAGATGGTCTTCTTTTCATTATCCACTGTACAATTTAGCAGCCCAGAAAGGTGAACAGAGTCATTAATAATCCTTGTGTATTTCTGGCTTATCAGTCATTTTATAAGTTAATGGAAATTGTATTTTTTTTTGTAAAAGACATAACAAGACCACTGAGCAGGTGAAGTATACCAGAACTGCTAGTTAAGACTACCTCTATAAGGAGACCACCTCTATATAATAATATCACTTAGCAGATGAAGTACAGCAGAACCTCTAGTTAAGACCACCTCTACAAGGAGATCGCCATTATAATAAAACCACCCAACAAGTGACATACAGCAAAACCTCTAGTTAAGACCACCTCTATAAGGAGACTACCTCAATAATAAGATCACTCAGGAGGTGAAGTGCAGCAGAAATGCTAGTTAAGACTACCTCTATAAGGAGACCACATCAAAAATAAGACCACTCAATAAGTGAAGTACAGCAGAAGCTCTATCTAAGACCAGCTCTATAAGGAGACCACCTCTGCAATAAGACCACTCTGCAGCTGAAGTACCACAGACCCTCTAGTTAAGACCTCTATTAGGAGACCACCTCTATAGTAAGACCACTCAGGAGGTGAAATACAGCAGAACCTCTAGTTAAGACTAGAATCACTGGCGTCCCTCTTCATAAGTACTTGGAAAAGTTACAAATTGTCTTATTTTAGAGCCTGTCTATTTATAGAGGTGGCCTTCTTTTCATGTTCCACTGTAAATTTTAGCAGCCCAGAAAGGTGAACAGAGTCACTAAAAATCTTCACGTATTTCTGGCTTATCAATCAATTTATAAGTTAATGGAAATTGCATTTTTTTTTTTTTTTTTTTTTTTTTTTTTTTTTTGTTAAAGACCCTATATCTATATTAGAGCTAGAGGCTGTCACAGATGTACTTGCTATTCATCTTTGCACTTGATATACGGTTTACATGACCGTTTAACAATAGGAGTAAAAACTATTAGACGTAAAGTCTTTTGAAAGACTACATAGCACATTAGGCAGCAACATTTTTGTGAAGATGGGGGAACATAGAGCTGACCCCATCGAATAGCAGGTGCCCTTGTGATTTAGAAATATCCAACCTTGCTTTTAGCAAGTCAGAATAGAGCATGATCGGTCTGTAAACTTGAGACAGTAATATGTATCAGAGCATGCACATTGAAGAAACAAAAGGGATACTCACTCTTCCTACTATAAAGTAGTGAGATGGTGACAATGTTATTAGAATTGCATGCTTTCCAAAAACGAAACGGGCAGTACAGTATAAAACTCGATTCATGAAAAACGTGTTTCCGGGTTTTGAAAAAATATTAGTTTTTAAAAAATATACATACTATAAGGTTCGTTATTTTCTAAAAGACATATATAAGGTATGTAACATGTGAATTAAGTTCATATACCATGAAAAACAACGTGTGATACCAGAGGAGCTTCTTGCCGTGTTCGGATCTTCTTATAAGGCCCAGCTGACGATTTGCTTTTGCCACTTGTCTTTCAGTGTGTATATCATTCTTGAGCTGGTCATCGATCACAACTCCTAGATCCTTTTCTTCGGTTGTTGGCTGAAGCTCCACATCATCCATCCTGTACTTATGGTGAGGGTTCTGGCGCCCTAAGTGAAGAACTTTGCATTTTTTCGCGTTGAACTTTAGCTGCCATGTTTCTGCCCAATTTTGTAGTGCTTGGAGATTAGTTGTGCACTACCTCTGGCATGTCGTTTATAAACAGCACGAAGAAAAGTGGACCAAGAAATGCTTCCCTGCGGTACACCAGACAACACATCAGCTAGACAAGATGCCTCACCATTCACAATAACTCTCTGTTGTCGACCAGTCAGAAAGCTTTCACTCCACCTAACAATTTCATCGCTGATTCCCATGGATCTCAATTTACTGAGCAATCTCAGGTGTGGCACACTGTCAAAGGCCTTAGCAAAATCCAAATAAATGACGTCAAGATCGGTGCCTTTGTCTAACAATTCAAACCACCAGTCCAAGCAACTCATAAGTTGTGTAGCACACGATCTTCCATTCACAAATCCATGTTGGCAAGCACTTTGAAAGTTATTGTCCATAATATGTTTCATCACATGATCTCTTATAAACGATTCCATCAGTTTACAAACAACACTGGTTAAGCTCATAGGACGGTAATTACCACAGTCAGATTTAGGGCCTTTCTTGTATATCGGTGAAACATTCGCCGTTTTCCAGTTTTTTGGTAACACGCTTTCTGTGTAAGTATCACAATAGTTTTTAATCAAGGATAACACACAGTTCACACACTAAGCTTTCAATGGCATCCGCCATCTTGATCACAGTGGTTGACGTCATTCGTCGTCACTGGGACCTCGGGAGATTCCTGGGTTGCGCGCCCCCCTCCCCCTCTCGGGTGAGGACATTGTTCCAGATGGAAGGAAGCTGGTACCTGCCCCCATCTCTATTTAGTGAGGGCTTGAGTTTCCTGATATTAATGGCCTCCTTCACGCCACGTTCAAAATATTTAGGTTCTACACATAAAATGTTGGTCCCTTCGAGCAAGACACTGTGTCCTTTACGAATGACGTCAACCACTGTGATCAAGATGGCGGATGCCATTGAAAGCTTAGTGTGTGAACTGTGTGTTATCCTTGATTAAAAACTATTGTGATACTTATATATGTTATATCCAGGATAAATGAATTTCCATCAAAAGATACGCTTTCTGTGAGTGACTTCATCATGATGGTCTTTAGTGGGTTGCTGACTGCTGGTCCTAGTTCCTTTAATAGTCTTGGGTGCATCATGTCTGGTCCTGGCGACTTAGCGGGATTTAAAGAGTTGAGCTTTTTCAACACACCTTCTTCTGTAATAACCAAGTCTTGAATCGGGACTTTAATGGGCTTTGTCTTTGGTTCAGGAACAAAATCTGTGTTTTCCTTTGTAAACAAAGACAAAAAATTTGTTCAAAGCCTCGGCCTTCTCCTTGTCAGTACAAGCCGTTCCGTCTTCTGTTTCCAAATTCGCGATCCCTGCTCTTGTCTTCAACTTTGCCATATTGTTGTTAAAATTCTTGTCCAGCTACTAACATCTATCTTTCTCTTCACATGCACTCAACCAATTTTTTACTATCATTTTTATGTATCTTCTTCTTTTAGTATACTTAACAGGCCGTACAGGCCAAGCCTGACAAAATATATAATAATACGTTAAGTGTGGTTTTTGCGCAAGTTATTGTTTATACATGAATCTACGATCAGACTGACTGTTGTAGAGCAAGCATTCATACACTTATATACGATGCTTGGTGTCGCCACTGGCTTGTGTTATACTCGACCATGGTGACAAGCTGTGTGGAGTTCGACAATACAGTGGCAGATGTACGATGTCATGGTTTGGCAACATGAGGTGTGCCATGGATGGGCTCACGATGTAGGCAAATCATGTTTGTTAGTCTCACTCTCTAACCACCTACTGTACCATCGAGGACACCTGTAAGCATTTAGCAAAGATGGAAGGTTGTCAAACTTGAAACTGAATGGGACACACAAAAAACTAACAACTGGCTACATTTAGCAGCAGTGTGCAGGGGGGTGGATGCCGGGATTAGAATGTTTCAAAATAATGCAAAACCTCTTGTTTTTTGCAAACAGCTACTGTATATTTATATTATCGCTATTTTTTTCCAGATATTTTAGAGATTGTTGAAGGTTCACCATACAGCATGTCAAACAAAGCAAAGAAAGTATCTGCATTTGCAGTGTTTAAAGGGAAAAAGGTAATGTGTTTTGTT
The DNA here is from genome assembly GCA_019095985.1 of Streblospio benedicti. Lineage (NCBI taxonomy): Eukaryota > Metazoa > Annelida > Polychaeta > Spionida > Spionidae > Streblospio > Streblospio benedicti. The sequence goes on from CM032662.1 coordinate 19,936,495, forward strand.
TGATTTCTCCATTTTTCGGTTAGAATTATTTAAGGGTTAAATATTTCGCAATGTGAAATCAGATATATTCTGAGTAGAGACCACAAGTGAACACATCAAAAACTACATTTCAAAATATCTTTTTTTATGTATCAAAAAAGGGGGTAATTTGCATTCCTACATTTTGATATTTGTTTCAATTTTATCTGTTTATTTTAAGATGAAACCAAAAACAAAATATTTCAGAATATGAGTTAAATACAATTTTAAATAAAAATATAGATGGACTAATAGTTCCTGCTGTAATTAATATATAATTACCGGAACCGGCTGTTACCTACTTTTGGCCACCACCCCTACGAATCTCGGACATTTATCCCCCTTTGCTCTTATCAGTGGCGTTTTAGGGCTTCAAAACTAGACCCGCTCCCTGCCTTACTACTGTGTGCATGTTGCCATATGCACCATACCTTTAATTCTCTACTCATTTAGGCCACTGCTTCACCGAATCTGCTTGGCAATGCTGATTCGACGAAAATGTGACATTTTTCCTCTCCTGGTGCTCACCACTACAGTTTTGTCACTTAAAAACTTCAACTTGAGCTGCGTCAGTAATGTAGAAATCGGTTCACAAGCCACACACATTCAATTATGTCATCATTTATGAGAAAACTGGTTTGAAATGGTCAAAAAATAACTTGCATGATAACTGGAAGCGGCCATTATTTCAGGCCACTTAGTCAATTCGACGCAATCGTTTATTGACTGATACAACGGTTTGTTGTTACACAATTGTCCACAGGTCAATCTGCCGAACAAAGGCGTAATAAATTCGCTATTATCCATTAATCAACCTCCCAGGGTCAACCTAAACAAAGACATTGGTCAATCTAAATAAGGATGTATCAATTGTTTGACGAAATAGCTTAAGATTAAAAAGAAAACGAAATAAATTTTGATTAAAATATGTGATGAAATGACAAAGCATTCTTCTGTCCCGTTGAAAGAGGACGTTTTGATTCCCTGTTGGAGGTTGTGGATTTATTTTAATGTAAATAGATTTCTGTTATAAACTAATACCACACATACATATAATAATAATGGATATAAATAAACGGTATGTACAATTGTATTAGAATAAAAAAAAACGGCAGGTTTCAAACAGTTTATGCCGTGTGTAGGCTGTTTTAATTGTTGGACTTCCATTTTCGTCATGCTATACTCCCCTCAAAATAGACTCCGTAGGAGTCGGGCGAGCTAGTATTGTTATAATTTTAAAGAATATGGTTTTACTTAGCTTATCAGTGAAACATTACTACATGTTCTGTTTCCTTATTTGGAGGGGGGATGATATTATGTTCCACTAAGTCCCTCGGAGTCGTAGAAGCTGCTTGTAGGATGAGAGAAGAATACAGTAGTGAATTAACATCATAATGATGTGTTCCAAATATTTGTAGGCTACTAGTATGACGGACATGGAAGCAGCTAGGAGTACACCAGCAGAAAAACCTCTGAAAAAATCTAGTAGTGCTAGTGGCACACCTACAAACACTGGGAGTAGGGACACAAGCATATCATCTTTCATTAGTAAGATTTCTGGTTCAGACAAGAAGAAACAAAAAGCTGATTTGAAAAAAGTGAAGGTATTCTTGTTATTCATGTTTATTTGCAATGACATTGATGATTTTGGATGTACTGAGCATATTATACAATGTTCTCTATCAAAATTTTATTGTTTTACAGAAAATTTTGAAAAATTCTGGCAAACCAAAACCATCCTTTGTAACTGAAACAGCATTACAAAGTCCATTGGTTGGTAATTTAACAAATAGGACAAATGTTGAACTGAAGTCTTTACGACCAAAAGGAAGCATGGCAAATATGAGATACCAATTACCTCTGAAAGCTACCCCAGGTATTATCCCTTTGCTTTAGAATTGATATATCTTGGTATTAATTATTTTAATCTTCAAAGCTTAACTTTATGAAAATGTCTAAACTTTTGCTATTCTAGTTTGTCTTTTGAACAACAGTATAACTATAATGATAATTGTATTTTAATTTTACTGGGCCATGAAGACTATTAAGTTTATTTTCTTCTGTAATTTATCATACTTTTCTAGATGTGTCTCTTAGTAATGGTAAAAAATTAGCCACAAGAGAATCTCCAACGCCTCCATTACCACCTCGGGTGATAGGAAGACGACAAGCAAGCAACAACAGTGTCAATTCGAATGGATTTAAAAGTGGCAAAAAAAGACTGAGTAGCAATTCTGAACCAACTCCTCTTACAGAACTTCCACCTAAAGTGCACAGGAAAGCCAGTTTAAAGTCAAATAAAGGTTAGAAATTGTTGATGATTATACTTATTGTTAATATTGAGCGGAATCTGTAGCTAAAAGCGTATATTTCAGGCTTATAATTCAATTTGAAAGTTGTTAAAAAAGCATGTATCTTCATTCAAAGACCTAGTTCCTCACCCACAAATTTGTCTGCTATTCAACGTGTGCTTAGACCCAGACTAGTTACTTATCGACCAGTTACTCTCACCCTTGAAGCGTTGTCTTCCTGACAATAGGGAAAGTTATACTACACAGGATAATGCAGAAAAAGATCACATTCTTTAAAGTTTTAATGTTCTATGGATATCTTTAATGAAATTAACAATATAAGAGCAATTATTTAGGGCTCAGAGTTGGCAAAGTTGTACCTGTGAATTTACCAATGGCGACCAGTCACTATTTCTCCCATCATTATCTATGATTCATCGAATGCCCTGTGCATAATTTACAATTGCCTTCTGTTCTGAATTCTACATAAGGTTCTATTGCACATTTATTATTAAGTTATTCACTAATCTCTGCGAATATTTTAAAATGTCCACTGTAATGTAGGTGATGAAGTAGATGGAATGGCAGTGAAGCCTGCAAAAAGGAGAAGGCTCAGTCAAACAAGTGCAGGTCAAGTTAGTCCGCAGAGCACAGCTGGCAGCACAAGTCTTAAAGATCCATTTTCTGAGGTATAATTCTACTTAAGAATGTTACAATACTTACGCAATGTTTAATATATGTGTCTAGTATGTCTTACTCTAGTGACTCTTTGATTTCAATTAATTTTCTTTAAAAATTGGTAGACAAATTGGCATGTGGAGAGAATTTTATGTTTGCTTAAAATTTATATTTTTTCTACCAGCGATCTGCCCTGTTTAGTCCTGAAGGTGCAAGACAGCGGACAGAACCACTTCCCTCACATCCTTCTGAAAAGGACCTGGGAATGCCATATATGTTTGACAGCTACGTTGAAGCAAAGAGATTATTTGAATGTCTTATTCACCCAGTTAAACCACACAAATTCTTTTCGTATGTATATTTATTCACATAAAGCTATTTACATATATTGATTTACTTTCTAAGTCATATATTTTAAGTAAATTGACCATGTGACAACATATTATTATCCCTGTATGTAATGAAAAAAGTGAAACCTCAAAACATATATGGACATAATTATGTTTGACTTATCTGTGAGCATTATACAAAACTATCTAGCTTACTATTTTGATATTTAATATTTCAGAGAACTTTGGGAAAAGAAGCCATTATTGGTGAAACGCCACATGCCTACATATAATGGAGGGTGGTTTAGTACAGCAGAATTGGATAAAATTATGCGAGAAGTATGCTTAATTTTTAATTGAAACAGCTGGATATTTACAATATTAAAATTATAACTAGCAAGTTGTCCGCTTTCCTTATGCTTGTATATTTTACTAATTTTAGTCAAAGTGAAAGTTACTATGTCAATAATAAGTTAATTCTTGACATTGTTAATCACTGGACATTCTTCATATCGTCCAATTGTGCTGAATTCTGCAATTGTTATTTAAAGGAAAGACTTGATTTTGGAAGAAACGTTGATGTGGTAACTTACACAAATGGCAAGAGAGAAACCCACAATCCACCAGGAAGAGCATATGCTGCAACAGTTTGGGATCATTATCAGGTATATACCAATGATTTGCTAACACTGATTTATACTAATAGATTGTCACCTGAATGGGATAAAGGAAAATACTGCTACACTATGAGGCATCTAATGAATGTCCACAAATAATGTGATATAAAACAGTGTTGAGATTAAGAAAGTTCACAGGAAACAATGACAAAAAATAATATCAGGTCACCTGAGTTTTAGTGTCATAGAATAAATAGTACAAGAGTTTTGTTGTAATAATCATTATTGAGTTTTTTTTAGAATGGCTGTTCAGTTCGCCTTCTCAATCCACATACATACTCTAAAAATGTGTGGAAGCTGCTCTCCATTCTACAGGAATTCTTCAGTTGTATGGCAGGTGCTAATGTGTAAGTGTTCTCATAATTTCTACTATACAACAATAAGTAAATATGTTCTTAACAATTATCAGAATTAGAATACCAAGTTTACAGTGCCAGGTAGACAACATCGTCATATATCACGGCTATATGATCAAGGACTTGTAAAGGCAGTGTGAATGATCAACCCGTGAAAGCCGACGATGGGTAGACAATATTATTGACAACTTTTTTTGCAGATATCTAACACCACCTGACACCCAAGGATTTGCTCCTCATTGGGATGACATAGAAGCATTTATTTTGCAATTAGAAGGGAAAAAGCACTGGCGTCTATACAGTCCACGTACTGAAAATGAAGTTTTGCCACGTTTTTCTAGTGGTAAGTAAATGAAATTCAAGTAAAGTTATTGATAATAGCTAAATCCTGAACTTGTGCATTATATTAGCCTCTTATTATCTAAGTAGATGTTTAGGTTATGCTCAGTGGCCGAACAAGTAAGCTTTGAGAGAAGTTAATGATTTGTTTTGTGCATTCAGATGATTCAAATCATTTAAGCATGTGTAATAAAAATAAGAAAATAAAATAGAAGAATTTAAATACCATGTCATAAAAGATAAAAGGCATGTTTTAAAATTCAAACCTATCAAAACAAGCGTTGGTGAGAAATGATTTTCGTCAAACAAAACTTCTCAGTAAACATATCCCCTATCGCCTGTCTGCAATACTAAGATGTAATGTCTGCCGTTGAAAAGTTACTGTACGTCTAGAAAAAATCGTCTAATTATATAACTTCACATGATGTCTGCATGTTTTTCTAAACCACACAGCATGATATTTTGTCCTTGTTTAAAAGTATAATATAAACAACACACGAAAAAGAGAAATCTTAATTTCCCTACACTTCCAACTGAAAAGTCATTGCCTATTGATAACTAGTTTTACTGAACAAATATTTAATGACTGAGCATTACCTTAAAGATTCCTTTAGATTTGTTTATAATTGAATGTTATTTTATATTTTGAATCTCTTTACCTGAGTGAGTGGATGGATATGCCATTGAATTTGTCAGATGGTGGTTTTATGAGACTGTGTATATAATACTGTGGTGATGCAGATGTAATGATACTGATGCTTGATTGCTGCATCAATGTTTTTTTATTGTGGAGCTTGTCTTCTCTCAGGGAATGTGTATTGCCACTATTCTAGTTCTTTTAAACTATTTCACTTTGTAAGTTTCATGTTTAAAAAACTCAAAATCTATTTTAATTGGATGTTTTTCCCAAAAATATTTTATTGTATTCTATATTGTGATTATGATAAATATTTTATGATAATATAATTAAATGAATCAATGATTTTATTGATTCTGATGGTGCTTGATAAGTTGAAACTTTCTTGTTGACTACAAAGTAATTGTAGACGCAGAGTAATTTAAGAAGAAAGAACTTTTCTAAAAGACGCCAGTTGCTTTTTTCAGCTAATTTCACTGATGAGGAGATTGGTGAGCCCATATTGGATGTTATTCTTGAAGCTGGAGATCTTTTGTATATACCAAAGGGAATAATTCATCAGGTAGTCTTAGATGTTATTTGTAGTGAGCTGCGAATATCCGGAATACATACAATAAAACCATACTGTGAAGGACATAAGTGTACTATAAAAAGTTCTTGTGTACTTATGTGTCTCCAATAAAAGGTGTTATTGTATTTTGGCATTGACAATCAGTCAAACTGTGAAGAGCTCAGTATATAAATGTTTATGTTTAACTTAATTTGATGTGTAGCAAATTTAAATGAGGATACTCTGGGGGATCCCATACTCGATGTCATACTAGAAGCAGGCGATCTGTTGTACTTTCCTAAGGGCACTATACATCAGGTAATTATGAAAGCACAAATGGATAGTAGCTTTTCATTTGTGTCACTAGATTTTTGGGTCATTAGTAATTATATTTTGAAAATTGTTCTGTAAAAGCATAGCTTGTTAATTACTTCTTCTAAAAAGCCATGAATACTGAAATCTGTATATTATTATGGGTCCAAGCAATTGAACTATGCTATTCAAAATATGCTTTACAATAGCCCTGTGTGGGTATAATATTGATTGGACATTAATGTATACAAGCAGCGATTGTGTATTCATGATTTTTTATAGGAAATACATGTACTGTATTTAGCCACGCCTTTCGATGCGGGGCAGCATTTTCAGTTTCACCCTACAATGTTGTGCAAATTACTGTGAAATATGTTATTAGAATATCATTTGTATTAGAATATTGATAATAATTGTCTTTTTGTATGTTGTGGAACCGGTGGCTTAGAAATGCTGTCCATTTTACTTTGATTTATTTTCTCTGCAAGTTAATCTTTTAAGAAAGACTTTTTTATATTTCCTGTAAGTAAACATGCTTTAAGAAATTATGGGTTGTAACTAGAAGAGTGCAAAAAAAAACAACAGATTATGGCTTGCACCCTACTTCCATTTGGATCAGTCTCTGATCTGTGAAAATGGCTTTATTTTACGGAACTTGGATGTACTAAATTGTAATTTCACAATTAGGAATGATGTGCACTAGTCAATGAAAATGACCAAAAAGATAGATGCAAAATAGGATACACGTTGAAAGTCATTTATTTGAATATGTCAAAGGGCTAAAGGTAAATGTGTTTTCTTAGGGAAAGACGATGGAAGATGCTCATTCCCTGCACATCACAATTTCTTGTCAACAGCTCAATAGCTGGGGAGATTTGATGGAAAAAGTAAGTTTGAAAAAAACATCGATTTGGTATGAAAAGAAGCATTTCAGCATTATTTTTTCATCTTGTTTGTGCCACAATTTTCTATACATCAATAATGATGAACAAGATACATTATGTTTTAATTTTCCTTTTATTGCATTTCAGCTCGTTCCAAGAGCATTGCAAGTAGCAATAGATGAGGATGTTGAATTTAGAAAGTCGCTTCCAACAGATTATTTGAACTACATGGGTGTGGCATTTTCTGATATTGTGAGTTATTCTTTTAAATTTATGTGTAATGAAAAATGCTTTGAGTTTTGAGTTGCTATCAAAATGTACCACTAACGTCATACATTTGTTCAACATTAAAAACATATTTCATAGGACAACCCAGAGCGTACAAATTTTTTGAGGAAAATTGAGCAGCTGATGATGAAAATGTTAACATATGCACCTGTTGATGCCGCTTGTGATCAGATGGCTAAAAAATTCATCCACGACAGCTTGCCACCGGTTCTCTCAGAAGGTAAACAAAAACAAGTCTCAATTTATCATGCTTTTCAAATATTCTTACATACGCAGCCACAAAAGTCCAACTAGGGTGTGATGAATATTGCACTTGTTAGGAAATTTTATCTTATAACTGGATAATAAACTACTTGAAAATTGATGATGATATATTGTTGTTTTCGAATTCTTACAGCTGAAAAAGCCTGCAGTGTTCATGGCAATGGTGAACGGTGGGATGGAAATGACATGCGTGTGCGAGGCGCAGTGGAAATAGAACCAGACACTGAAGTGAAGATCATTAGAAAAGGTGCAATCAGGTAAATGCCTCAAAATCTGATCAGATCATGAAAAACGTTTTTGTCAAACTTTGTCTGAAAAAGCTTGTAAAAGAATAATTACGTTGAAAATCTCACAGCTTGGCATTCCCTATTCCACACAGCAGTGACAGAACGTCTGTTATAAGAGTCCACGTATGGCGTCATAAATTTATATTTTGTTTTTTTATCATCTAAATGTATATTTTAGTCTAACGTAATTATTTATAGTAGGATATTTTGTTACCACGTTATCAAACGGTTATTTTTACATTTTAAGATATATGTATTTTTTTACCAGCTATAACTAAAACGTCATTGTATTTTTGGGACTTATTTATCTACACTGGCAAGATGGTGAAATGAGTCTTGTGTGTAGTAATTTGTATGTTTTAATTATTTATTTATTCATTAGTTTTGTGTATTATGGTGTTTTATTATGATAATTATTATTTATAAATATTATTGTACATATGGGTAGTAAGAAAAACAACAGAGTATGATATTTATTTAGCACTATTTATTTGTGGAGGTTTACTTTGGAGTAAACCTCAGTTTTTGAATTTTGTTTAGTCAGTCTGGATCTGGCTGTCAACAAGGTAACTTAGATTGTACCTTTTGTGAATAAATCATAAAACTCTATGTTCAAGTCATCTTAAAACCAGGCTCAATCTACTTTCAAGGTGAGTGAGAATATCCAGCATCACAGAACACCAAAAAGAATTCCAAGGCAGAATTAATCACTATTAAGACAGCCACCACACTGTCAGTGGAATTAATTTCTGCCTACTTCTCATCACTACTTACACACAAATACTTAGACACCAACATAGCACACATTTCACACAAATCCAAATACGAGGTCGGCGTACACGATTAAGACAGCCACCACACTGTCCGTGGATACGTTCTACCTCACCCCATTAATAACAACACCCGGATATTCTCACTTACTCTGAAACTAGTCACCATAATCCAAATTTCCTGTTGCCCTTCCCCAAGTAAAATTACTACAATTGGAACCGTCCGGCGGGACCTGAAACGAGGATACCCCATCTTTAAAAGTCGTGACCATAATGGAGCTCCGTGATGGTAGAAAGTTGCCAGCCAGGGATTTGCCAGCCAGGGCTTTGAATGATGCCAGGGATGTCTTATCATTACTGGATACTCCTAATCCAGCCGCTGCTGCTTTGGGAGCAAGATTGCTATCCGCTGGAAATACCCCTAGTCCAAATCTTCACCCTGAGGCCGGAGATCGTGACATGAATGTATTACATGAAGGCCGTGTGAGTTTTGATGATCCAGAATCAACCTGGAGCCGCCGTTCAGTCGTCAGACAACCAGCGTTGGAACCTGAAAGATACAAGGGTACAGGTGATATACAAGAATATTTATATAATTTTGAAGTTGTGGCTGACTATAATGGTTGGGGATCTAAAGCGAAAGGCCTCCAACTTTGCCGCCATCTGGATGGGACAGCAGCCAGAATGGTTACAACTATGCCTATCCAGGATAGGTATGATTATCACAGTCTGTCAAAGAAACTCTTGGACACCTTTGGCGAGGACGACAATCTTGTATATCAAGAAAAGTTTTTTAATCGACGCCGTCTTCATACAGAATCTATGGACGAGTTTGCCATTGATCTGGAAATCTTGGCCAATAAAGCATTTAAAAATATGATGAAAACGGAATCGGGTGCATACAATAGCATGTTGGTCAATAGATTTGTCATGGGATTAAATAATAAAAATGTGGCACGAGCTGTCCATATGGATCGCCCTCAAACATTAGCTGATGCCGTGCGTAGCGCCAAATATGCCTTGGGTTTTGATGAATGGAATGATGACAAGAAACCCAAGCCTCATGCCTCTGTCAATGCCATAGAGGACTCCAATGATATGTATTTGTTAAAACAAGTGCTTGCAGAAGTGAAACAACTCTCTGCCAGAGTGACTACAATGGAGAATTCACAGAAAAAATTACCAGCCTCCAAACTCGCATCAATCTTTCAACAAGTCCCAACAACCTCAGGGAAATGGGTTTTATAATAAGGAAAATAGCACCTACACTCGATTTCCTTCAGAGATATGAATTAAACAATAAAAATGAAGATTGGCCTTTCAACTTGAAAGTTTTCAAATCACCAATTGCTGAAAGTGAAAAGTTAAAGAAAGAAGAAACATTTTTCATCCACGGATTATTTTACGAGCATGGGATTCAAGTGGATTCTGAAAAGGTGAATGAAAAACCGATCGCTGATGCTCCAATTAAATGTACAAATGAAATCAATAGTGATTGTGTCTCAGTGTCGGCAATAAAAATTGATGACCGTTCTGCCCATTTTGATGTTCCAGAGATAACAGTGGCAGAAAGTCTGATGGATCATGGTGGACAATCTATGTTCCTCTATCAGGGCTGCCAAGTAGTACGGATATGGCCGTATTCGTACGAATTTGAGGGTCTGAATACGGGAGTACGAATCTGTACCATTTATAGTACGGATTTCAGTGGTTATGTCAGAGGATAAATACAGAAGTAGAATAATTTTTCTGTAGAATGAATTTACTTACGTTATTGCTTACGCAAAAAAAATGTAGGCCTACTCGATTGATTGGTGCATGGTAAACAGCTATTGCCAGTTTTACATACATCATATCGAATCGAGTTAGCGCACGCAGCGCCTCTAGTGGACATGTGGCAAACTATATAGATGAGCGATAATATAATTAAAGGTAACATGGCCGGGAAAGTTTACGGGTAGAAATAGATAATAACTACGTATATATGCAGGTTCTAAAGCACAGTATAATTGTTTATAATGAAAAATAAAATATGACAGCATATAAAACATACGCTGCATATTGTTATCGTATACAGTTAAAAATGCAAGTGCATCATTTGCGACTTGTCAAATACTAGAGACCGTGATGATGTTTGAAAAGGAACCTGTGTGTTTGAAAACTAGTTAATTGATTTTGGACTAAAATTTTGGTTGATTTTTCTTTTGTGCGGTAAGACAAACTGAAGCAACACGTGATGATGGTGCTACATGGATCCCTGGCATATATTACTTCATATATTACTTACATACAACGAATCTAAATAATGTTGGGTAAACATTCTTTTACCAGAATGCATTTTTGCACATGATCTGTGATGAATAAAGTAGTTTAATCCATGTAAAATGGAACATACAAGTTGACTGTGCATACGAACTCCCTGAGCAGTGTACTAGATGCGGTCGGCAGCACCTCGACATACGTCTATAAAGTCTATATGAATGACAGAGATTAATATTTGTACCTCTATCTCTAACTTCACACATACACGACTCCATGAAATGATATATTGCTTCAATTTCAATCTATTTACACCAGCATAAAATAGAAGTATTACACACACATATGTTCTCGCAGGTTTTTGGGAGCTAAATGATCCCGGTTTTGCACCACCCCATGCCGGGCTCCGGGCTGAGGCCCATTGGGGTACTTTAATGAAGTTGAATTATACTCTATACATTAAAATTAATCAAGTCAGTGTTTGTAGTGTACATTGTACCTTATTTCCTGCTATAAAAAGTTAAATAACTGCAAATAATGAATTTTCCCTCGGAATACTAATTTGGACCCCTAAAATACTAATTTGGGACATCGGGAGTACAGAAATCCTCGAGAGGGGGTTGGCAGTCCTGCTCTATGATTTTTACCGAGATGATGGAGACACTGTAAATGATTCAAATGCTGAAGACAAGTTGGATAACCCTAACATGAAAGCATGTTCTTCAAATGACTTACTTACTTTCAACTGTGATGAACTTATGAAGATGTCGAGTAGTTGTCATGGGGAGGTTCACATGTCAGGTGCGACATTACCATTTTCATTAAAGGATCCAATTCTAAAACAGAAGCGAGAACCACCTGATAAATTATAAAACTTGAAATATTTGGCCGGAATTTTAATGAAGACATTTTTTTTCTGTTGAGGGATTTGAAATAATTACTGAATTGAATTTTGTAAGCTGGAGTCATGTCTGACCATGTACTGTACCATGCAACGTCGAATTTCTTATTGATATTTATTATTACAAAACAAAGAAGACAGGGCTTTGGAAGATGACAGGATGCATGTCTTCAATGTTATTTTTGTTTGTATTAATTCTGCAGGTGGCCTTGGCAGTATTGTACTGTGAAAGATTATATATAGCATAAATACTGACAGGTTACAACAGCATATGACAGTATTGCAATAAAAAATATTTTATAGTCTACTGTGATTATCAATAATAATCTGTTGCCCAGAATGAGCTTTGACAGCCCCAGGCATATGTCATAGCTGGGAAAATTAAAACTGATTATGTTGACAAACAAGACCAACGTGGAGCCAATACAAAGAATGGAATGCATTGAATATGTGTTTACCAGGCACCAAGATTCTCTTTAACTTCCAATCAGTTTGATGCCATGAAGGTGGAAATTTTCTAGCCTAGTTACCTACAAAAGATGTATTTATTATCAATAATTATACAATTCGAGGTCAATGTACAAAGAAATTTGAGGACAAATTTTTCATCAAGTAAGGGGGGAAGAATGCATGATATCTAGACTCAACCATGGTTAGTTCTGTCTTGTTATACACCACAAAAATTTTGAAGAGGTCTATTAGAGTTTTGAAATACTTACTGATGTCTACACGTGCTCTGCATAAATGATTATCCACGCCTTGCTCGGTCACAGCATGGAAGGGAAAATGGGTCAGTTACCAAGCTTCCACGTGATACCATTTTGTTGCTGGATTGCACTCTTCAGCTGCATGTCATTATATTTTCCATGCATAGGTTTCTACTACACGTAGTTAGAAATGGCTTAAACATTAATTAGACATTTTTCAAGCACTTGCTGATGTTAAACTTCGATTCTGTTTGTTGAAACGCAAACCACGTTGTTGCTTCAGCCGGGAGGAAGTAGACGTGAAAAGATTGGGGTTCGCACTTGTAACTGCACGGAGCGCTTCCTTGGCCGGTAGGGAACACCATACGGGTTTGTGTGCAGTTGAGCTGATGCAGTATGGACATAACTACAGCATGATGACAGAGAGGAGATCTTTTAGCAGGGAATGTCTCCAACCAAGTGAAAAAGTCGGGAACAGTTGTACGTGTGTGAGGAAAGATAGATTATATAAATAGACTCAACAATGGACTTTATTTTTAGAGTATTTGTGTGATTTCATGCTTATGTACAAATATTTCATGGACTGCAGTCGCATTGCAACAGGATGAAGCCAAATGATATGGACATAAAGACTCTGTATGTGATGTGTTTACTATAGTACTTGAGTGCTAGGGACTTATATGACATTTTTTTTTTTTTTGTGTAAATTTCTGTGTATTATTATTGTTGGTTATAGGTGCGGTCAGTCATGGTTGTGTGGGGAATGCTGTAAACTGTTTCTTTCGACTCGGGACGAGTCTTTCCTTAAGCAGGGGGGAAATGTTGTAAATTGGCATTCCCTATTCCACACAGCAGTGACAGCCGCGCACGTGGATTCTGTTACCCACGTGGTTGCAGAGTCCACGTGCGTCATGTACATACGTCGGAACGTCATAAGACGTATGGCGTATTGATTTATATTTTGTTTTTTATCATCTAAATGTATATTTTATTCTAACGTAATTATTTATAGTAGGATATTTTGTTACCACGTTATCAAACGGTTATTTTTACATTTTAAGATATATGTATTTTTTTACCAGCTATAGCTAAAACGTCATTGTATTTTTGGGACTTATTTATCTACACTGGCAAGATGGTGAAATGAGTCTTGTGTGTAGTAATTTGTATGTTTTAATTAGTTATTTATTCATTAGTTTTGTGTATTATGGTGTTTTATTATGATAAATATTATTTATAAATATTATTGTACATATGGTTAGTAAGAAAAACAACAGAGTATGATATTTATTTAGCACTATTTATTTGTGGAGGTTTACTTTGGAGTAAACCTCAGTTTTTGAATTTTGTTTAGTCAGTCTGGATCTGGCTGTCAACAAGGTAACTTAGATTGTACCTTTTGTGAATAAATCATAAAACTCTATGTTCAATTCATCTTAAAACCAGGCTCAATCTACTTTCAAGGTGAGTGAGAATATCCAGCATCACAGAACACCAAAAAAAGAACCCCAAGGCAGAATTAATCACTATTAAGACAGCCACCACACTGTCAGTGGAATTAATTTCTGCCTACTTCTCATCACTACTTACACACAAATACTTAGACACCAACATAGCACACATTTCACACAAATCCAAATACGAGGTCGGCGTACACGATTAAGACAGCCACCACACTGTCCGTGGATACGTTCTACCTCACCCCATTAATAACAACACCGGATATTCTCACTTACTCTGAAACTAGTCACCATAATCCAAATTTCCTGTTGCCCTTCCCCAAGTAAAATTACTATTTGACCCTGGTGAATCAATCTCTATGATAAACTCTTACCTGTTGTCTGTCATGTTATCAATTATCCACTTGTAAATACTGAGTAAAATCACTGTTTAATGTGGTGAATTCACACTTCGAAAAGTCTGACATTTTGTCTCTTTTGTCAACAGTTAAACAGGGACTAATCTGTAATTCAATCAGATTTAAAAGTGCTCCCAGCAGAGCTGAACCAATGCGACTAACGTTGATTAGGCATTAATTGATGTTCAATTGATAAAGGGAGATGCCTCATTTCACTAACTGCCCGTGACACCACAAACACACCCATGCTAATGACATGCATACTCCGTGGTAAAACTCAAACATCAACTAGTCCCCGTTTTACAATTTCTGCACCGATAAACCACGAATGTCAAGTTGTGCGCATAAGGAACATGTAATTACATTATAATGATGGTCTAATTGCCGCAAAAGTTGTTATCTAAAGCAGGTGGGGATAGCTTTGATGCTTGGTCATTTGATTACACATGAAATATTTATTTGTTGAGAAAACTTTGATTGTTTGCACAAATGTGACCGTTAGATTCTGTTGTGGCGTACTTTGGTCCAGATAGTACTTGACGTTTTCCGAGCGGTACCGAAGTGAGGTGAACTTTGAGGTGAACGATTGAGGTGAACTATTGCATTTATTATTCAACTGTAGGTAACAAATATAATTCCATATAAACCAATGATATTTAAAATTCATTTATTTTTCCACAGATTGGTGACAGAAGATGAAAAAGTTTGTGTTTATCACAATTTGGAAAATGCACGTGTTTACCATGGCAATGAGATTCAATGGATTGAAGTAACAGCAGAGGTAAGAACATCAATTCCGTTTGAACTAGTCCTAAATTATATATTTAGAGCATTTATATTTGAATATAATGAATATTGGCGGAAAATATTTAGATATTTTTTCCTGACTTGATTATATGTAAAGTAAAAAGAAAACTTAAAATATCTTAAGTTTTTAATAATAATCTGTAAACAGATTTGAAAATGATCTAATTTGAACCAGTAGATGTGATAGCTTTACCTATTGGCAACTACAGTTCGTTAATTACAGTCTATTATTGAAAAATCACTGATTTTGTGCATAATTTGGAGTCAGAACTCAGAACTGCAACAATGTAAAACATTAGAAACTTCGTTTAAGATCCTCTATAAAGAGACCACCTCTATAATAAGACGATCCTCAAACTTTCAACTGGGCAGGGATTAAAGATGAGGCAGTGCATTATATCATTATAGCTGACATGTTCATATAAACTGAAGATCTTATTTGATTACTACCAAATGTTTGTATGTACACTGTATTTGTATTAAACAATTAGTTATTGATATTATATTAAGCTAGTGTTTGTCCAACTTTGTTTTCTAGGTGGCACCTGCTATTGAATATCTGCTGCATTCATACCCAAATTATGTACCAGTCGATGACCTTCCGTTTGACACTGTGCAGGAAAAGGTAGTGCATTAAAGTATACCTATAACTTTATTTCAAGCAAAACACTTTGATATCTTCAAATGCACATGTACAATATTCCTAAATGTTACTATAAGCCTAAGGGTAATGGTCTGTTTCAGTGTGGAGATAACACTAGCTTGCGCGAGTGGTGTCTAGGCGTGCTCGAGTGAGTGTTAGCGAACGAGAGCAGGCTAAGACACCACAAGTGCATAGCTATTGATATCTCCACACTAAAACAGACCATTGCCTTTTTTATCTCCCCAGTTTAACAGAATTATTTAACTTGCATGGTGTTTACCGTTCACAAAGTGAGGAGATAACCTGATCTCCTACGGCTCTCAACCAATCAGAATCGAGAATGAATGGCAACAACTGGGGAGAAATCTACATATTTGGCTGTGAACTATCAAAGTGCCTTAGACTAAGTCTAATTGCTCTACAACTGTTTCTTCGACATGATTCATTCATTCTTAATTAAATGAAAAGTGTCATCCAAGGTTTTGGACTTTTGGTGTTAGTATTGGTTTACAGGATTCTTTCTCCATGCTATAGAGCTATATCACATAACCTCTGCGGAAACTGGAACCCAGGACCGTTATCACGGTGGCACCTCTTCAAGCATTTTATTGAAACACTACACTAAGTTGCACTATAAGATGAATAGGGGCCACTTCAGCAGTGGTCAAGCATTTGAGTCCCAAAAGAGACTGTGATGTGGCCCTAAGATGTTTATCTAAGTGTGTTCGTGTACATTTATCTAAATTCTAATTGCTGTATAGTGCAAGCCAAGTTTTATCTTTCGATGATTCTTATTGGATTTCATAGAGTCATACATAATCAATTTTATTACTTTATTTCCTTTTTTTCATGACCTAAAACAGTCACAGAAATAATACAATATCTTGCTATACTAAATAGTCATTTTGTAATTCAATTACATCAGCTGTTACTTAACCTCAGTTATAATGATGTTATTCAATGATGTCTGGAAATCATATAGAATTGGGTATGAAACGCGTTAACAAATTTTCTTTCTGTCTAAGGTGGAACTAGCAGCCATGCTGTATGAGAAGGGTCTCTTGTTGACGTCTGAACCTCTGGAACCCAACAGTGACAACGAAACAGACGAAGAGGACGAAGTTGGTTCAAAATAGGAATGGATTTTCAATATTCACTGCTAGATAGACATTATAGATACTGTAGGACTGTAAAACTTAAAGCATTACACTTGATGCTATAAAATTGGTCAAAATACATTGCAATGTTTTACTGTAAAACAGTATTAAATCAAGAGTGATGTGATATTTTCATTTTTAACTGGTGGCATTAATCACGTCTTTTTTTTTTAGATAGAATGATCAAATTAAAGGTCTTAGGTTTTATAAATTATTACATGTGTGAACTTACTGAGTAGGGAATTTTTATATTTATGGATATCTATTTTAACAAGGTTATGATGTTAAGTTCTCATATGTGTAAGATACCTTTGGAATTCAAAAACATATTTCATAAAATAAAACTTTTAATTATCCAATAATACTTTGTGCATTGAAATTGCTTTATTGCTTTATATTGCTCCCGAGTTGTGTGGTGTAAAGTTGATGGTGGATTGGAAATTCACAAAATGTGTGTTTAATATTGTCATAATTTTGCTTACATTATAATCAGTGCAGTAAATGTGAATGGTTTTATGATGGCTTTGATTTGTTTTTACTAATATGATTATACTATACTGACAGTTATTAATTATAGAAATACAATGAAGTGTTGATCAGCGTAGTTTTTTCTTCCTCCGTTTATTATTATACATGATTTGTGCACAATGTGAAAATGTGTGTGAAAAACTTAAGCTGACAACTACACTGCACATATTTTGTTACCTGGAATGTCATAGGGATGCCAAGTTTATTTTGTTATGTCATTATTCATATTCCTTGAATAATAAAAGCTTAAACAATTATTTCATATTGACTTGAGAATTGGTTACCATTCCATGACATAATTTATGAATTAACATCCACAGACAAGCTAAAATAATACAAATTTATAAATGTATACCATACTTTCAAGTTCAATCTAACAATTGTAACACTTTTGTGGAAATATGCCATGATATTATCCTTAGCACATTTTCATTTCTCCAGTTAAATACATGTATCTTGATTGCCTGCATTGTAGTATATAAAACTAATCCATGTTCAGATCCTAATTTATCCTATTGTTTCAATGTCCTTCATACCAGACTAGAGAGCTCTGAAATATGAAAAAAAAGCTGATATCAACATTTCAAAATCATTAAAGTTTTGGACATAAGGAAAATACTTGGACCGTATTTTAGCCGTCCGGGGGAGTTTATTAATTTCAAACACATTCACCCGGCGTTTAATCAAGGCTGGTGGTATTTCAAGACCAGTGCTAATCAAAGGGAATAAGGCCAGCAAAATTTTGCGTGTTCATTCTAAACAAGTGGCTTGTAAATTCTTTATTCCTGAACGACTAGTAAAATATGATATTTTAGTGGAACTATATTTGTTATAATGTGTGTGATGGTAGCTTAACTGTTATAAATAAAAATTAACTTGATTAACATGTAATTAATGTGGGATCACGCTTATCCTCATAACAACCGTAGAATCTTCAATTAAGATACCCTCTATAATCAGACCACCTCTAAAATCACACACTGTCTCATGGTCCTAAGTCTTCATAATGAGACCAATACGTAACATTATAAAGAGACCACCTCTTTATTGAGACTACTTGAGGCAAACACTCGGGTGGTCTTAATAGAGAGGTTCTACTGTATTATGCTGGTGTGCAAGTGACAGCTGTCCTTTAAGTTTTTTGGGGGAGCAGTGGCCTCAAGTCTGCAGATATGTGGAGTTGAATATTGGTTTAACTGATGCGTTGAACTAGGAATATTGTCTCGTGTATAAACTAACAATTAGCGATTAGACCCGGCACTTGTTCAAGACCGGTGCTTCAGTCAATTATTTAGCTGCTACACCCAGCGGTTAATCAATAAAATATGGTAATCTAAAACCGCGATCAAAATTATTACATTTACACAATATCTATATAAACAGCTACAACTATTGTATTGATCAAACACATTGCTGCATTATTGATGTTTTATCTGTCGTCAGAGCAGTGATTCATTGGATGCATGAATAGATGTTCATATCCAGGCCTAAAAGTTTTAATTTATGATGCAATGTACAAATATTGTTTGACCTGTCATCCCTATATATTTGAATTACATGTAGGAGTATGTTGTGTTCGTGAAAGCATTTTTGCCACAGTAATAAGGACAACTTAAATGTGTTATATACTTGAATATCCACTCCATATTAATTGTATTTAATTTTGATATCCAAAGTACACATACGAAATGAAACACTTGGTACCTAGTACATTTTCTTCTTGTTCTTCATATGTCTCTTGATAAGTATGGCCACAATGATAAGCACCAGTACTGCAACTGCTGTTCCACCAAGTATGTATGGAGTTGCTCCTGAACTGGCTGCTTGTTCCACTGCTTCTTTCACAACATTTTTAACTGTATCCGTATCTTTCACTGCTTCTTCCACAACCTTTTCGATTGTTTCTTCTGCTGCTACTGCCTCTTGAATAATCTCTTCTGCCTCTCCAAGGACCTCTTGAACGTCTTCCACATCTTGAACAACAGCCTCTTCCATTCCTTCTGACATGTTGAGATGACTTAATTGCTTCTTTCAAAGTTCACTGTCAACCGCTTGATGCCCTATGGACTGGTGATGTTCTGAGATCACTTATGCTTCAGGTGTTTCTCTGTTTGTAAAACTGAGCAACAAGTAATTGCCTGCACTGCCACGTTGGTTGATAAAACATCTATAAAAGCAAGGTGGTATTCGTTGTATGGCCCAACTCGCCAATTCATTTATTGATTTCATAATGCATTCTCTAATATTTCAACAGCAGCAGTAGTGAAATCTATATTTTAAATCTTATGTCACAATTTGTAATTACATTTGAAAATTACCATTGATCAAGAACACTTTCTAGCCAATGTATTCAATAATGTCCTTGCTTTATTCCCTTATTTGTATTTGTGGCAATTACAACCTGTATACGAGTTTGACATTTCAAATATTGTTAATGAACAGAGATAGACTGTTATGATTTGATAAACTCAATAAACTAAGTAACTCAAAATGAACTTACCAATTATATATTTACATGAATACATTTATAACATTAAAAAAATTGAACAATGAAAATAATTTCTAATATTCAACAAATAACTGCCCCAACATCATCAGTTTATGGGTACGGTATTTCGTTTTTATTGCACATATATCCAGGCTTTGAACATCTACCCACGAGTCATGGTGTCTTTCAACTGAAAAAACTTTGCCGAGATACATCTGGGTGATAATAGCAAAATAAATCATTGTTTTCTTACTTAGCAATCTAAAGAAGCTAAATCATGTTCTATGCACATTTTTACAGTGAAATTACAATTTGCATATTTATTATGAAATATTTTTTCTTTCCCATTGTTAAATCTTTATTAATACTATTTGGAAAGATGCTGCCTTGTAGCCCACAGACCCATTGTTTGAAAATTATCAGACTCTTCTAGTTGGACTAATATCTTTTGTTTTCAGTCATGTTAAATAATTTACTTCAGGCATAACTATGACACTCATAAACATAGACCAAATTTACTCTACTCTTTTGCACTATGTGAAAGCTCAGGAAAATTGAAAGTAAATAACCTCTGAATAAGGAACTGGGAAAAAGGGTTGGCATCAAGATCCATCAATGATGTTTGTGATGTTAGGCTGTATGCAATTTAAAAATAAACAGACTTTTATAACTTTACATATACTACCTGGCTGCAAACAGTCATCAGAAAACTGCTGATAATTGACACATATTTTCCATTGATAGATTTGAATTTTAAGTAATACACCATTGTCAGACAAAATTTCTTGTCATACTCTGCAATTTTTGTAAACATTTTTGAAATGAGGCATCCATCTACAGAGTAAATGCTTAAGCACAGTGGGTTTTTTTTAAGAGACCAACATATTTATTTTTTGCATAACAAAGCCTGAGAACCCCATTATAACAAAAGTATGTACCTTGCACATTTATTGTATCATATCACACAGTAGACACATTACATGTGCAAATCAGTTTGTATAGTTAAGTTTGTTAAAACATTTCATATGTATAGTATTAAATACAATGTATGTCATGGGACTATCATGATAGTTCAGTTGACTCATTTTTTCAATTCCCTGACTTGATTTGCAGCTTTGATTCCTATTCTTTTGCCAACCCTGAAAATAGAATATAGCGATATTGATATGTTACTGTAAGAGTAAAAGGATGGTTCATAAAGAGTAAAATAACTTTATACTTTCATGTTTTGCAGTTTGTCATCAATGCACATTTCATAACATTTTTTAATCATATACCATTCAACAATGCAAAACCTACACTCGAGCAATATCAGGAAGGTATTGAGCTACATATGTAAATAGCAAGGACGGATGAGTGCTGATCCAGGCCTCTCCAAGTCTGTTAGTAATCGCCACCACCATGAGCTCTGCACATCGTTCAGTTCGCATTCGGTTGTCGTCAGAGTTATTTTCAACACCATACGCCTAAATCGCATTTGAAATGTGACAGTGCTATATCAGTTGAATTACAATTATTTTGATTATTGATTCTATTATGATAATTGATGTTATTCTCCATGATTCTGGAGTGCATAATTGCACTAAGCATATTAAGGCAGTTCTATTCAGGCTACATATATAATTCTTGATATATTGCATATTCTACGTTTGCTATTGCTTACAAATTTTGTATGAAACTTTTTCTGGTACATTGCTATAATGAAAACGTAACAACAATAATAGGCCGCAGTTTGAATAATTGAAGATAGACAGAAATACAAAACAGATGGTCACTTATCTTTATACCGGTAGATGGTACTATTTTTGTATGTCAATGTAGCCTCAATTTTGCTGTGCGCATACATAATACCAACAGAATTATAATGTATATCATTTAAAAGATCAAATATCTTAAATTTGCTACCTTATTGGCATCGCCTGTGAATGCAAATTCATTGATATTTGATTGTACAGGTCCTGGACATAATAAGGTAACGTCTATGTTGTCTCTTGCATGTTCTATTCGGAAAGCTTCAAAATATCCCTATAAAAAAATCCTACAATAAATCCAAAATGTACTGTTTGTAAATGCTTTATAATTTGTTTAATCATATCAGTATGAAAATTAATTAGATAGATCAATTTGATCATTTTAACGTAAATAATTGGAAAAAGAAATATTAACATTGATTTTTAGAATATAAACTAATATATCATTACATGTAAGGCATGTTTGCATGATGAATATGTTGCCGAGTATGGTGCACCTGAAAAACAACAAATTGTTTTAACATTAAAAGCATAAAATACAATGAGGCTCTCAGAAATGTACTAGACTCTACAGATGACTATGAAAAGTAAAAAGTATTAATTAAAGTAGGTGTTTGAAAAACACAAGTCTCTCTCCCTATGAAGTTCATTTCCCCTTCGAAGTTGCTCTATACTGAGTTCACAAGCTTGAATTTAGCAAAATCTGGTTTTAAAAGCTATCAGAAATTCTTCAAAAAAATTGGCCAAAGAATGCCAAAAGCTTATTAGGTCTTGACATGTACTTAGCGATGATTATTCTTAAGTTAGGTTATAATTTGTTAACACAAACAAAGTCCTTGAAAGTGGACTAAAGTAAACCAAAATCTAATCAGGTCTTTACATATACATGTACAAGACAATGACTTATATCACAATGTATGTTTAGTTCGTCCTGGGTTTCTTTATTCATGATTCAAGAATTTGATTTTTGATTTTTCATTCGGGCTGAAGAAGTTGTTGTGAAAACAACGAAAGTCTCGCCAAAATGGTAATGATTATGGTTTCTAGTGGTATCCATCAAATTCTTGACTTATATCAAGTTTGGGTATGATTAGTTATATTATATAGTCTTGCTCAACGTTCAACACAATCTGTTAGTCTTGAACCAAAGTACACAAAAATTTAGGTATTGACATATACCCATCGATTACTTATATCAAATAGTCTTTGCTCAACTTACTACATGAGCTTCAATTTAGCAAAATTTTGCATAAAAACATGATTCTAAGCAAGTTTTGAACCTACCCCAACAAAGCATCCTATCAATTTCAAATTTTGATGGTTTGCAATGGCATGAACACCTTTTCTTCAACTTTGCTCAACACCACATAACAAACCTCAAAGTCTCCCTATGGAAGACGGGAGACTTAATCATTCCAAAGCATTACAGAATAAAAGCCAAAAACACTGATGTTCGTGGCAATGACCTTGATAACCATACCAATTTTTCCAGCAAGACTACTGGTGATGACCACATGTCCTTTCTTCCTGTCCATCCAATGGGGAAGCACAGCCTTGGTTAGCGCAATCTGAGCTATTACCACAAGTTCAAACATCTTTTGGTCAACCTCCACTGATGTATCTTTGATCCATGCCCTTTGAGATCTTGCAGCATTGTTTACTAGTATGTCAATCTGAAACATCTACATGTATTAATTTATATGCCATGCATATAATTGTTTCAATTAATGTTTTATTTGACAAACATATTTCTAAGCACCAGGCTAAAGCCGTTTTAACTACGAAGTTACGCCAACAAAGATGGATGTTGAGCCTCATAATTCAATTCTTTTGTTAATAGCAAGATTAAATGTGTTCATAGTGCAAAGTGCCACTGGAACAACATTGACCCAAGAGAAATAAAGATGTTTACATAGCAATCAAAGTATTAAGGCAGAAAATAGCCTTATTTGATGTGTGATTCACCAGACATCTATGTTCTTGGGATTGGATTGCAGTTGCTCTGTAAACATGGCTAAAGTAAATATCTACTGCCCTGAGTCGACATTAATCTGATGATGCTGCACTCTCTGAGCACTCTAAATCTAATATAACCATCATGCCAATGTTCAAGTTTCAAACAATATTGAAGCTATAGTAGAAAAATAAAATAAAGATAATTAAAATGGCTCTCTGAAAGGTAAACTTTAATTGGCAAAGTGTCAAAATGGGACATAGTTGATGTTCAGTAGGCATGTAAGCATTGTACCAAGTTTGAATGTTTTCTTTTATTTTGCTTAAAGCATTAGCAAAGCTATTGCAGTAAATGTTGAAAATGAACAAAAATGGCCCTATGGAAAGCACACTTTAATAGAAAAAGTGTGCACAATCGAATCACTTCAGTATCACGTAATACCACATAGTTGTGAAAAGTTTGAATGAAATCGGCTCAGCTGATAAATGTTCTAGCTTGTCGGAGACAAGTACATAGTAAGATGCATACATACAAACGAAACAAACACAAGGCTTTGGTAAAGCTACGCAATAAATTACAATTTTTGGTGTCAAAACATTGCTTTAGCAGGTTGTTATCATCACTAAAGCATGTTGAAATAGACTTACCGTTGAGCATGGATCAAATGTATATAGTGTTTTTAAATTCCCAGCATTTTGTCTAACTTTATTTTCAACAGTGTTGACTAACCTGGACTTTTTAGCTAACTAAGTCAGGAATTACCAGGTACCATCCATATTTCTTTCAACTTGAATTACAGCTTACATGCTGTTAATTGAAGAAGTTTCTTGGTACATATACATTGCTAAATGAGTAATTATCTTAATTAATACATAGTAGATAGTCAAATCCTGCATGAAATCCTTTAGAATACAGGCAAAGATTCAACCAACATCATTGTTGGCATAACTTTGGAGTTACAACCAATGGTTTTACCATGGATGGTGCTATGGTCAAGTAAGAAATAGACAATATTTGATGTTTATTTATATTTTACTTTGGAAATATTCTACATACCCTTTTGAATTGATCTATGACTTTCTTTGTAGCTATTGCATGATACGTGAAGTCAAGTACATCCATTGGCAGAACTAAAATGTCATCATTTTTTATTGGTCCGCATGCTGAAAAGGAATTAGAAAATAAGAAAATATGATGTAAAAGATTTTATTGAAAATGTTTAGGCAGCAGCTGTAATGTGTGTACATAAATTTCTTAACTTTTAAACCTCGCATGAGAAGTGAATTTTTGTGGGGTTAAAAAAATGTGATGTGGGAAAAGAAATGTAGAATTCTATTGAACTGAGATGTGGGGGGAAAAGGTTGATACATTGTAGGATGTGGGCAAAAAAGGCTAAGTAAGGAATGTGGAAAATAAGACCAATTAAGTGGAATGTGGGATTTCTTGATCTCTAGTAATATAATATAACCCCCCTTTGACCCCATAACCCAATATTTTGAAACTAAATGTTAAATCACTAACACTTAACTAACCTAAACATGCATATTTTACTCTCTCCAGTTCTTCCTCCCTTCGGGCAGACAACACAAGTTTACAGCCAGCTTTAGCACATTGGTATGCCAGATTTTCTCCAATTCCACTTGAAGCACCAGTGATCCAGACAACTTTTCCATGCAATTGATCTGAATAGAAATTTAATTCAATTTGATATAAAGCTATAGCATATTTCGTCTATGTTGTTAAACATGAAAAATAATTAGATGATTGACTTTACAGACATGCGGAGACAATACTGTAATTTTTAAATGTTTAAACTGAAAGCTAATGGCAGGCAATGATCAATCGATTAAAATTTGAATTGAGAAATATTGAGTTTGTAATTTTCAAAAGTATTTCTTCAAAGTATATGAGTGCATCATAGACTTCGTCATCAAAGAGATAGTTGTATACAAATTTGCAGGTCATCTAATAATAGAACTCAGTTACTTCTGGAGTACAGCAATAACAAAATGTAGTGAGTATTTAAGCTAACAGGATAATGCAATAAATCAATCTATTGTTGACAATTTCAAGAAGTTGTAAAGAACTATAACAAGGATAATGAACCATAAGCTCACAACAGAAAAACAAAGGGTACTTGATCCTGGCTTTTTATCTAGTCATGCAAGAGTTGTAAATATATGTGGGATTTCAGGAACAATTTTATAGAACACTTTGTAGCGGGTTTGATTGCTGCATTCGGTTGTACAGTTTGTCATGGTCATTCATGTTTATGTCTATCATATTTCCATGCATTGTGTGTTGAAATAAATATATTTGAATTAAGACATTTGCCATTGGCCGAGATTTTGTGAATAATTGTAAGACAGGTAGCATTTATTTGGTACGTTGTTTTTTTTTGTTTATTGAATGTAAATTTTATCAACTGCTCACAATCGCTAGTATTGCCAACTTTACATCTT
Organism: Streblospio benedicti; assembly: GCA_019095985.1. Classification (NCBI taxonomy): domain Eukaryota; kingdom Metazoa; phylum Annelida; class Polychaeta; order Spionida; family Spionidae; genus Streblospio; species Streblospio benedicti. The sequence goes on from CM032662.1 coordinate 19,962,690, forward strand.
TGACAGCTGCTTACTCAGGACAAAATTAAATGATGAGTATGATCAATACTCATATGAATTGTCAAGAAATTTAACTGGTCACCTTCTGGCCACATGTATATTAAGTAAACTGCATGGACCACCTAATGTTTAAAAACACCAAAACAATTGATTATGCTTTAAGACTTTTTTTAGATCTTGTTATAAAGTGTAACATAGGTTTCTTCATGATTTTACAATAAAACAATGTGTCCTTGAATTGATACATACGTGGTTTAATACCAAATTTCTCTTTGAATAGGAGGGTTAAGTCTCCATCTGCAAAGATGAGCCTTAGAAACTGCACAATCACATAAATGATGAATCCATTGTACAGCAACCAACAGAGAAAGCAGAGCATCTTGGTAATTATATCAAACAAACAAAAGGTGTACGTTATTACTTCAACATTGGATATCTATCTGTAAGGGAAAAAAATTACATTGGTATATTGATAATGTATGACAATTACTTTAGATCATTCGAAGCATTACAATTGTATATTGCTATATATGTGATGTAGACACTAGACATGTGGATTAATTTCATCCAATTAAATAAATAGTATTGCTTCTATCTGTAGATCTAATAATTCATGACCAGTTTGTATATTTATGTAGGTTAAACACTGAATATATAAAAATAGAAACATACCGGTAACCTTTGTCCATTAAAATGCAGCACATGTGTAAATAAAATATACTTTGATCAGCCATATGTACTGTGTTTGGACTTATCAAGAATTACTGTTAGATCCAAACACCATAAAACAGTGATAATTGATGGTTTCAAAGTTAAAGAAAATAGAGAATTTCTAAGCCCCTAATGATAAATGTTTGACGATCAGTACATGTTTTCACTATTCATATTTAGGAAGTATATTCAAGTGGTGCCTTTTAAGTAGAATATTTCGTGAACTTTCAAAGTGATAGATAATAAATCATGCATAAAGTCTATAGCATAAGGATTGTACACTTCATGTCATTAACTATGTAAATCTAGAGGCCTTATTGTGGATATTATTTAATAATTCTAATTTTAACTTTCAAATACAGGAACTCAAACATTATTCTTCTTAGCATCCTTTTTTTTTCTTCCTTTTATGAAGTACATACTATAAATTGATAACGCTTGGATAAAACAATGAGTTAATTAATTATTTGGATAAATATACTGATATTTTAAATAATCACATTTACATTTACATTAATAACCCTTATCACATTTAACCCTGTATGCATCCATTACCATGTAGTGTTTTGCGCCATATCAATGATACATTGAAAAAAATAACATTGTCTAAATACAACAAAGTATATACAGTAGGACCTCTTCATTAGGACCACCCATGGGACCAAGTTAGGTGCTCTCAATAGAGAGGTGGTCTCTGTATAGAGGTTCATTTTGGTAGCTTTATGAAGGTTTGGGACAGTTAAAAGTGGTCTTATTACAGAGGTGGTCTCAATAGATAGGTTCTTACTTGGAGGTTCTACTGTATACTTGTGATCACTTGTAGTCCTATCATAACCATCTGAAGAAATGCATAGTATCATTATACAATGTATATTTGTAATTGATCATATGTATATATATGGTAATACAATATGTCGATTATATAGATGATTGATTGCTATTTAGAAATTTCGCAGGTCACTGTTTGTTGTTTTTGCAAATATCTGCATTTACCATCTGCCAGTGCTAGTCTTTACAGGATAGTGTCATTCATATTTCTATCTAGGGGTTAGAGTCCAAGAAGGCAGAAAATTCAGCAATCTAAAACAACATAGTGTAACTGGTCCTGGGAATGAGTAGTACGAGGAGCAGGATTGTCCATCGAAAATCTCCTCACATCTATTTTCTTCTTGTCTTTTACAAAGAACTTTGTAGTTTCAAGTATTTTCTCACTAATGTTGTACAGATTAGTGTGACTGTGATATGTCATTTTGGCAAAAAAGTTTTTATTGTTATTGACTCTGATATCTTTATACATGAACTGCCATTGTTTACCTCTTTCATGAAGTTTTTTGTATGTCCATCCATTCTCCAAATCAATTGGATTGCGATGTTCTAGTAGTGAATCTCCTAAGTCTGCAATAAGGTCAGTCTTCGATACCATAGTACCATCAACGTTAAGTATATAACCCAAGTCTCTCCGCATTTTCCTTGGGTGATAAGCATATACAGATGAATTGTGTGCTAATCTGAAAAATCTCTTTTTATATGTGTCACATTCTTTCACACTTTTGTCACATTTTGGAAAGACAGTCAAGCTCTCTCCAAGTCTAAATTGCACAGAAAAAAAGTCATTTCCACCTTTTCGCAATAAACAAGCAGCATATTGTAAATTTACTGGCTGTAACCACATCAATTCATCTACTGCTAGTAAAATATATTGTGCTTCTGACTTGGTGATTATTTCAGACATCTTTTGGCCAAATTGCCCTTCCTCATCACGAACTGCTTCTAAAGATAAAAACCTTGATGCACATTGCATGACTATATCGTAGCCTTCTTCATACAGTTGGTCATCTGCTCTATAAAGCATCCATATTTTGTTCTCATTGGTAACAAACTTGTGAAATGAATCTAAAAACGCATATGCTTGGCTTGGATGATTTTTTGTCATGAGGATAACATCAACTTTGATAAATTGTGAGTCACAATAGGGCGTTTCTGTGGCATATATAAATCTAGGTGGCAAAAGCTTTTGCAGCGGTGGATCCCTTTTTAATTGGGGAGATTTCATCACATAAATATCTGTTTTAGGATGTTGATATATTTTCCAGTCATAGTGTGATTTGCACATTTGTGTGTATAACCAATACATTTCATGATGGTATCCCTGAAATAATACAATATCTTTATTTGTCGCAGAATTGAAAGCAGCAGTGAGATATTCATTAAGTTTGGCGGGGTAGATGTCTTTTACATCTTCTAGATTGACAGTAATTATAGCTGGTCCTGGTTTTTTCCATCGAATATCATGCAAGATAGTACTGGAATTTTTGTCAGACTTTATTATTTCAAAAGGACCATCTACTACATGCTTATGTGACCCTTCACTTTCATCGGGTATGATTGAAATCACCACATCGGGAAAAGAAAGAGGTATCATTATCCTTAATGATCCAGATATAAGAGTAGGAAATTCAATGTAAGTGCTAATACCAAACTCTGTCATCAATTTATCAACTAGAACATCTTTTCGCAAACCCAAAACAGCATTCATGTGAACAGGAAGTTTCAAATTATTCAGCATATCTTTGAAAATTTTATGGTGTGTACAACTAAAGCCTCCATCCTCTTCATTATTCAAGAATTTACTTTCTTTTGTCTCTTCTTTGGTATGATTGACACAAGTTCTATTATTCATAACAACTGTACTTTGCATGAGTGGTAAAAAATTAGTGGTAGTTGTGATGTAATTATTTTTATGCAATTCTTGCCAGTGTGTCTCTAATGACAAAAATGATCTTAGCTGTATGTCAGCAAACCGCCAGTAGATTGTCGGTCTTCCATCTATATCATATCGATTCACAATAAAACTGGAAGCCAAGACAACAAATTCATATCCATAAACAGTAAGGTCATCTATGAAGGAATATTTATCTTTTCCATATGCTACAAAAATAGGACTGTAAAGAGGAGCATTCCTCGAATGAATTAGATATGGTTCGTTATAAGGTTCTAAGGTCACTTTGTATGGGATGTCATCTACTTTCCACTTTTCATAGTCTACCATTCCATAAGAATCTCCCACAAAGGGAATCTCAAACTTGTCAGAACTATTCATTGCTTTTATCATATCCAATTTTGTGTTCGGAATGCTATAATTTCCTTCTTTAGCATTAAATAATGGGATTACATAAGCACATTTCAAACAATTTTCATTGCGATGATCACCAAATTTTCTTTGCAACTCCGCAATCCATGTCCATGCTTGTCGTTCTGAGAACCCAGGTAGTATATCAACATCAACACAGAAAATATGTGAAGTTGCAGAATATTTCATTGCGACATTCCGGAGATAATTTATTGGATACTGAGTTTGGTCAAAACCATTAATGTGATCTACCAATGTAATGTGAACAGTGACATGTTCAAAGAGAAGTTTATTTTGGTAATACAGAGTAACAAGCTCTTGTGTTGTTTTCTTCACGTTTTTTTCTTCATTAATCATAAAAATGGTAACAGACACAGGGCCATTCCAAATGCGGAGAGTTATTAATAATAAATCCATACGGTCAAATGTCATTTGAGTTGCCAATGTAATAGAATCATATATGTATGGAATTGTTGGTGATAAGAAAAAAGGAATTACGTGCCGTTTTGTTGGAAAATGTTCTGTGTATAAGGGACATGTTTGATCAATATGATCCATGACATGTAATTCAACATCATCAATATAAACATATTCATCAATTGTTTCGAACTCAACCTCTACTGCAATATAAACCACAATTGATCTAATTGCTCCATATGCAGGTATTATCCAACATCTTCGTATAAATTCATTGTCTGCCTCATTCGATTTCTCTCCTTCAATTTCTCCCGTTGTAAAGTAAGCTGATAAAACGCTTCCATCCTCATACATAACATCCATGTATACTCTAGCAAAACAACTGTAGCGAACACCCCGCACCCAATAGCTGAGCTTTAACAGAGGCTTTACGTCAAATATAGGGATTTTTTTCTTCTCAATATATTGAAATACGTGTATTGAATATGTTTCATCCACCAGCATCGGTCCAAATCGCAGAGCCTGTGTACCAGTATGAGCTACACCAGGACCATGGTAAAAGCGGGTCATGTTGACAGCCTGAAGTTCCATGAGATCTGCCCGTTCTCTAATTTGCCAAGCGTTATTGGTCTCAAATGATGAATCTGTTAGAATGTTCTTTGCGGTAGTGGTTGCCATTGTTATTATTATAATGTAATCCAAAATGATTATTCTGAAATAATAAAAACAAACAATAACAGCGTATTTTGTGACATGTGTTTGTTATAGATACAAAAATGAACAGTTCTCGTTTTTAAATATTTAAAAAAATAGTATTATAGCAAAAATGTTCTCTTTTTCCAATAGCTTTATATAAGTTGCCTTGATACAAAGATAAAAAGATGTGACATTTAATACTCCTGAGTCAGGTATTTCTATTTGCCTATCTACTAATACTTCATCCATGTAGATTTATCAATATTTTCACTAATGCACGGAAAAACGTCAACTTATTTTGCTGTGTGGGAAAATACAAGAAATATACGACTGCGCCACGAGTGTTCTGTACGAATTTCTTCAGTTTTACATTTCATTAAATTAGACTATGTTGAAATCATCACAAAAGTTCATTTCAGTTGGTTAACAAGAGTAACAAAGTAATGCAATAAATTTAACTCGAAGTAATCATATTTTACAACATACCTTTGAGTCATCATATCTATAACACAAATGAACAAATTATTAGTTCTAATATTATTAGTAACAGAAATCCCACCAATTTATCTGTGATATGTTAACCATGAGTGTCTCGCATTGCATATTGCTTTCTATTCCTTGTGCAGTCTATTGAGTAATAGATTAACACTGTTTCTTGTTTGAACATGCATATCAGTGATCAATGGGGTAAATAGCATAACTGCAATGAACAATACATTACCAAGCTGCAAAAATTGTGTTACATAGACAGGGTTTAACTATTAAATTTTGAAACCTTATCAGATAGAATCTAAGAAAACAACACATCATTTTCAAATTACCATCTTAAAATTCTCCATTTCAATTCTAATTAACAACACATTTGTAGCCGGGCATGCCTCCAGTGCCCTATTATTGAAGAAATATTCACTTATTATGAGGGCAATATGGTGGGATTCAATGCCCAAATTCATTGAATAATGCTGGCTCTTGGGTGGTCAATATTGAACAAATGAGGGCATTGTATCACGCCATGCACAAAAAACAAATTCAGTTTATAAAGAATGTAAAACTTTTATGAAAATAAATAAGGTTTCAACTAGATCCAAGCGACCTCAATTTTATGGTATAAACGGCAAGCAATTTTTTGTATTTCATATATATTTGCTTTATTTGCAAGTGAATTGTGCAGAAAATGAAACTTGGGCAAAATTCTTCAGCTTTGTCATACCTTTTTCAATGTTTGCGCGAACAATTTGATTATGGATAGACATATTCAGGTAATTATTTGAACCCCCCACCCCCACCCCCATCTCCACACACACACAAACATATCATCATTTTTGATTTCTAGAACAATAATGAAGTAAGGGACTAGGAACAGAACGTTGATTTACCCCAACAATAACACTAAATTCATCTCTGTAGCCATCTCCAACATGAACCAACTACAATGTACACAGATTGGCGTACATCGATTGAACCAGCTTTACAAGCCACTCTTCCACACCTATCTTAAGCATTGCCCATCTCAGGACTTGTATAGGCACAGGCATTGTCATCTCACAGCTACCGTATATACAGTTAAACCTCCAATCAATTAAGGCTGCCTCTATTGAGACAACCTCTATAATAGGACCACTTTTCACGATCCCAATCCTTCATAAAGCTACCCAAACTAACCTCTGTGTAGAGACCCACCTCTCTATTGAGATCACCTTCGATTGGGCAAAAGGTGACGAATGACGACGGGGGGGGTGGGGGGGGGTGGAGGGTCCAGAGAAAAATGTCATCATCGCGCAGACAGTGGGGTGGGGGCGGGTGTGGGGTGCAGACATAAAAAGTGCTCTTATGAATAATTTTTTTTCCAATGGAATTGTATTGAATGCAAAATATCAGTATACATGTATGAATATTGTTTATTTGGGGTTCCATAGCATTGTACTAGATGCTGTTTACTGTTTATATGGGTAGTATTAAGGACCGGGGGGCTGGGGGTGGGGTGTATGAATAAGTAAAAAAAGTAAAAATGACGTGTCATGCCATCATAGTGTGGGGGCGGTAGGGGACGAAGAATGATGACGCATAACGACAGAACGGGTCAAAAATGCCCGATATGTGACGACGTCATGCATAAACAGTCTCTTAGCATATAGGTTCATAATATAGATATAATTCTTGCACATTTGTAAAATTTTATTTTGCTTTGTTTTATTCAAGTGATCCTGTTTAAGTTAGTTTGTGTAAGTATCTAGTTTCTGTAAAAAAAAGAAATTAACCCTCCCAACTGGTTATCACTTTCTGTAGGTGTAATGTTTCTTTTTTTTTCTTTTCAGTGTAATGTACACAATATATTTTTGCAGTTTATTTAGACGGTCTATAACTTATTCTATATCACAGAATGCTGCTAACAATGAGAAATAGCAAATTCTTGCAGTTTTTTATGAAAAAAATCTGTCCTATTCCAGTAAATTGTTTTGCAAAATAATACTGACGCCTTTAAATTTTAGTTCACCCTAAGATAAATTCTCAAAATAAAAGCATAATTAGCATATATATTCTGACAACATTTCATCATGATTTTGAATCATGTCAATATATCATACGCTTTGTCTAAAATTTCATAAGGAATCCAACATCATCACATTATTTCAAATAAAATATGATTATAAATTTTCACCATTATTAGTAGTAATACAAATAAAAATATTCTTAACCACTAAGTGACACGCTACACACATGTAACATTTGCACTCTCGCAATCAATGCACACATAACAAAACATGGAAAATATTTTAGGATAATATAAAAAGTACAACAGTCTGATATTTCTCCCTATAACACATATTTCCACCCTTTCAAACAATAAATCAATATAAATCACTTGGAAGAAGAAAGAGTAATCAAAGATGCTCTTCAGGCAACGCTTTCAGATTTTTGTGGTGGATGTATTTTTGGGAGTTTATTATCTATATTTCCGATATCATCCACATCAGCTTGTGTGAGGAAAGCGCTGCTCTTGGTGTTGTCCACTTGTGGATCACTGGCCCTGAAATGATAAATCAGAATGAACAATTGGCACTCATAATACACTTACAATTTGCTACATATCTAAAATTACTTATTACATTCAAGCTACTAATTATTTAATCGTGTTAAAATTTTAATACGCTGTATACTGTCAGTTGCATGTAATTCTTTGATTTTGTTCGAGTGATTGTCAGTATATATATCCACTCATGGTGACATACATTATATAGCATTTCAAATTAATAGCCAAATAGCATCGTAAATAATACATATTCATTTGAAAGCCCGGATTGTACCAAAATTTTTAAAATCATAAACTGCCATACGTGGCAGTTAACATCATGGAACATGGGCTTAGAAATTCCATTATTTGAAGTATTTATTAATGTAAACTGGTATGTACAGTATCAGTATCATAATTCATTACATCAAATTCTGCTTACCAGGCTTCCTTTTCTCTTAAGCTTGGCATTGAACTATGGGTTTGAGGCAGAGGAGGTGCTGTCTTGTTGCGGTCATTCCGATGACCATTCATTTTAGCAAAAAGGAATCTCAGCACTCGCTCTTTTTGCTCCCACGTCAAATCACTGATATCAATCTTACCAGATATCTCCATCCTTCAAATTATACACATATGAGTTAGATTGAAGTTACAAGTACATCAAATATATATTATAATATTTCTTTGAAAATAAAGCAAAGCCTGAGAAAATACAAAGAACATATGGAAAAAATAAATACAAGATCCATATTGCCAGGATGAAAGCAAAGTCAGCGAAAAGAATTATGTCATTCTCTGAAAAGTTGAATGGACCTGATTGGAACAACACGATGATGAGGATTGTATTAGAATGTTCAAATGAATTAACATCATTAATATATATATACTTACACTCGTTTAATAGCAATGTCTTTTTCATTTTTTTCCCTTTTGAAGCAATGTGAGAAAAAGGATATATGCATATTACTTTGATAACAATATAGATCACTAACATTACCCAGTAATACTTTTATAGATTATGCTCAGTTTTCAAAAAATTCTTTGAAAACATGTCATTTTAGATTTTTAGAAAATGTATGTGTATGTTGGCATGGGATAATTTTAATAAATTTTAAAACCACATTTGATCTTTCTATGTGTATTTGTTGAGCTATTGAGCATAACCTTCACGTCTACAATTTCTATCATGCAGTTGCCTTCAAAACATCTTTTCATGCACAGTAATATGGTAGACAGATAAATGGAAGACAATTTTTAAGTAAGTCGTAATTCTATCTAAATGAGGTATGATATACGTGCATTGTCATGCAATTGAACATCTCGCACATGTCTATATTCACCACAAGCTTCCACAAGTATTTAATTTCATGGGAGATATGAACTTCAAACATGATGGGGAAATGTTTTAGGAGAAAATATGAGGGCTAAAAAGTCTTAAAAAATGAAATCAATATCACATAAAACAAATAGTGCACTGAATGAAACAATGTGTTAGTAGAATATCAAAAGCGTATTTATATAACATGAAAATATTAACACATCAAAATGAAAATCAAACATTTGCCTTCAACGTAAGCAAAAAGAACACAATTTAATCATTAAAATAAAGTTTCAATTATGATTTAACAATTATTAGTTCATTATCATATTCATAAATGTATGTAAATAATCATTACTCAAATTTACAAAACTAAATAAAATGAACTACATAGGAATCAATAGTAATCATAGTTATAACTTACAATCGCTCAGCTGCCTCAAGATCTTTAAAGACACTGTTAGTGCTATGGTCACCTTTGTTGAAAGTACGAATTTTCGGGTAGTCTGCTTGACCAACATGTGCTGCAAGCATTTTCTGTTGGTATGCAGCTTGTGCATCTCTTCGATACTGCATTCTATAAAAAGTCAATAATCATCTACATATATGAAAACAATTTCATCTAAGTCTAATTTCTAACAATAAAAATTTCTACAAATTAATGAAATATACATCTGTACTTCAATTAAATAATCCTATTGGCAGGTTATGGGGCGTATCCAAGATTTAGTAAAAGGCCTTAAGGGTGCCATTTATTGCAATCTGAGACATGTTTTTAAGGGGAGCACGAAGTCTAAAAAGAGGGGCTCAAACACATGATTTTGGTTGAAAGAGGGGTCACATGCCCCTTGTGCCCCACCCTATACATATATGCCTATTTCGTCCTCATGTGGGATTCGAACACATGACCTTTTGGTTGAGATGGTAACTGACCAATTATGTAAGCTGGGGGTTCAGCCATGTAACCTTTTAAAAGTTCACTGTTTGGAATGCTGGTATCATTCTGGTCTCACAACATTGAGGTCGTGAGTTTGAGTCCTGCCAGGGCCACTTGATATACTCAAATGGAAGCTTAGGGTTGTAAAACCTGTCTTCAGCTCTGTCTACCATGGTAGAAATATGCTTGCTAAAATATGTGAGAGTGAGAGAGAGAGAAGCTTTAAGATTAAATAACCATTTACCTGTTTGAAGCAATTTCCATCTTGACTGATTCTAATGCTTCTAGGAAAAATCTTTCCATTTCTGTCCTTTGTTCCAAAATATTTTTGGCAAGTCTTTTAACTTTATTCATTTCTTTTGTCTTTAAATCAACTACTCTCTGAAGTTTAACGATCTCAATTGTAGAAGATTCATTTGCTATCTTTGCTTTTTCCTTTTGTGTGTCATGCTCTGATTCAAATTCTTTAACCACATGACTTAATGATTTTTCCAATGTCTCTACTTTTTCTTGAAGCTAAAAATTAACAAAATAGATTATATTTTGCAGTAATCAAAAAATGACTTGTACATGCAAAATGATAGAATAGTCACCCAAGATTGTTAAATTCAAAGTCGAACATTGAACAAGTCCTCTAAAATTACCAATTCTATTAACCGACCATTCATTTTGTAACAGACTGTCGGTCAAAACCTATCCAAGGTCGTGTCATAGACTAACCATCCGACCTCTAGTTAGCATAAATGCTTACTTCTTTTATCTGTGTCTTCTGTGACTTGCACTGAGCTACTTTTTCCCTGATAACCAAATCATTCATCTCCTTTTCTGCCTTTAATGCATCATTTTCTTCTTGAAGCTGATCTTTCAGTCGCTTCAACTTGTCTCCTTCATCCATGTGATATTGTAAGGCTTCATTTACCCGAACATTCTCCTTATATACGGATCTTGTAGTTTCATCTAAATTCCTGTAAATAAAAGATGATTATCAATAGATTAAAATCAGGATTGGAGTGGAATTAGATTGAAAAATGAATTACAAGATAAAAATAAAATTACGATGAGATTCAGTTTGACGTAAACTTAACATTTTATTACAAGTCTATGTCCAATATAGGATATTCTATGGCCATAATCCTTGTCAACGTCATTTATTAACTAAATCTAATAGTCTATTGATATTAGGATATTGCATACGCTATCGCTTCAGTATGTGCACGGTCCGCTAACTCTGCTATTTTAAGATTTGCTTCCTGCTGTAATCTCATCTAAAATAAGAAACATACAAACATTTTCAAATTATAATTTTGTTAGAAATAAAACTTTTATGTTTACAGTATTTGATCTCTTCAAATCTACTTTAAAAATATACTGTTAGTCTGTTACTATCATTTGCATATTATCAACATTAAATAAAATATAAATAGAATTAAAAATAGAGTAAAAGTATTTGAAAATCATCAATTACTTTTAAAAATCACTATATACAATAAAAAGTTTTTTATTAAAAACATATTCAAAATGCAAACCTTTTCTTCAAAAAACTTCTGTTTCATTCTTGTTAACACATCCTTATGATCACGATTTGCCATTTCCATAGACTCTTTGATCTGCAACATTATCAAATAGTTTGTTTATATCATGGGTACTTGTACAGTGGTAGAGCTCATGGCTTTTAGAATTATTGTTGTACTTGTAGGCGAACATTGAGCAAACATTTATATTGGAAGTCATGGGCTTTATCTTAAACCTACCACTGCACACATGACCATGCCAGGTCAGGTGCTACCGGTATGGTTTACATACTTTTAATTACTAAACAAATGTCGGCTCTCTAGCCAACCCACTGACTAGAGGGCTGACTGGAGCCCTCTAGCCACTACCTTTAATGATGAGCAAATTTTTGATTGGCTTGAATTGTAGTATTATCACCATTCACCAATGATAAACAGAAACTAGTCTTTGAGATCCTATAACAATAAATGCTAGTACATGTAGTAGGTTTCAAATTATTGAAAGTTTGTCAAAAGATGAATATCAAATTTTACCAAGAATAATATAACATATACATATATACAATGTAGTAAGGATATTACAACGATATTATAATGTATCAATATTTGCATATTACAAATGTATATGTATATAATAATATGTACATTCATACATGCAAAATATCATGCAAGTGCAAATACAATTGAAACATAAATGTTTTGTACATTAGATTTATAAAGCACCGAACAATCTGTATGCTGTTTCCATGAGCAACACAATGTAATAAATTTGAAGGCAAAAATAATTTTCTATATGAAGTCATAAAGCACAAAAGACATTGAAAGAGAAATTCTTATTAAAATCATGCTACTTATATGCCACTGTTAACATGCCATCTTACCATACTTGAGTTGATAAAATACAATAACATAAATAAACATTTATTGTTTAATATGTTTTAGTACTACTCTTCATGTTAGACACCAGTTACAGTGTAATGAGCGTATATATTTTGCTACATATATTTGTCAAAGCCGCACATGTAGGACTACTACTGACTAGTAACATTTTTAGAGGACTAGTAACGTTTTTGCAATACTAGTCCTGCAGGCTTTAATTGCTTAAGTCGTTATGATTTACAACACTTTTATATGACAAATATTTACTTTCAGATTGAAGACGTCTCATCTGTCAAATAAACACTAAAAACAAGAAATGTCATATCTCCACACTCATCACTTACCTCCTCTAAATCTTTGGACATTTGAGTACGTTGACGTCTAAATTCTTGAACCTTTTTAAGTTCATTTTGCATGACCTCTACTTCATTTGTTTTCTTTGCTAATCTGCTTTCAAGTTCAGCAAGTTGTTGTTGAAAATCATCTATCTGTATGAAAATGATAAATAATAAAAATTGAAGATTATCTATTTAATTCTCTAGGAAACCCACGTGTCACACCATGCATAAGGTGAAAACATTGCCACATGGGCATACAACTAACTGCACAAGAACGTGCCGTTTTTGACGTGATATTACTGTAATTAAAGTTGGTATATTTGGCCAGTTCTGTATAAAAACTCAATCAATATACACTATAATAATTTTATATACTGCGGATATTTGCAGTAGACCTTGCTATTAACAGTTTACTGTGGCTTTAATGATACTAGTACCGTAAATCTTCTATTATCGGCCGGGTGGCTATTGGCATACTTCTATCTTATCTGAGGGGAGGCGCTTATTAGAGGTGGGCGTTTAATGGAGGTAGGCAGTTAATAACATAGGTAACCGTAAAACATAGTGTTCTTGTTTCAAATGATGCATGATTTTTTAGAAGCTTTACACAATGCAGCCTCATTATAATGCGTTATGAAATCAAAACAGACTCGGACATTACCATTAAATGCAGGTGGAGGGGGGCCGTTTAATAGAGGTAGGCCTTTAACAGAATACTTGCCAGCTCAGGGGGGCGTTTAATAGAGGTAGGCTATTATTAGAAGGTTTAAAGCATCTCGAGAATCTTATATCATGATATCACAAAAAGAAATCACCAAACAAATGTGTTGAGCCTTTGAACGCTAGTATTTATTTACGTCTAAATGGCACACATGCATTTGTTTTCACCACGTAAACAGGAAATGGAAGCAAGGGTTTGTTGAGAAATGAATGATCGAAGTACATTTAGGGATCTATGGAAAGCATCTCCGAAAAGTACATACTTGTGTCAATTAAAACAGATACTAGAAGAATCAATCAATGTTAAATATTATAGTTTTTAAGACTATGAGTGTATGACATTATCTGAGGGACAATGATGTACAAATTTATGATACCAATGATAGTGATCAACTACAATTTAATGTATGACAACACAAAATGTCTCACCAAAGCTTCTTTTTCTTTCCTGTTTTCTTTCTTTAACTCGATCATTTGATTACTCATCTTTTCCATCTAAAATTTTAACAAATCACAATATAAAAATGCTTAACATATGAAATGAATATATGCTGATATACATGCAATCTCAATAATATTGTTAACTTAATACTTATTTTAAATTCTCCATGTTTCATTCTCTGATTGAACAAATTATTATGTTAAATATATTTAACATTACACAATCTCTAATGTTTTACAGTATGTTAAATAAACCGTCAATGTTGTTCAGAGCTATAAAAACCCCTTAGAGAGACAAGTGGCAGAAGGAGTGAAAATAATAAACATGGAATCAGACATACAAATGAACTCCAGACTTGACCATTTCCAACCAGCAATAGGCAGGATAATAATAAACAATCAATTACAGTAGCAATATTCCTAACCCTTAACCACATATTACATGTAATCCCTATAATAGTGTATTGTTGAATGTACTTTATTACCTGTAGATTATTACTATGTCATTTGGTTTTTAGTTTATGATTGAAAAGGATTCTTGAGAATCGAAAATATTTTCCAAATTAATAAAATAAATTGCAAAATTACAAAAATAATGTTATTATATGTTTAGAAAGCATTTGAAACTAGAACAGCAACAAAGACATTGTGATAGAATGAAATTTTACAGTATGTGGTTTCTATATCTGTATATGATCACATATTTATTAATATTTGAAATTATGCGTTTCTCGTATTCGTTTCTTGTGACCAAATATCTAGTACATACCGATCTGTCTTTGTCCATGTCCTGCCGTTTAAGGTAAGTAATAACATCAATGGTTTCTTTCTCAGTTTGAGAAACTTGATTCTGAAGTTCTTCATTAGCATAGAGAAGTTTTCTTGCATTATCACGATATTCATTGCGGGACTGTTCAGTTAGTTGAAGTCTGGTTTCCCACAAAGTAGAATTAGCTTCAGCCATAGATTTAATCGATGCATCCTTTTTACCAGCCTTCTTACCTCCCTTTTTTTCTGTAAAACCAACTTGTATTTTCATATATTAAGGCTAAGCACATGTAAATCAATAAATATAGACTAATATTGTAGTGCAATTGAAACCATGTTGTGAGTTCGTACGTATGAATTGATACGTCATAGCTACGACTTGTGGCTATTCGATACCACCTGACAAGTGGGAAATACATCTCGTAAAAAAAGTACATGCAGGGTATATAAAAATAAGGTACAATATATATGGGCTCCTTATATCTCAATGTTATCTATTTGGTAGACTCTTGGGCTGTTGTTATGAATATATTTAATAATCTGTCAACTTTGATGATTATAGCAGAGGGAGGCCACATAGTGTTGGTACATGGACCTCCAGAGGCAGGTTAGGTAGCCAACTGAGCCTCGGGGGTGGAGGGATCACACTAGCTATTGTTTTCAAACTAGATGAGTTCTTTTACGTGCAGAGGGAGGGATAACTGTCCTCTGCATGGGGCACCCCTTTAATGAGGCTTCCAAACCTCATGCTTGGTGTCGACACAGTCTTGCATTATACTCGCCTGAGGTGACACACAGTGTGGAGATCAGCAACACAGAGCCAGACGTACGACGTAACGGTTTTGGCGACACTAAGTCTGCCATGGACGAGTTATGAACTTGCGACGCAGGCAAATCACGTTTTCAGGTCATACGTTCTAACCCCTGAGCCACTGAGGATCAGTGTCCACTGTGGCATGCGCACCAGTATTTCTTAGTGCCCCCCCGGAGCTCCGAATTCACGAGTCGTGAGAACCAGATTAGATGGTTTCGAATGGTTTTCACTACATTTCAACATATATAACATATGTTATTTTATATATATACTATATATAATTTGCCCCATATTGTGTTTGATTATATATTATAAGTTACACCTAATAATTGCATACCCTTTCTTTCCTTTCTTCCCACCCTTCTTTGACTTTTTAGGCATGGTTCTCTATATTTTCATATATCCCTTTAAATGAATCTAAAATCAATTTATTATCAAATTTAAACTAAAAATATTAAAATATAAAAACCAATATGGCGGATGTGTAAATAGTAGCTATGGCAACTGTATAATCCAGATATAAAACTTTCATTTATATTTCTTTTCATTTGAACACATATTCATAACCAATGTATATGACATGTATTTAATTATACAAAATAATACATATGTGTGATTCTTCCCGAAATATAGGGAAAACTTGTACATAACTTGTTTTGGTTTTGCGATTAAATATTTTTTAAAATGGCGCTGTCTTGAACACAAATTTGCAATAAATTTTGGCTTTTTACCAGGTAATTTGTAATCTACGAAGTTGAGTAAGCTATATTATGAATGCTTTTGAAAGGGCTCAATTTAACGTTTATTTCATGTTATTGATTCGATACTGTGTGATCAAATCAAGTCACATATGTTGGGAAAAACTTTTTTTATTTAAAAAATGCCAGCAAGGTGAAGGACATGCCACATTGACACTTACAAGCTCTGATTCAAAATGTTATAATCTGGATTTCCGAACGATCGGAAGCCGGATAATCGGACCTTCACTGTATGATGAAAGTTAATTAGTGTAGGCAGATATTTGGATGTTATCTGTTGAATTAAAAGGTCAGAAAAACAATTGCTAAAAGTAGCACCTCAAATATTTAGAATTGATCTCCTGTCGTCTTGTGCTTAGAGGATGTCTGTTCATTATCTAGGCGGTATATAGATTGATTCTTAGTCATAACAGCTCTCTGGGTGGTTGCCAAGTTTGTTAGGTGTTTGGACCAGGGCCCACTATGGCAATATAGATATAAGTACTTGTTTTATAGATAAAGACCGGTATCTGAGTTGTCCAAACGGGTACAAAGTTTTATTTACTTGTCCTATTGATGAATATTCTCAATCACTACAAATTAAGGAGTCAGTTGGATTTACACAAATTGATAATAAATGTAGTATGGTCCTCGTTGGTGCTGTGTTTTGCACGATCGACTACAAAACATGATTTGCCTGCGTCGTGAGTTCGTGGCCTGGCCACAGCAGACTTATTGTCGTCAGACACGTACATCCCACTGCATTGGCGATATCTACACAGTGTGTCACATTTGTCGAGTATAATACTAGACTGTGATGACACCAAGCATGTGGTTTTGAAACCTTATTAAAAGGCGTGCCCCGTGTAGAGGACAGTTATCCCTCTGCACTTAAAAGAACTCTCCTAGTTGAAAACAATATCTAATATTATCCCTTCACCCCCCAGGCCCAGTTGGCTACCTATAGTACATAGCCTGCCTCTGGAGAGGTACATGTACAAACACCACGTGGCCTCCCTTCCGCGTGTTGACCCGTACAGAGAGTTGCTGAGTATCATACAAGACAAGGTCTAGATAGAATAACTATATTTTTTCAGGCTTTTACATACTCGTCCTGTGGCCAAGTATGATTTTCTTCAATTTGTAGCCCTCTGCCCCTCAGCCAACTTAGCAGCGCCACTGTTTTACTTATTTTACTTTACTGATAATAGTAGAGGACCGTCATTTCAACATGTATTTTTAGACTGACACGTCACTATAATGTATGTGTGTGGGTTTGAAGCCTCATTTTTAGTAGAACAACATGTGCATTTAACTTCTTAATGTTCTTAGTTTATCATTCTTATTAATATGTCTCTCCTATTTACCCTTTTCAGGACTAATGTTCAGCTCCCTGATGTACATATTTTTGTATGGAACTTTCATGTATGCAATCTATTACATGATGTCAAACTCAAGGAATAGATTTCAAGATCATCAAGGAAAAGCCATAAGTCTGTTTATGGTCATTTTCATAGTTGGTGTTATTTTGATAATGACAAGTTACAATGGCATACTACAGCTTCCTCTTCAAGCAATAGGATTGTACAAAGGTAATTGTAAAGAATGTCTTTTTGGATGGTGTAGACTTCTTTTTTGTAGTTTTCATGTAAGTCAAAGAGTTTTTATTTGTTATGGTATGTTAAAATAACTATTATTCAATTCAGGAAATGTAGAACCAATTGAAGTGTCCAAGGTAACAACACAGGATAATTCAATTTCAAGTGTTCGGTTTGAGGCAGATGTTGTTGAAGATCACGCAGTCACAAAACAAGTCACAAAACACAATTTTTTCTACGGTGTTATGTTTGATGCAGGAAGTACTGGGAGTCGAGTGCATGTCTTTAAGTTTAAGAAGACAGAACCAGGTAATACACTATATACCTATTTCTGTTGAAATGATGTTTTTTTTTAATGACTGTTATATATAATGATTGTCCAATAGTATTTTGTTTATTCAGAACATAATTGTTTGCCTATCATCAATGAATAAACATGGTAGTCATACGTGTTCCATGCAGATTTGACTTGTAGTGTACCACAGGGGGAAAAGCATTGCATGTATATACACTGGAATATGGGTATAAAGTCAGATTTAGTCTTTGTAAGTTTCAATGTGATTTCAATAAATTATATTACATTGAAAAATACATATATTTCTAGGAAAGCCTTTTGAGCTGGAAGATGCTCTCTTTCAATTTAACAGTAAAGGTCTGTCCTCTTTTAAAGATGATCCATTGCAGGTAAATTTGATGTTCTTTCTCCTATCATTTTTAGTACATATGTTGTAGAATTTCTGCATTTATTGGTATGCAATACTGAATACTGAATGTTGATATACACCCAGTTCATTTATATCATTGTAGGGTGCAGAAAGTCTTCGACCACTACTTGACAATGCTACAAAGTATGTTCCAGAGGATCAAAGGTCACACACACCAATTGCTTTGAAAGCTACAGCAGGACTTCGACTTTTACCTGAAGAGCAGTCAAAAGCGCTTTTAGATCATGTATGTTTTCTTCAGATTATTTTTTTTTTGTCATTGAAAATCTTAAAGTAAACCATTTGTATATTACTGCTTGGCTATGACTCACTTTAAATGTAGTGATAAATGAGCAGGGGAAATGTCAAGGATTCAAGCTCCAAAATAGCATGTATATGCATCATTACCGTGGGACAATGATGGCAAATTCCAACAAAGTGCCCCACTTTGTCTACTTTACACTAGTATGCTACAATGCATTTGCCACTAGTATACTAGTATGAAATAAACAATGAGTGTGTCAAAGTCAGTCTCAGTTGGAATTTGCCCTCTACAATGCATGTGTCATGCAAAATAGACGGTCTTCAAATATTGGGTCAGTTCAGAAAGGTATCAATCTGGGCACTTGGATCAACGCTTTATAAAAAAAAATCAAATAGCTCTTGAGCCGGGCTGGATGAAATGAGATAGGTCATCTCGTACATATCGGTAATGCATCCAGGCGAGTAGAACCAGGATTTGATTGGTTGCCTGGATGATTGACACGAATTTTGGTATTACAACTGCAGCACCCGGCCAATGTAAATACACATTTTCAATGCACCCGGGGACACCATAGGCTGCTCGAGCGGTGCCAGTATTTTGTGTGCAATCAGCATGTGGCTGGTGGGCAGCATGTGTACATGTGGTGTCTTAGTATTAGCTCTGTTGTAATCTAATTAGCTATGCCCAGTTAGTGCCAACACAACATGTGCCAGGAAACCCATCATCATGCTGTTGACATAGATTCTAACACTTGTCTCCTATTGTAAATTCAAGGTAATGTGTATCAATAAAAATGGAATAGTAGACTGGGGTGATCAAAGGGGTATGTATTTTATAGAGTAGGCAAACGTGACATACACAATATGATCTCAGCCAATATGATGTAATAGTTTTGCAACAGTCCTATATTTATGATTTATGAAGCAGATGTCCGCACTATAATAATTGGGTTATGTAACACTTTTGGCATGCATGTTCAGTGGTAATTGTATAGACAAGGTTTTAAAAAGTCGATGAAATATCTAGTTTTTACACATACATTGCCATTTACATGAGTATGGGGCACTTGGAATGTGCACAATATTTGGCAAAAGTTTCATGGTGATATGATGTAGACTAAGTTTCGCAGTATAAAAATGACAGCTACATCCACACATTGCCTTTTATGTAGATATGGATTATCTCATTTTGAGTTTCAATAAGACAAGATCCCAATATTTATTGCAGACCAATGGACACACCAATTTCAACTAATAGCAGTATCTTTTATGAAATTATTTGTTTCAATTATGTTTAAATCTTTTGCCTTCAGGTAAGACAATTGTTCAAGGCCAGCCCATTTATGTTTGAAGAACAAAATGTAAAAATAATGGAAGGCGATGATGAAGGATTCTTTAGCTGGTTTACTCTCAATTTCTTAAAAGGTAATGTTAAAGATCTCTGTTTTTGTGCTTATATGCATGGACATGTGAACATAAATCATATGATAAAATTCGCTGTAACAAAGATGTAGGTTTGCTACCGTATATATATAAAAAAAGTTACATTTATATGCATATTCCAATGGCTAGAAATTATTTACATGTAGATATGTGTGATAAATCAATATAAACAATATAGTGTTTATATTTCTATGTTTATAACTGCATTGCATTAGGTTTCTTGGGTAATAAAGACAAAATGATTGGAGCAATGGATCTTGGAGGAGGTTCCACTCAGATTACGTTTGTACCAACAATTACAACACAGGTATCTAAGGTTTATATAGCATCCAGTACTTACAATTATGTATGCTAAGTCAGCACATTAATAAGCTTCAAAGAACATATTTTCAAGCCCTGTAGCATCCAATCTAGCATGTTTAGCAGAATAGGTTAGGCATCATCATAAATATACAATGCCAGACAGGAGCCATCTTAATTAGAGTGCTATTGAAGTTTTTAATGCACAAGTGTAATTGATTTGCACCCAATTTGACTCTTAATTGCATATAAATGGCTTTACTTTGAATGCTGTTAGCGTACATTTGAAATATGCATATGATTTTTCAGGAAACTTCACCAATAGAATTAGAAGAAGTTGACTTGTTTGGAAATGAATTTAAGATATATTCTCACAGGTATAGTTGTTTTATGTCATTGGTTGCTTCATAAACATTTACTTATAAATCCTGCAATAAAAAACAATGGTTCAACAATGGTTCAAAGAAGACAAAACATGTGAATGAAGTAGTTTTGCAATACTATGATTTTCGTCAAATATAGTAAATTCATAAAAGATGTAACAATATGTCTCAAATTATAAGTAACATTTGTGCATTTAGAAAATTACTGAACCTTACTTACCTAATTATATTACAACAATACACGTTGAGCTATTTATACTTTGAAATAAATGTATATATATTGTATTTTCTTTTTTAAATGTGAGTGAGCAATATTTTTTGCTGTAGATTTATGTATTTTTGCGCATGTAATTTCAGTTACTTAGGCCTTGGGCTTATGGCAGGTAGATACCAAACATTAGGAGGAACAGATATTAAAAGTGAGAAACATTTTATTTTTACAGTTTATTTATCACATTTCGTGTATGAATTTCATACTTACTTTCTTAACCTTTTATGTATATGAAACTGTTAAAACAGTTTATGTATGTAGTCAAATAGTGACACAAAACTAAAATTTTATTTTTAAATATAGATGTTGTAGTTTCTGTGTTCATAGAAATAAAATAATACCTACACCTTTCACCTTTCTTGTGTGTCTTGTGACGTTTTGAGGGCTTTTCTCATACTGCATCATCAAAAGCAGTACAATATGCCATTGCCTGATGTAAAACATTACAACTCAGACAAAAATATGTAAGTAAGTGATTCCATATTCCTACTAGAATTTTGAATGTGATTTCAGATGATGATAATGATGACAATGGAAATACTGTTTTTATATCTTCCTGCTTGTTAGAAGGTCAGGAAGAAAAATGGCGTTACAATGAAATTGACTATACAGTGAAGTAAGTAAATTCTTTAGGTTTTTTTTTCTAAGTTTTTTTTTGATAATTTTTTAATATGAAAAGCATCACCCAAGGTGACAAACCAATGTTTATGGTAAGATCGAGTAACAACCACAATGGACCCAAATAGGGACCATTGTGGAAAGATATGCCGAGCACTATTGTTAAAGTACATCGCCGCGTTGGTATACATCAGGGTTCTGTCATCACTCTTCTGCTATTTATCTCTGTGCTGGAGGTCTTATCCTGTGAATTCCACTGTGGTGGGCCTTGGGAGCTGCTTTACATTGATGACCTAGTGGCCATTACCGACTCACAAGATAATGATATTGGAAAGATGTCTTTTAATTGAATCTCTATCTGCAACCCTTCAAAATGCTATCTACATCAATTATGTTAGCTCTGGGTGTTAGCTGAAAGAGAACCAGCGTAACACCAATGCAAACATAAAGTGTATTTGTGAAGAAGGACCTGACAGTGACCATTTTGAAGTGGCTCACAAATTTCTCAAACGATCCGACCTGTAATAGTAAAATATGTGGATCAAATTTAATAATGTAAACGCATGATGTACATATACTTCTCATGGCTACATTACCGAACATTTTGAATGGGTAGCATACTATTTGGCATAACTTAAAGAAATCCATGTAATTCGTTGGGTTTGTTTTCTTTGCAGTGGTCATATGGTAACAGACCTTGTTCCATTTCAAAATGACAGATGTATAAAAATAGTTGATACATTGTACCTTGAACTAAAGTTTCTTATTATTTCCTTTACTAATATTGTACCATTTCAGATATTTTATGAAAAAATAAATAAACAAATTTGTATCCTAAATGAAAGTAGTAATATTTTTTTTTTTTTTTTTCAAGAGGAAAAAAGACTGAAAATGGAAGTCGCTTTGATGCATGCCATGGTGCAGCTGAAGATGTAGTCAAGAAATACAAAATGCACAATCCACCGGAGCTAAAATCACTACCTTTTACTGTTTTTTCATATTATTATGATAGAGCAGTGGATGCACAACTTATAGGTATTATAAAAGCTTTTTATCTGTAGAAAACAACTCAATATTTTATTTTATCAATTTGTGAAAAAATATTTCATCTTACGGTATATATTTATCATAATTCTATCATTATTCAATTAGAGATGTAATATTTGTTCAATTTACTTATCTAAATAAATATTTGTCCCCAATTTTTACCAAAAATTCAAATATTTGGTACATTTTGAAAGAAACAAAATCATAGACACTTGCCAGAGTAAATGGAGTTTCTCGCTTCACCCTGCAGGTATACAGCACATGGATATTCTCCATTTTTTGAGTAATTTGTCTATGTGTGACTCAAACATCAGACTCTTGGTTTTAACCATGTTTACACACAGTTTCATCCCCATCTTCCAGGTGTTCATAACATGCCTAGCTTATGCACAGCCCACCATTTGACTTGTCTGGGAACCTGATCAAATGCCTTCTCCAGATCCATGAAGGACATGTACAGGGACTTGTTTGTTGCTAGAAACTTTTCCTGACTTGTTGGACGATGAAGATGGCATCTGTTGTCCCTCTACCTGACATGAACCCAAACTGCATGTCGGCAATCTCTTTTCTTATCAGTTGTTATCCGATTCTCTCAAGAACTTGCATAACCTGATCGATCAACTTGAGCCTCCGGTAGTTTCCTCTCTCAAGTGCATCACCTTTGCATTTATAGAGGCTAACTATATAACTTTCCTCCCACTCAGGCGAAAAGCAACCTTCACAAATTATCTCTTCTATCAAATCACGGACAAGTTTGCCACCAGTCTCAACAGCAGGTTTCAGCATTTCTGGTACTACACCTGACAGACCTGGTGCTTTACCCTTTCCCATCTTTGAAATAGCTTTGGATGTCATCTCTAGGTTGATTTGAACACTGAAACTTTCAATTGGAGGTTCGTCAGAGGTCTTCTGGGTTCCAAGGAAATTCAACAATGAGCAGTTGCTCATAATGGTGCTTCCAAGCTATTTTTTTGCCTCTTCATTCATTGACAGGACACCATCATTTTTCACAGGCTTCTCCCCTATAAGACCTACAACTCCTGCCTTTTTATGACTCAGCTGTTTGGCCAACTTGTAGATGTCAGCACTTTTTGGATCGACTTTCTCAAGAGCAACTTTCTGACCATAGTTTCTGGCAACATTCTCAGCACCCCTTGTATAGATGTATTGGAGAACTGTACAGTAAGACACCCGATCTAGTATAATAGCTGGTTGCTGACAGCAAGTTCATAGAATAACGTTTTCTATCATAACTAAAAAATGGTACTGAATATTAAAATAAGAATTATAGGAATGATATGCTTTTTTTTTTTGCTTTTTTTTTTTTCAGATCCACATTTAAATTTTTATTATTCTGTTTGTTTTACGTAATAGTGAACACTCACATGAAAATGGCATGTTTACTATTTCTATGAGAGACAGTCAAACATTTTAAACCAGCCTAAATTGGGGATTAGTTCCCCATGATTAAAACAGCAATATTTTAATTTGCGTACATATGGCTAGTCACTCAAGTGATACATTAATTTGTATGTAAATCATTAATTTGTATATAAATCAAAAATATAAACAAAGGTTGCTGTTCTGATCATGGGACCTAACCCCCAAGTTAGGAATGTTCAAAATCTTTTATTTTGATATTCATTACAATTTTTTAGCTATGATAGAAACTGTTACTCCATGAACTTGCTGTCAGCACATTAAATTTGAATATTGCAATTCTATTTGACAAAATGCATTTTGATATTCCTTTGCATCAGTGTCTTCAAATCAAGTGGGCCAACTCTCAACAAACAATTGTTGCCAAGCCTTTACCAATATAGAACTCTATTGTGCTTTAGAAAATGGCCAAACATTTGAATATCATTTTTCTGTTGAATAATCAATGTAGTAACCTAACATTTGGTTACCGGGTATTTTAAATTTCTAAACATCTCTAAATTTCAATTATTGAAAATAATTTCATGTTGACATTTATTTTTTATGAAATAGTTTACTAATAATATACTTGCTATTTTGTTTCAAAGCTATTGTTGTTATTATCTTTAGCATAAGTATGTGATATTTATGGGTGTGCACGGTTTATTTAAATTTTCTAGGTTCATCTTCTGAAGGTAGTTTTTTTTTTACCACTCAATAAGAGCTGTGTGCATGTTAATCATTTTTTTCTAATTGCTTCACATTAATGTAGTTTACTTTATGATACAAAAGAAATTTACATCTAATCGTATATGTAGATCATTCTCATTTAATTTTTTTTTCTATTATGTTATGATATTTCCTGGAAGAGTGTGTTTGTCCAATAATTAGTAGCGCACCCCATGTTAGGAATAATTTGATGAATTTCAATTGAACATCACATATCTTTTAGCAATAGTTCTAATCTTTTTACGTATATGGGGAAATATATTTCACATAAGTGTTGTAATAATCTCTTGTATCAAATTTCCTGTATGCTAGTAATTAATGTATGTATGAAATAATTTACTAAAGCGTAACCCAATAATGATAATATATATACGTGGGAGTATTCAATTATAAATTCTTGCACACATGTTATTTCACAGATGTAATATACATATTGAAGAGTTTTTCATTTTAAGATTTGTTTGTCTTGAAAACTTTCATATATATTTCATTGGTTGAGTTTAGTCTTAATTAGAGATAATTCTCTGGTAGATTCTTGTGACTCTGATCCTTCTAATCTCTGGAGCGGGAAAACAATGGAGAGTCACAACTTGAGTTCATGTTTCAGAAGTATGAGCTTTATGATAAGCATGATTTACTCCCCTTTGTTTTACCTTCCTTTACAATCTTTGTTGAATTATCTTTTCATGTAGTTATATTGTATGACTGTTATCAAATAGAAAGGTCATTGTTTTTTTTCATCTCCTCGAAACCTGCCATACCTGACTAATCTTTAACATAACCAACTCTTATTACCAAAACCTAAGCATCTTTTTTGGTTAATTCCTATTTACAATATTCTAATCAAGGTAATAACCTAGTAATATAGCATGTAAATATTTTCCTTTATTAAAACAAATTGACATATTAGCGATAACATTTTAGTGGTTATGGTTTTTAACGTGAATAATTTGGTAGAATAGATCCAGTTGCTATTTAAATATGAATTATGATATAAGCTAAGATTATTTCTTTATACACATTTCATTAATAGGAGTATTCTTGGATGAAATGTCTGTAAAAATACAAGCTCTTATTCTGAAAATAATGAAATGTTTTTGTCACTAATCTTTAAGCTTTGTTGATACAATCTTTTAATCTTTTATAGATGAATCGCAAGGAGGGGTCGTCAAAGTTGAAGATTTCCTTTTTGCTGCTAGAAAAGGTATTGGTTACTTAGTCACAAAAGCAAAATGTTTCAATTTCTTTTTTTGTAACTGTTTTTGTCATTGGTATTTTTTTGTTCATTGTTTTCAAACTTATAGATATTTTCTATAGTTCATACCATACTGAAAAAAACTGCAAGTCCAAAATGTTTCATTTAACAGAAAATTTACATTCTTATTTATTTTTAATACATTCATAAATATAGTATTATAGGTCTACATTATTACTTTATGCATTCATTATTCATACTGCTTCCTTCACGTAATTTGATGTAGTCAGGTCAAAGTTCAGTTTTTGTATAACCGTATATTGAATTACTCCTCACTGCCAGTAATAATGGAACATACTCTTGAAAGCTTTATTTAACAGTAAAAAAAAATATGGCACCGACTGTATTAGTATTTTTGCATTTTTATTATGTACTTCATTTATTAAAATTTATGTACATTGTATTATTTTATGAATTATTTTTAGAATGTGATACTCCAAAAGGAAAACCTTTCCTTTGCTTAGATTTATGCTATATCTCAGCTCTATTTGAAGATGGATTCCAGTTTGACATGAAAACTGAACTTTCGGTACGTACAATTATACTAGTAATTTCATAAGAAATGTGTACTTTGTCCTTAAATTTAAAATCATATTCACTGTGGAAAATGTGCCTGTTGGGTCCACAAGAAACCAGACCTAAGTTACATAGTCCCAAGTGGATTTGGTTTATGTTTGGACCCAAAAAGGGACATAAAGTCAACCAAAGCCTTCCAAATTTTGCTTTGGGTGACATTTTTTTCGTTTGAGTTAGCCAGTTCCCCCAAAATGCAGATAGGGAAAATTCGTAGCTCTGTACAAACCAAGTACCCTTGGGATTGGGAAAAATTTTCCCCCTCTGTGGCCATTAGCATTGCCAAAACCGCTTTCCCCAAAATTTCCCAACCTTTAAAGATTTTATTGGGAAAGTCATGGAACTGGGTAAGGCCCAATGGCGTGATTAATGTTAAAAAATTTTGGAATAAAGGGAAAAATTTGGGGGTTTCGGATGGAAATGGAAAGGAAAATCGCTTTTTGTTTTCAAAGGGGAGATCAACTTTTAATTAAAAAGGGCAAAACAAAAGTTTAATGGGAATTTAAAGGGGGAAAATCACAAAAACACTTTATAAAATTACCAAAAAGGTTTAAAAATTAAAA
>CM032662.1:19990383-20031060 GCA_019095985.1 Streblospio benedicti
TTTTTAAATTTCAGCTTCAAAAGAAAGTGAATGGGTTTGAAATAAGTTGGGCCCTTGGTGCTATGTTCAATTTACTCAAAGAAGAGGAATGAATACTCTCAACAATGTTATGCATGTTTTTGATGGGCTATGTGAGAAGCAGTATGCGTGATTAATAATCATTTTAAATGTATGGACTTGAAGAGTAGTGTTTTATTTATTACTTAACTGCTCAATAAGTAATTTGAGATATCCTTTCAAACCATGGAAATATGTGATTACTAGTATGGGACATGTTTTTAGAGATTACTATGATATATTGATACCGGTATCTACTAACTTGATGGTATGCTTTCTTATTCTGATATATTCAATATGGAGAACTGCAACTATTTATTAAATTCATCGACTTTTGATAATACTAAATATTTGTGAATAATCATGTGGCATAATT
Organism: Streblospio benedicti; assembly: GCA_019095985.1. NCBI lineage: Eukaryota > Metazoa > Annelida > Polychaeta > Spionida > Spionidae > Streblospio > Streblospio benedicti. Next base: position 19,990,817 of record CM032662.1, read on the forward strand.
AGGATTTGTGTATAATCATCTGAGATAATCATGTGGCATAATTAGTTGAACGCTGTATGGTACAGCCTGTACAGTGCATCAGTATTATATTGTCCATATTTCTATTTTATTGTAACAAATTTTAAGTACGTACATGGCATGTACATGCAATAGATTGAGTGGGTATTGATAGGATATTAACTAGTTGACTAGGGTTCTCAACGTTTTTTCAGGTACTTGACCAAAAGGTCATTTTTGGCATGAGCAGTGGTGGTACAGTGGTAACTTAATCATGTTAGGTACCAAAGCAAAGCATCCCCACCCCCCACCCCCAAATTTGGACCATATAATAATTTTAAACCATTGGAATTCACATATCATAAATTCACATTCATATAAGAGTCCACTCCCTAACTAAACTTGCCACACTTCCAATGTAAAAGCCCATGGGCATATATTTTTCTCTAAATTATATGACCTGATATAGACTGGACACTTCACTGGGAACCTTACTGGAGATGAGTATAAATGTAAGGGGTACCCAGGTCCAAACGTCTTACCAAGGAGATCCCTACTCTTCTAGTATAAACAGTTGATTTTAATGCTTAGAAGGTAACTTTAAATTGTTGATATATTAGAAGTATATTTTATTGGTGTGCCTTGTAAGCCATTTCAGTCTATAGATTAGTTTCATTAATATATAGGGGGTTGAAAGAGTATGTTTGAGTTTTTTTTTTGTTTTTTTTCCCCATTAGGTAAGGGTCACAGTAAAGACTAAATGTTAAGTACTTTTTGTTATAGGAACTGCTAACAATTTACATTTTAATCTGTGATAGCTAGAGAAATGACTTGCTAGTAAAATGTCAATTTCTTTAAGTCCATGAAAATGTTGCTCATCGCACAAATGGCTACAATATATTATTATAACCTAAGCCGTATACCGGTACGCATGATTAAAGATGTACACATTTATAACATCTGTTTGCGGAAATGCAACCTATCTATTCTTGTAGGCCACGTGTTGGCATAAAATCTTGGCAACCCTTTTGAACATAATTTCATATTTACTGGTAAATGCCGCACCCTGCCAGCCAGGCCTCCCTCCAAGTTTTGTGTACTGTAAAACTAATTATTTTGCTGCTATTAAATTTTGTGATTTTCATCTAAGAAGTATTTTGTCACTTTAATTTTGCAATTTTGGTCCATCCTGGACCTACTTTACGTAACGTAGGTTATTAATGTTTGCTGACTGCGTTTTTGCACGTACCCATGAAATTTGCAAACAAAGTCGTGTGCAAACATTTTTAGTTTTACAGTATCTAATTATGTTCAACATTTAATTTGAAAAAAATTAGTTACTTTTAAGCTGGGGTTCCTATTTGATGAAAATTTGTTTAAGTTGGGAGCTTATATATTTTGGTTTTGTTTTTATAGTAGGATCCATTTATGTCAAATTCTTATAATTTTTAAATGTGAGCAAATCCTGCATTTACTTGGGCTCCCCTTAATTATTACTGATTAAGAGGGTGTAGCCTGGCTGCCTATTGGGGTACTTTATTGTGTTCAGGAAATTTAACATGAAATTTCCAATCGATAAATATACAGCTTTTTAAGCTACCGCTACTTTAAATAGTAGAGAATATCCAAGTCATGTGTGCAAATAGATGCTATTAATATTTTGGTAGATTTTCTGTTAGTTTCATATTTTGTCTAAAATATATATATTGTAGTGTTCATTTTACTTATAAGACGCAAGCAATGTGTATGCAGTCCAAATAAATGCTTTTAATAAATTTTTCAAGAGCTTTACTTTATATTTATTGAGAATAGAATTGAAATAGAATAACAAACATGATTGCTATAAAGAAGTATTTACATTTCCTTCATGAATTACTGTTCCACATACCGTATTCGTTCTAATAAGCACGCCCCACCGCCCTCCTGTTCACAATTAAATTAAACAAATCTTGAAAATTTGCAAGCAAAGATTTCATTTACCCGGAACTAATGTGCCGATATTATTCGGTTAACCACATCAGGCGCGTTAAAAATTTTAATTAGAACAAATACGGTATTCTTAAATGCAACAACAAAAGATTGTGCACACTGTATACCAGTATTATAAAAACAAAAATAAGAACTTCAAAATACACTTTACTTCCAAAGTAAATTCTATGGAATAAAATATTAGTTTGGAGGATTCCATACAACATGCAACATTTAACATCATTTAATCTTTAAATGACATTACTTGTACCATCTAATTCTACCATAACAGCATACACAATAGCATAAATCCATGAACATTTCTATTATTTACAAAATATACAGATTTGTCTTGTATATATTTGATTTCAAGAAAGACGGTCCATGTTGTTTAAAGAACAACATACAACTACCTCCCAGTAAACATCAGTGACTAAAACACTTGCAACTGTTTATTTTGCCGGATAATTTCCATAGCTCTGGTTTCCGTACCAGCTTGATTGGGTTCCCGTTGAGGGTGCTGTGTAGCCGGTAGAGCTCTGTTGTCCCCATGCTCCCTGCTGTTGAGGCTGCTGATTCCAGTAGTTGTAGTTCTGCCCCCATCCGGACTGCTGACCTGCGGCTGGCGTTGTGCCCTGGTTGTAGTTACCCCACTGAAATAACAATTGAATGTCAGGTGTTGTTTTACACATAAGACCTTTATCTTCCATCCCTAAATAACGGACAATTACATGCTTCGTGGGTGGTGGTGACTGACCACTCTGTAATTGGTTAGCTAATCATTGCTAGTGTTTTACCGACACTAAACCAATGCGCACTGGGTTACAAGTGTTGTTCATCCATCAAAAATACTGGACATTTTACTAACCCGCTAAATTTGTCAGTTAAGAACTACTGACTAATAAGCTACTGACCCATTTGGATGAAGAGATGTCAAGAGCCGAAGCTTTAAATCATAAAACAGGATTCTAAAACTTCATTTTGGTTTTGTATTACATGTAACTTGTCAACGATATACACGGTATTTGATAAACAAGGATTTTGCTTCCGAAGTTAGAACCATTGTTGCAATGTTTGCTAGCATTAACATACCTGATTACCCCAACCTTGGTTGTAGCCTTGCTGTCCCCAGCCTTGCTGTCCCCAGCCTTGCTGATTACCCCAAGATCCCTGGTTTCCACCCCAGCTGCCCTGATTGCCGCCTCCCCAGGAACCTTGGTTGTTTTTGTTCCAAGAACTGCCAGATCCACCACTGTAATTGCTGCGGTAATCCCGGCTGCCACTACGATCCTGTATTAGGAATAATATTTATACAAGTTGCATGCTAAGTTGGAATCTACATATATAAAGGAAGAGGCGATTTTGTGTGTCACATAAATAAGGCTTTTTAACCACAAGACGTACACACTCCAAATTATGTATGTACAATCAGGACCACTTGGTGGTCGTTATAATGTCACATTTCAAACCAAATAAATTGGTTTTACTGATAAAAACAGGAAAAAAGAATATTTTAGAATGGTTGCTTACAGGGCCATGTTTGTTAAAGGTACGTAATACGTTAAACGTTTGTATATGTCAAACGTACGTTGCACGTCACACGTACAGTCATACAAGGAGGGAGCTGGGGAGGGTGGTGATGGTGATGGAGGTGCATTTTATCTGCTATGGACCTGTTTTGAGGAGGGGTGTTGCGAGAAAGGGTGTGTGTGTCCATATGGGATGGGGGCATGGCTGGTGGTGAGGCAGGGAGGAACATTTAATCTGTTCCAGATCTCATCAATTTCAACCCGAGCAGCAGCAGAAAGGGGGTGATTGAGATGCACATTTAATGGTCTGCACCTGTTTACCAGGGGTAGGAGTAGCTGAAGGGAGGAATATTAGAGGGATCCAGCATTGCCGCATACATGTAGTGTGCGTATGGCTGTTACATATGACGATGGAAGGAAGGTGATGGAGGTGTACATGTATTTACTCTTTCCCAGACCTGTAGTGACGAGAGCTGGTGTGAGGGATGTGGGACTGGGGAAAGAATGGGGAAGGCAGGAGCATTTAATCTGTTCCAGATCTCATCTGTTTCAACCAGAGCAGCAGCAGGAAGGGTGTGCATTAATTATGGACCTATTTAGATGGGGATGGGGTAGGGAGGATTGGGGAGAGAAGAGGGGGGTCGGGTAGGGATGAGTGGGACATTTAATCTGCTCCACACGTGTTTACCAGGGGTAGCAGTAGCTGGGGGAGTGATATTAGAGGGATCAATCATTGCCATATTTAGTACATTTAGTGTGTAAATGGCCGTGACATATGACGATGGGGAGGCGGGAGATGGGGTGTATTTAATCTGTCACAGACCTGTATACTGACAAAAACTGGTTCGAGGAATGTGGAATAGGAGGAAGAATGGAGAGGTAGGAGCATTTAATGTGTTCTGGATCTCATCTGTTTCAACCCGAGCAAAGCCAGGTAAACAGCTAGTAAGCTATATATAATTCAAGTAAAAATGGTTGAGAAACTTATTCCAACACTTTTCAATCACTGAAGTGACTGAACCATGAAAATGAAGATTATAAAACTTGAATATGCTCAGGAATGAGATCTTATTCCTGATATGCTGTAATCAAATACATTTCTCTATTCATGCAGAGATACTACCAGCTTTTTAAAAATGGGGGAAATTCCCTCTACCTTGTTAAAAAGAGCAGGAATTTGCCAAAAATGGGTGGGGGATTTTGCTGGGGAATGAAATTTAGCATTATTTCACAAATATTAATAGATTTTTTTTTTAACTAACATTCAGATGCATCCCGGCAGGATGTCATGGATGGGTGTCACTGACATGGACTTTATCGAATCAAATGCAATAGTAACACACAGTGCATTCATTATGATTTACCATATCTTCAATTATTTCCCCTATTTTCATTATGTAATGTTATTTAGCAATGTATTTGTCGCATAGTACATAATATACAATACAATTTATACATATATTTCTAACTCAATCTATGCATCCCTGCATTAAAGCCCGTACATATTAGTTTCCAAAGACCCTGTTTTGTGGCACTGAGGGCGTGATTTTTAGTTTACAAAGGTGTGGCGCTAAAAGCAAATTTTCTCGCATAGGGTATAATATATTGCAAGACTTCATCACATTCTTCTGGGCTTCACCTTTCAAAACTTGCGAGCAAAGATGTTAATATTGCTAGATTTGCGCGCCCTGGTAGGATCTCTGCTCATGAATCAAATAGTACAATAACTTACATCTCTTCTGTTCCTGTCCCTGCTATCGTAACGGTCTCTGTTGCCATATCCACGATCTCTGTTGTAACTGCCACCTTTACGGTCATTGTAACCACGATAACCGCCACCACCACCACGTCTATCATTATTATTACTGTTGTAATAGCCCCGGTCACGGCTGTAGCTGTTATAGCTTCCTCCACGACCTCCATCGCGGTTATTGTAACGGTCTCTTCCACCTCTGAAGTCTCTGCCTGTAAACAATATACAACAGTAGTATTTGATTTTTACATATTAGAGGCATCAAAACCATTAAAAATCAAACTGTAAAATCGTAATGTAAAACCATACCTCCAAACCTGTCATCTCTGCGCCAACGTTTCTGATCTGGTGGGAAAACAGCTTGCCCTTCCTTGTTGTACTCCTCAACAAGTTTTTGCGCTTCTTCTCGCTGAAGTTCTATGAACTCCACTTTATCGAATGTTGGTCCTTCTTCAGGCAGTGCAAAATTTGCTATAAAACAAAACAGTTTTTAGTCTAAAGAAAATTACCAAGTTGTTATAAAGATGCTTTGCTATCAAAAGAATTCCAATTTTTCTAGTTTTAGTTTCAACAAAATTATAAAAAAAATAAAAAAATCTTTGTCTCAGAATGCTGTCTAAACAGGAATAGCAAAGCATCTTTGGTTGTATTAGGGAGGAGTGTTAATGGGAACCTTTTGACGAAGGTGCCAGTTAGCTTACAAGTGCACTCATTCATACCTTTCATTTCAAGAATGGCATCATCTGGTACATCTTTTCCTTCCTCCTTTTGCTGAGACTCCCGACGCTTTTTGTACTCTTCATCATTTGGCACAATTACAACTGCCTTGCGCTGGAATCCTTCGAAAGGACGCATTTTACGCCTCTGTGCAGACGGATACACATTTGTCTGGTCGTAGGGAATAGAATGGTATAAATTAACAATTACTTGTGTTATGTCAAAGTTAGTGGCAATCTCATGCCACTAAGCTACTTCACCATTTCATCCAGGTTTCATGATGTCCGCTTTTGTTTATCTGCAAATACAATGTGTCGTCATTTCTCCGACGCCTCCTTGATTTACTTCGTCCACCTTCATGTTGATCTTATACTTACCAATCAAAGGTAGCTGATTTTAGGGATGAACTGTTATCTAGATGTCGATTACATGTTTAAAAGAAACAATTTTTTCATTATTTTGCACATGTCTTCATTAATATTTTGCAATATAGTAAGCATACATATTTGAACAAAAATATTTTGCAACTTCAGTTTTGCATTGCAACCCCATAAGCTTACAGTCAATCAATTTATTCTCGATATTGCAAAAAAAAAAAAAAAAATCCTTTTCTTGGTTACCTAAGAACAATTTTACACAAAATAGTTAAAATCGACTTAAACCCAACCTGCCCATGTTGATCTTCTTTTAAAAAATCTTTGACGATTTACCATTTGCAATATATAACCACTACAGCATCCATCATACATCAAAGCAATGCAGTATATTCAATAATAATAATACACCAACAATTTCACAAATATAACCAGTAATAATTTTCAACAATCATAAAAACGATACTTGACATTCCTGTACTGAATATTGCTGCCATGCTTGTACTCTCACATATACTGTCACATTAGTTTACATAACATCAAGAACAATATTTTATCCTAAAAAATTACCGTCAGAAAATATAAAATTAACCAAATTTATCTTCAGAAATGCATTACAATTATAACCATATATGTAAAAATATACTGTATTTGAAAAATATCACATTCAAGGGAAAAAACACATTAACATATGTTTATGTTTCTATAAAACATCTTCCAAGAATCATCCACTCTTCTTCTTTGCTGTAGTAGTGTCAATGATAAAAATGCAAATGAGGTTGCTAATACTCAACTGAAGTTACTTTATTTTGCATTTGCTTTGTTCTCTTTATACTTTTTTCTTGGTACTTACCTGGTGACTGGTTCTACTTAAATATTAAAAATCCACCTACCTTTGACCACAAAAAGCCCCTTTGTCCCATCCCAAGGAATCCCCCACCTACCTGTATTCACTTACCTTTCCAAATATTAGGACAAAAATGTCTGCTGAAAAACAATTAGATTTAAAAAATACTTGCCCATATTCAAAACAATGACTACAATCACATGCATTCCTGTTTCAAGTGTCCTCATCTTTTCCACATGAAAACGCGTGGAAAGTCTTCAATACATTCATCACTTCTGCATTATCTTCTTGGGACGAATTCTTCTATGGGTGTAGTATTTATGTATGCTTATGCTTATATTAATTTTTCTAATTTTTAGAACATACCTGGTCAACTACGTAATTCCTCTTCTTTTTGGCAGCTATTTCTAGCATCCTTGTGAGGCACTTTGTTGCTTTATCGATCAGCACATCCCATCGCCCAGCATAATTCTTTTTACGTGGAAGTCCCATCACCTTGCATATTTTATAAGATCAGAATTAAACCAAAGTTTTAAACCCCCCCATAGAATGATCTTAATTGATAATGTAGTTGTGAATTTTTCACACAGGCATGCACATAAAAGATGGTAAGAATACCTTCATCTTATCTATGATGTTGTTTGTCCCTAGAACATTGTATTTTTTGTCTGGTTCCTCTGCTGCTTTTTTACCAGCCCAAACCGTCTTACCAGCTGCTGGCAAACCACACATCATGATAATCTGGAAAGAAATTATTTAACATGATAAACTATATGGATGAATTAATTGTATAGTCAAATATTTCATAATACCAATACAATACATTGTATACAAAAAGCATACTTCACAATCTTCTTTCTTTGACGGTGGAAGTGTGCCTCTCACTCGGTCTTCAACTGGGACATCATTGATGAATGTGAATCCTTCAGTTAGCGGGAACATTGGTGTTTCCAGTTGACCAACATTAATTTCGAACTCGCAATTCTTTGAAAGAATATGTGGAAAAAGTGCCTGCTCTCCTAGCTCGGAACGGTCAATTTCAAAACAGGTACCGAGATCATTTCCATTCTTCATGTAGGAAATAAGTATTGGCCCATCATTTTCAAAATCGACACAGGCAGTGATAACATCATTAGCTTCAAAAGACTCTCCATAATCTCTGAATTTGCAGTCTTCAGATGCTTTCCCAGTACCACCATAACCATATGAAAACTTTTCTTCGCCTGAAAAAATTTCATGTTAGGGTTCAATACAGTTCAGTTTGAGCCAAAATACCAGTATGAAAATTCAACACTTGAATAAAAATAATCATTGAAGCCATTTCACATCATTGGCATTAAAATATGATCTCTAGGGTCGAATTCCATGCCTTTCAACTACATTACTTAAACATGATGCTCATCCCCAAAAAGCGCTGTGCTGTAAAAACTAGTATCAATAAAAGATGTAATTTCTATTGTACGTGTAAGAAAATTAACAGTTTTATTTTTCTGATGGAAGTTCATTTATCCTCGATTTGATAGACAAACGTAATCATTTTATTTCTAAACAGGATAATACAAGCAATTAATTACACTAAGCTTTCAACAGTCTCCTCTGTGACTGTGAACAAAACAGAAGAGACTGTTGAAAGCTTAGTGTAATAAATTGCTTGTTTTATCCTGTTTAAAAATAAAATGATTGTTTGTCTAGTTTTATTTTTCATGTACAATATATATAACGAGGAGAAAATGCTGTGGTATCTTGTTCATCAAAACAAGAGGGACAAAGTTATGTAATTGAATGGTTTCCTCAAATGTACCAAGCCTTTTTACCAGCAGACGTCCCATTTTTTAACATTGGGAGATAGCAGGCTTCTTACGCGCACTGTTCAGTTACGTCTGATGAAAATAATTCTGTTCACATTTCTTGCTTACATGCGTTTTGGCAGTTTAAGCCAATAACTGGCCTTTTACAGAGGGGTATATAAGGTGCTTTACTTATTCCCTTAGCGCGGTTTAAATAATTAGACTTTTCAGAATGCAGAAAACACATCATATTGCTTCTGTCAAAGCATATTTGTTCAGCCACTGAGCATAACTTTTAACAGCAAATGAATGGATTAACATATTACATAGGAAAATTTACCAAGTTGGGTTGAGGTGCTATCTGTTGACCAACCAACTCTAACAACATGGCGACTAGTTTCTTCTTCAGGAAGGTGATCAACATTCAGATGATTTAAAATTTTCACTTCATAAGCCACCTTGCCCTTGGAAACACCATAATTTGTACGCACACCAGACCACATGAATGCAAACCCTTCTACAGTGATGGGGCTTCCCTTGTAGCCTGCCTCATCTATTCTCATGTTAAGATCACAATTAACTGAAAAGATGAACAAATAAATCTTCATTAAAATGAAAAACAAAACAGCATAATATGTTGCAATAATGATATTGTCCAAATACATACATGTAGTATACTATTTGAAAAACTATACTAACAGCGATCAAACACAACTTTCGTTTCTTGAAGCCAGTCTTCATTTTCAGGTATTTCTTTAGCCTTATTGGCGTCATTCTTCTGCTCATACGATCTGTAATATAAAAAAAGTGATCTATAATTCTTGGTTCTTTACCAATATACAATATTATACATAGATACATCATAAATGAAGGAAGAATTAGGACATTTCAGAATATTCCATTTAGGAAGTGCACATTTTCTTGGTCTACAATACTCAAGCCAATATTTAAAGGTTCCCAAAGAAAATTAAGAAACAATATGGCTCATGTATAATATACATCTCATTTTTTTACACAACACAATAAATGCTATAAATACTACACACATATTGCACATTGCAGTGCTATCAACTATGATAATCTGCAAAGAAAAAAAATAGCACAAGGGCTTTGGATTATTAGAAATAGTTTACATCCGGTCAGACTATAAAATTAGTTTATGCAAGTATAAGTATCCTTCTCTGCAGAATGTACCTGGAGCGTCTACGTCTTTCTCCAGATGCAGACCTACGTCTATCTCTACCATGTGATCTTGATCGAGACCTCCTTCGTGCTGACCTTGATCTTGAACGAGACCGTGACCTACGCCTTGGTGACCTTCACAACGTGGGCAAAAACCAGGTCACATATTAAGAAAATGTGTGGCATAGCTGCTATTCAACTGAAGTATCCCTATTTCGATCTTCATGGGAAAATGATAATTCCAACAAACATTTAATGATCAAACATACCATAACATACTGGACAATCAGCATGAGGAAATATTACGGGCCATCCAATTTCATTACAATTTGCTAGCGTCTTTTTCTAATTACCCATTATCTTTTGTTCCTGTCACATCACTTGGTGAAACAGCACGTCTTGTATTAAATTACATCGATTCACCAGCATCTGGACGAGCAACCAACTTAAGACTATTACCTGTGATGCCGGTCACCCCGATCTCTTGATCTTGACCGGGAATGACGCCTTTTAGTGCCACGACGATCATTATCATCTGCATCTTTTCCATCTTCTTCTTTCATATCTAAAAGACACAACGAAAACTAATAATATCGGTAAATCAGATAACTTGGGGATATCACCTTTGATTTCACCACTAGTGATTGAAAATGTGATACATATACAGACTAGGCGCAGGGTTCCGAGAATTCGCTATTGTCGCTAATTTTAACATATTCTACCAGATCGGAGTCTACTCCGACTTTTTCATGGAAAATCGCATGTAGTACCTATTTTGGAGAAGTTTCCCACACCATATTAAATGTTTGTTCAGTGACAGGTAAAGTTGTCATAGAGTGTAAGCAACTTTACAATGGTAATAACATGAAAAGACAAGGGTGCTGCAGGTGCATGACATCAAAATTGCACAATACACTTCATGTGACGCTAGCCCGATATATTTTAAGTAATCTCAAAGTCTCAACTCCAGTTGTATTGATTTTTGTCCCACAACAAGGAAGCTAGCAATGTTTATCTGCGTTTTGCTCAGTGCTTGAAGATGATAGGGGCTTTTTTTATACAATGGTGTTTCCATGGTCGAATAGATAGGGACTTAGATTTATGACCAGAAAGTTTCGATTGCCGCTCGGGTCTGATGGTCGGTGTTGAGCAATCGTACCTTTAACAGGTTGCACACTGCTCCGTGGTACCTACCAGTCCTACACGTTAAATATGTAACAGTACGCGTAATATAAGTTAGATATAATCGATTACCGTTCGATCATTGGTTCACAACTTTTGCTCAATCATCAAAGCTGATCAATGCAGAATCCGACCACTATTACTAACTTTGTGACAGCAAAAATATACACAGGGCAGACGCTATTTGTTATAGGGTCCCCACGGGTACCTCGAGTACTCGTCCTCGAGTAGAATATCTATTACTCAAGTACAAGTCTTGTACTCGAGTACTCGACAATGTTTTGCAATATTCACACTTTTCGGACGTGTGCAAGGAAGATCGAGCATGTACTCGAACTTGGACTCGTGACAGACTAGCTGTCTGAACCCTCTTTCTGCACATACATTGTAGCCTTGATAAAAAGCGCCGTACTTTATTTTGTGCGCGCGCACCACCACAGGGACGGGTTGATAGACTGATTTAGCTTTGTTTTTATAACGTCACGTGCGTCAGTAACGAAGCATAATGTGTTTTGATGTTAAAACAAGCTAGACAAAACGATGTCTGGACCTGCGTTGCGTGTAACAGGAATGTTATATGAATACAACATTCCTGCGAATATGCACATCTACATATGAAGTTTTTATTATAAACCAAGTTTCATTGCTTTATGTTGAGTAGTATAAGAGGCGTAGCAGAGACAACCTATTAGTAGTATAGGAGGCAAAAAATTCCTCAGTTCAAAGTCTGACAAAGAGGCATAACTGCTATAAAAATTGTAGAATATAATATCCCTGCTAATAAGAAGCACAAAATTTCTAAGTGCCAAAAGGCATAATAGCTACCAGAGATAGATAATTGCATATGCTAGCTACTCACTGCTATTATATTGATATTAGAATTTATACATAATGTTCTCGTGTTCAACAGGACAGTCATTCAGGAAGCACATTTAGTGTTTAAATATAAGAAGCCCACCTCTCTATAGTTGATAGCATTATCATAGGCAGGAGGACGTTATGACCAAATCTTTAAATTATTTCTCAGTTTTATTATGGGGAGAGTACCCCCAAAACCCCCCGTTTTTTTTTATTTTATAAGGTTGAGGGGCTGGACCTATTAGTATAAGATGCCCAATTTCTAAGGGCACCCTAAAAAATTGAAATCAAAATTCCTGTCAATATGCACATCTACATATGAGGGGGCATGAAACCCGGCCAAATTTGACCCTTTGAATTAACATTTTTTTTTCTGGTTGCGGGGCACTTCATCAAATCTAGGGTGTTAATCCCATTTTTACACCATGTTAAAAAAAATGCTAAAAGTTCGCCCAGGTTAGTAAGTATCTCGGAGACAAGCTTTTGGACAAGCTATTAGTATAAGATGCACACAATTTCTAAGTTCAAAGACCAGGCAATAACTCCCATGAATCAGCGTGGATTTTATTTTTTCTAAACTGACTATATTGAGAATCAAAAATTCCCTGTCAATATGCTAGATCTACATATGATGATCTTGCTATATACCAAGTTTCATTGCTGTATGTTGAGTCCTTTAGGAGGAGTAGCGGAGACAAGCTTTTACTACGGACGGAAGGACGGAGTGACCCGGTTCCTAGACCTGCTCTGCCGTTGGCGACGCAGGTAATTATTGCAAAATGTAGCTTTATTATTTGTACAAAAGATATTAAATGATGATTTTTCGAACTATCATAATATGAATAATGGATTACGATATACAACTTCTACCCGAGGTGATGGAAGATGTTCTACAAGGTATTTCGTGAATATCTTCTATTATCGTCCATAGCCATTCATGATATGCATATGTTGTCTTACATTTGACCACCCCCGGACCCTCTATTATTTGAACCCCTTTTCCAAGGAACACACTCATGACCGAGTACTCGAGTACGAGGGGAGTACAGGGAGGCGAGTACTCGAGTAGCAAAATCACTACCCGTGGGCCCCCTAATTTGTTAATTTGTACATGGCAAATGCAGGGATAATTCTGGGTGAAATACAGTGTGTACCATTTTGGCACACTTGCTCAAGAAAAAGTGCCATTTTGCATGGGCCAAACCTCATACAACTTAATTGTCTTAAAAAATTATTATTTACACATGTAGTGGTAATTGATTTGGGTCCTGACCAAGGGAAGAATATCACAAAGTAGCCAAATCAAATATATTGAAGATGAGAAAAGGTAAAAACAAAACATATATATGTGTGTTTAACTTTAAAGCCACAAGTACATCCAGTCATGCTGCACATGTAAAAGACTTGCCTGTGTAAAACAATGTGCCTGTGGCGTAATGGTGCAGCCCAGAATTATCCCTGCTACTACCCCATTTTGATTTGATCTGAGACACATTATACTTACGGTATACTATCAAACAAAGACAAACCTTCTTTCTTCTGATCACCTTCTGGTGCATCTGCTTCATCGATGGCATCCATCACTTGATATTCTGCTTCTGGATTTGGCCCCGCTTCCTCTGCATTGTCATCTTCTGGCTCATTCTTAATATCACTTGTGCCTTCACCTTGTTCCATTTCATTTTCTTCCTTTTCTGGTTCAGTTGCCTCGGAAGTTGCTTCAGGCTTCTCTTCCATGTCAACTTCTGGCTTCATGTCCTCTTCCTTAAACAGAAAATATTCATTCTCAACATTGTTCCTCTCCGTATGAAACAAACAGAAGGTTTAACAACTAAACATTTGAGTTTTGGATATTGCTGGTAAATCTTCACAGCTTCTGCCTATAATCTATTTATTTTCATCTTACAAATACTTCTGTGACACTCTTTAGACTGACCATACTAAAAAGAATTCAGAAGCAGCCAATTCAGGGATATATGCAAGTATCAAATCCTCCATCAGTTTAACTATAATTGATGATTAATCCTTGATAAATGTGTCTAAAAATATTACGAATAGACAATGACTGCAATGTCAATTCGTTATGATTAGACGTGACATCAAGACCAATGTTCTAAGATGAATAAAACAGAAGACCTAAAATTGTGGCCATTAATTTCAGTACTATTCTCCAGAACACTTCATCAGCAGAAAGTATCAATTAACTACTATTTCAGCATATTCATCATTAGAAATTACCCTATACAACATATTAGCATCCGATATATAATAGGACTATTTTGAAATCAATTCAAATGTGCTCGCCACAGTTTTTGTATTTAATTAGTGGTTTTAGTTTTAGCTGTCTTAGTGACTTAAGTCTACAGCAGTAATACAAAGAATTCTTGTTAAAATTCACAAACTAGAACACAGGAGTATGGTAACATCGGTATATGCCTAGATGCAGTAATCACAATCTAATTCAATATGAAATGTTAATCATAATAACAAACAAATATTATGCACACTTTACAACCAATTTATGATAGCATTCACAGAAAAATCAAGAGCCTCGTCAAATATGTCCAGAGAAATTTCAACCTGAATGAAGAATCTCTGTCAACTGGCAAGAGGAAAAAATGTGAAATAAAAGAAAACAAATAAAATGGAATTTTGAACATTTTCTACCTTAACATCACTTTCAGGCTCATTTTCTACAGCCTGATTCTGCTCCTGGTGTACCTCAGGCACAGGTTCTTCAACCATTGCCTCAGAGCCTGCCATTTCAGCATTTGGCTCATCACACTCTGCACTCTGATTATCATTCTGGTCAGGCTCAGACTCGTCAGACTGATCATGCTGATGCTGATTATCAGTTTCAGGCTCTGGGTTTTCCTGAACTGCGTCAGTGTCATCCTCATGTTCTACCTGAGCCTCATTTGGCTCCGGAGATCCCTGCTCATTTTCGGATTCCACTGTTTGTGGTTCAGCTTGATCCGCAGACTGCTCTTCCTGTACAGCTTCTGTTTCAGGTTGTGATTCCTCCTGTTGAGACTCTTCAAGTTGTGAATCTTCTGCAGTTGAGTCTAATGCTGAAGTATCCAACATGGAAGCATCACAGGATTCTTCTGCGACTGGAGAGGAAAATGGGAAATTATTCAATGTATATGATCTTTTGAATCAAAAGTCAGATCACTTAAAGGCAAACGAAATGTAGTCAACCAAACGAGTTATTGTAGGTCAAATATCTAATTACAAACAATAGACCTAGTACTGGTCGAATGCACTACTGATCGAGCAGGGCCAAGGATAAACATCAGTATAGATGTTTTGCCAAATAAGAAGATAAGTACTCATCCCATTGACGTGTGTTGTATGTAAAACCGCATCCCGTGTAAAGATGCTTCTTTTTACGAATGCACTGTTACACGGGTATTCACCCGTATAATAATTAAATCTGGTGTTATCGGCAATAGCATGTAGCATTATCTCCCATTTAATTTTTCAAATTTAATTGGTTTGGCAAAAGTATATGATCACATTATTAAATGTTCAATAAATGTGATAATTTAAAGTGATCAGTTACTTTAATTTCCAGTAAATAACAACACGATTCGATATTACATGGGTGGATGCGGATTATCATGAAAAGATGCACTTTTACACGTGTAAATGTGAATCTTTTTTATAGGATGCGGTTTTATACATGTAAAAGTGCATCCTAATTTTTGGGACGCGTTTATACACGTGTAAAATCGCATCCCAAAATAAGGATTCACTTTTACATATATGTAAAGATGCATCTTTACACAGGATGTGGTTTTACATACAACAGATGTGTCTCGGGATGTGTATTCTCAGTCATCCCAGTTTCAATATTGTATTTACATGATGCTTATTGATTTGGACTTGTAAATCGATCATGTATAAAGTAATTAATGTTGAATAATATACCTTCGCCTCCGGCTTCGGCAGCGATCGCCTTCTCAAGTCTTTTGACAAGTTGCGGTTTGTTGCCTTTGGCATCTAATCCACGAGCTTTGAGCTCTTCACGAAGCTCAGCGACCTTTAACTTCTTAGGATCTATATCGCTCATATTGGTATATTATTGTTATAGATTTATAATTGTTCAAACTAATCATAAACCAGTAAATTAATGATAATTGGAAATGCTGCTTTGTGATTTCAATATGGCAGCTTCCGTATGAGCGTGACTTGATTTTGTATCAAAGGTTTTGATTCGTCAATTGTGAATGGGCACCTGCCAGTAATCATTTTAATCTTTTTAAAACGAATTCTTAACACAAATGTTTGAATTTGTTTTCATAACCATGGGTACAATATAAGGACCTGACTCAAATATATTTAAATTATAATCTACTTTCAACATATTTCGTCATGAAAAATCTATTGTGTACCATTATTTAGTGAGTTATTTATAACATTTACAACCTTTCCTCCCCGTTAATCTAAGATTGAAATGCATAAATAATTTGCCAACCAATCCCAAAACACTTAACAGAATCGTTTAGGCCAAATGGCGCATGCGTATTTCGTTTAACAACGAATGTAAACAAACATGGCTGACAAACCAGCTGACGAGGCCAAAGAAAATGCAGGTTTGTCCATATTATGTGCTTATTCTTTGATAAAATACATACAAAAAATGTGTTTGATCAAAATCATAGTTTATATACATTATATAGGCATTTACTAAAAGGTATCAATAAGAATTATCCAGAGAAATAGTGTTGAAATGATGTAGCAGTACTGCTACTAACTCTAATATTCATGAATTGTTATTGCAATAGTCTATACTGTAATCAGTCTGTATAAATGAATTTCCATCAAAGAATTCTAGGTCTAGACCCACAGGAGCAATTTGTAGAGAGATATGTTGCTGTTTTACTTGTACAATCAAACCTAAACCTTTTCGGTTCAGGTTTGATTATGTGCTCCTGTGTCTTGACCGGTACCTCTATTTATCGAAATCCCATAAAATATTGAAATCCCTTTATTTTGATCTCACAGGACTATTTCAAACCTAAACCTCTTCGTGAAATGTTCTGAATAAGGTCTATTGATTGCACATGAAATGTAAAACTTTGGTCTCTATTTCCTTTCTTGTGGCATAATGCCTTCAAACTTAAATAGTCTATATAAATGTCTAATGGATTGTTGGGTTCTGCCGAGGGAAACCTATTTTCCTGTCCAAAACCCCTTTTGTGTCTAGAAGATGCTATATCAGGGTGTTTGATAGCCATGTGTTTATTTATATGAATTCCCATAAAATTATTATGTAAATGTTTTTGCATTTTGATCTGCCACACAGATGTTTTTTCCATTTCTTTTGCATATCTTTTAAATAAACAATGAATGGAAATCAGCTGTTCACAATGAATGATAACTATGATTTGAATCTGTATGGTAATGTAATTTTGAAGCAAACTTTTTATAACATTCAAATTCCAGTTGCATCAAAACCCTTTTACCACAACATAATGTAATGTATTTGACATCAACATAGATGGTCAATATATCTTCAGTGTATCAATGTGAAATGTATATTAAAACCACATTATCTGAATAACGTTCATTCAAATGGTTTTTTCCGTTTTTTCAGATGGATTTGTTTAGGTAATATAGTTTTTTCCCATAAAATAGTTGCCTCTATTTATTAAAATCCCGTCAAATATTGAAATCCCTTCACTTTGGTCTCGCAGGACTATTTCCTTTCTTGTGGCACCTGTAATGCCTTGGCAAACTTAAATAGTCAGCGAAGATTAGATCTAATAAGGGCTGACGGGTACTGTCTAATGGATGGCAATGGGACTCAAAAGACAGAAAATCCAAAATAAATGAGCGTTATTATTTCATGGTGCCACGTCCACTTCCACCACAGTAACTATAAGAGAATGTGGCTCACGTGCTGGTTCCCTTTTGTGCGTCATCACATCAATTTAAACATAGCCGTTTTCCACCGCATATGGAGTTTAAAATCCCTCCCAAGCAGTTAAGACTAATTTCTTATAAACGGCAACAGTATATCTGTATGTTTCATCAGAAGTGTAGAATATCCAGCATATATAGCTCATAGGTGCTATAGGTACGCCAAACCCACAAAAAAATGTGACCACCGACAAGTCACTCTTGTTTAGAAAATTGGAAAGCTATACAGGAATGTGCACACGTCTTCTTAATGTTGTGCGTGCTACAGGATTCAGTTTTACAGTAATCACAACGGCACCTCGTGAGCTGCCCATAACTAGAGCAATGTTTTAAACGTCAAACGTAAAAAAGTGGAAACGATCACCAAAACGAAAATCAGAAACCATAGTACTTATTTGATGAAGCTAGTACTCTGAATTGGGAAATGACAGAACATTGATTATATTTTGATCATCTGGTAAAAGATTTCATATATTTTTATTATTTATGAACAAAATTACATCACGTTGTAAACTGCCCATAACTGGAACGCTTGCTCTACTAGTATTTAGTGAAAACCATGCTTCTGGCTGTCTTCTTTGTTGAAAGTTTTCCCCTAGTCACCAGAGTTCAAATTTATAAACCTAAAGGGTTACTAACTTTAATCAACCGAACGATGCAAACCACGGATCTAAGCTAAGCTCTACATCAGTAATATGGTTCTGATAGCACCCACCCACATATATTCTTTTTTGACCAATATCATTTTTCATTGGAATGTACAAATTTTGAAAGAAAATAGATGAAATACTTTTTTTTTTCCAGAGTCTATGGTAACAACCATCCAAAACAAAATAACAGAAGCATTTGACATATTTGATCATGAATCCAATAAAACCGTCGACATGCGTGAAATACCTACTATAGTGCGATCACTAGGCTGTTGTCCAAGTGAAGCGGAATTGCATGATATGTTTGTAGAGGTACAGTAATGTGATTATTATACTGCTGATGTCGATTTTATTCCATTATCTTTTGGCCCATACCTTTTCATCCACAAGCCTTTTATATACAAGATTCTTAACAGAAACTGCCACGTTCACCCGACATCGTAATTGTGTGGTATATTTCATGCAATATTAGAAACACAGCGTTTGATGTAAAATGTGATGTTTGTAATTTGTTAGTGATCATGTGGCAACAGCGGCACCAAATTTTGTTTCCATTTAAATATGGTAGATGTGTGAAAAGAGTGAGTCCAGTAACAATTTTCCCCTATTACTTGTGATAAAAATAGTTGAAAAGCAAAATCCATCACCTACTGAAAGTGTTTAGTTCTCTAAATAATTTAGAAACAGAACTTGTATGGGTTAAAATGTGGTGGAATAAAATTGGTATTCCAACATTGTTCTGCAAGAAACAAGAATGATTATACATGTATGTTATTTCTACATTTATAAAATAATCAAGACGTATGTAGCTTTAAAATGTTATTTAGATTGAGGAAGAGGAATCTCCCGGCTATATTCGTTTTGAGAAGTTTTTACCAATGATGACACGTATTCTAATGGAGAGAAGGTATTCTTTTTTGAATAAATATGGTTGTAATTGCATACTTTCCCCCTTATTCATAATTGAACTGTGATTCTGGGCATGTAGGAGCTTTCAAGCTCATAGTCAATGATTATTAGCGTAATGGTATTATTTTATAAAAATGTGATCTTCAGCCTCACTGTACTGATACCTATTTGGTAGATGAGCATCAGATATGCATGAAGGGGCTGTCAGTAATGATGAGAGGGGACGTATTTCTGAACAATGGGTGTCAAAATATTTACATTTTTCCAGATACGGCTGCCAAACTGGTTAATTAAAAGTTCTAGTATCAAACATGTGTGTTTTCTCTCTACCTTTCAAAGTATGCACCTAAGCCAGAAACTGGATACATCTAAATTTACACAGCCCATCCACTCAGTATGCCAAAATACAAATTACCAGAACAGATGTATATCCCCGCGTATATCACAAAATTGGAGAAAGACCTTTAATTTTGTTCAAGATGTGCATACATCAATATCAAGATGTTAACATAAGGACAGTGGGGATAATCAAAATTTTTACACATACATTTTTTCACAGAACTACAACGCCTCTTGTAATTATTGACCACTTTCTTTTTGTCAAATCTACCATATGTCTGTATATTCTTACTTTTTCAATTTAATAGTATCATCTATAAGTGTAAATAATACAGTTTGGTGTATCAGAATCATAGCGCCAACAGTTGAATGTATATAATTAGTAGTTAAACAAAAAATAAATCATCAGAAATTGAGGACACATGTGACATCAATTGCCTAGAACAGGGTTTTAGCTATCAAAATTTCTTATTTTGCATGACGTAACCTTAAAAAGGTATTTTCATTGACAATTCTATAGGTAGTGTCTTTTTCTCCACTTGTTAAGAGTCTTTAAAGGCATTTTTCTAATAGAACCATTGGTGATTATTTACCTACATATTAATATCATATTCTCTTTAGATATCGACCGGCCCCTGAAGACCATCTTTTAAAAGCATTCCAAGTACTGGACGCAGAAAATAAAGGCTATCTATTACAAGAGGAATTAACAAAGTTCTTGACAGAAGATGGTAAGAAAATTATTTGACTATCTTTGTAATAATTACTTTTCAAGAAGAGTGTTTTTTTAATAAGTAGTCATTGCAATACAAATGCAATTGTAATTTTCTGTGGACTTTGTTTTTTGTTAAAACCTCTCAGAATCACTTAATTAAAAATATGAAATACAAATATTTATTTAAAAAACTTTTATATATTCTTAATTAATTTTGTAGGTGAACCCTTTTCAACTGAAGAAATGGAGGAAATGTTGTCTGCAGCAGTTGATCAAGACAAATCAGTTATATTATATAAAGACTATGTAGCTACAATGGCTGTAGAAGAAACGTAATTTAAATCAATTTAACATATAAACTTTAGGTTAAAGCATATATGATTGGTGATAATTTGCATTATGTTTGGTATAAGTAGGTATGATACTAATAAATACAAATATCAACCTCTAATTATTTGAATATTAGATCATCCAAATCTCTATATCACCACCAAAGGTGATGAGCATATTGCTAATTATTATTACATTGTATATGGATGGACAATATACATATATGCTTACACAACTAAAATGAACTTTGTAATCTTTACAAACTACAGGTAATTTATTAAACTTTCAATATTAAAATGAACTATTGTCAAGAGAGATGATGCCGTATTAATTAAAATATCACAGTTGTAAGTACACATATATCCTCCATTCTAACAATCATTTCACTTTCACAAGTCAGTGTATTCTTCACAGTTTGCTAAATGTAGGTTTTTTCTTCTGCATAAATGATGACGCTGCTTCCATCACATCTGCACTCTGTAACATGCCTCCATTCCAGGCCGCCTGAGAATAAACAAAATGCATGATCATAGACACTAAATATTTATGGACCATATGCAACACTTGTGTTTGGAACATTTGCTATTTCAGTTCACAAATGAAATAAAAAAGATTCAACCATAATAAAAGGAGTAGATGAAATAAGTTTCATATAGGGTAAAGTAAAAAAATGGAAACGTGGAGACTAATAATATCATCTTTATTTTTTTTCATAGAACTGAAAATATATGAAAAGCTGCTTACTATATACTCTAAACTTTCAGGAACGGAATGATCTCTAGAATATATTAAGTTGACTTTTGTTCCCTGAACAGCAATAGGACTTTTCTCTGCTATCAGAATGGCAGTTTCCATGGCTCCTGACAACATAGATTCCCGATCTTCAAACACTCTACTGTAAACAAAAAATAAAAGTTCTCTAGATGTCTGGTGCACCATGATATATAGGTATCTAATTTAAGAGCAATATTTTTGCTGCCCATATTACTAACTACCTTTGATGACATGATAGGCAACTACTACTATACAGTACTTCGTACTTGAATCAACCAAACTCACCTTTTGTCCCATAACTTCCTTTTAAGAAAAAGGATTTAGAACTATAAAAGTGACATAATTTGGTGCATAAACAGTGAGGATAGTTAGAAATCATAGCTTGATTTTCCAAATTCTGATATACAAGTAGCTATTTTAAGTTTTAGGGTATTGCTTGTACGTCAATTCTGTTACATTATATGTACATGATGCATGCTGCATGCATATCACTTACATAATGTATTCTAATTGGGTCAAAATTCATATTGTCACACAAAATGTATCTCTTAGTCAAAAGAGTATTAGTCCACAAACTCTTGAAATCTGCTATCTTTATGACCAAAATAATAAAAAGACAGACTATAATTTGGTTATTGAGCTACCGACTGGGTATAACAGGACAAGTGTGTACTGTGTACATATAAAAAAAAAACAATATCAGACAACTTGAATGTTAACTAATAAATCTACATCAATTCTTTCATATTTACCTTATAAATCCACACTGAATTGCCTCTGCTGCATACATTCTTCGAGCAGTGTAAGCCAATTCACGTGATAAGCTATCATTTCCAGTGATTTTTGGAAAACGTTGCAAAGTTCCCACATCAGCAGCAAGCCCTAAATCTACTTCCTATGTGGATAAATACATTGATTATGCATAATAATACACACTAATAATCTAAGATAATGTATATAGAGTTTTGTTTTCGATAAAATTTGATTACAGTATATAGAAAGTATTACTTTTATTTGAAAGAAAGCATCTTTGGTACAGTATCGAATATCACAGGCAGAAGTCATGTCTATGCCTCCACCGATGCAGCCATTGTGAATTGCGGCAATGACAGGTTTTGGACACTAAAAGGGAAACAATAACAACAAAAATGCAAGAAAGATGTAGAATTATTGTACATGACCAAACACTCAAGGGTGAAAAATGATCAACTTAGGGGGAGGGATGAGGCACTATGCCGGGGTCAGCTCTATAGTCCCTTGTCTCATTGGTCCCCCATCTCATTGGTCCCCCCATCATGGAATAATGCTGGATATACAATTAGGATTTCAGGGGTGGATCTACGTGCTGAGGATGAGGGTATCTCAGCCTTACTAAAAGAAATACTGTAAAAATATTTGAACTACAGTAGAACCTCCAATTAAGACCACCTCTATATTGAGACCACCTATAATAAGATCATTTTTCACAACACATAAAGGTACGTACCAAAATGAACCTATGCATGAGACCACCTAACACTGGTCCCAAAGGTGGTCCTAATAGAGAGATTCTATTTTATATCAAACTTAAGTTGAAATAAAAGCAAAACGGCACTAAAAATGCTTTTTAGATAGTAATGATTTGTAGATTGTTAGTTTCTGTATTGTATGCTCACCGGGGAGTTGAACGAGGCAATATAGTGGTGTAAATAGGTAAGCAATACAAGCAAACCTGCAAATGCAGAATTAAAACCTTTTCAGATGGCTGAAAGACTTATCGAGATCATCTCGGATGGCTCATCAACAGGAGATATTTTTTACACTGAATCGAGTATACGCTTCGCTGATTGATGTGTTTCAAATTAAGCATAAAGTACGCTGATCTAGACAGATAGTAAAATTGTAAACAGCTCAATCACATTTTAAACTTATCCCAACACCACAGACGCAATATCAATACCATGAACTTTGAACGTGTTAATCTATATATAAAATGTAGTCATTTCTTAATGTTCACAACACATTTAAACTAGCATAAACCATTGACAGTTTCGTCAGCTGCTACTGACATCTTTAAAATGATCAACTGCGCATGACTGTGACAGGCAGTCAATCATCACTATGTAACTGTGTAAGGATAACGAAATAACGATGCTATCGTTTCTACCTGTGGATAAGGGGAAAGCAGCCGTGGTCATGAATGCTTCATCTTTATCCTATGACAAGAAGGTTAATGGTACTATGCTCAGTGATGAAAGAATGTACATAAAACTGAAGAAAGATCCCACCCCAGTGTACAAAAGAAAACTCATTACCATTTTGACAAGGTATAAGAGTGAAGGAAAGATAACTGAGGCACAGTATAGATATTTATACCCAACTTCAGAGAACATACCACGTATATACTGCACACTGAAGATCCTCAAGGAAGATTACCCACTTAGACCGATTGTGGATTATACAGGTTCAATTGGTTATAATTGTTCAAGGGCCCTAGCAGACCTTTTGGGACCAATGGTAGGTCCTACAGAGCATCATGTTAAAAACTCCAAAGATCTAGCGGAAACAGTAAGTGAGATCATGATAGTGGAAGATTATATTTTTGCATCTCATGACATGGTCTCCCTCTTCACTAACACTCCTATTGATAAAGCCCTTCAGATTATAAGAGACCGATTCAACAAAGATACAACCCTGAAGAAGAGAACATTACTCAACCCTAGTGACATTATGGACTTGTGTGAGTTTATTCTCATGACCACATACTTTCAGTTCAGAGGCAGTATCTAACAGCAGAAGTTTGGTATGGCTATGGGAAGCTCAGTATCACCCATAGTGGCCAACCTCTATATGGAATGGTTAGAGACCAAAGCCATAGCCACAGCTCCGATAACATGCAAGCCCAAACTGTGGAAAAGGGTATTTAGATGACATCCGGGAGAAAATCTAAGCGGGTGAAACACGTAACCTCACAGACTACCTTAACACTGTCGATGATACAGGCAGTATCAAGTTCACACATGAGGAGGAGAGTGATGGCACGATTCCTTTTTTGGACACCCTCATAGTGCACAAACCAGAGAGAACAGTGAAGTTATTAGTGTACAAGAAGAAAAACACACACCGACCAATACTTACACTTCACTTCCCATCACCCACTACAACACAAGCTAGGAGTTATCCATACCCTGTTAGATAGATGCATGGACATTGTTTCAGAGGAAGATAGGAGGAAAGAGGAACAGCATGAGGCTGAAGCCTTGAAACAGTGTGGCTACCCAGATTGGTCTTTCTGAAGAGTGAGGAAACAGATGTCAACCAAGCTTGAAAGGAAGAAAGAGAAGAAAAGAAGCTGAGAGATCCAGAGGTCAGGTCATACTTCCATACGTGAAGGGTGTCACTGAAGATGTATCTAGGATTTTTAATAAACATTCGGTGTCAACAGCAGTCAAATCGCTAAAGAGTATTAGAAACATCCTGGTACATCCAAAGGATAAAGTAGACCCACTGGAGAGAAGTGGGATAGTGTACAGGATCCCTTGCAGATCATGTGAAACTGTGTATATTGGTGAGACTGATAGAAAGTTAGGCACGAGACTGAAGGAACATGTTAAAGATGTGGATACCAACAGAAAGAAGGCATACATGAGATCTACGAAGAAGGAATCTTGACTGAAGTGAATAAAAGCGCAATAACGGACCATGTCAATCAACATAACCATAACATAGATTTGGGTTGGTACTTGTGTGATAGACAGAGAGAGTGATTGGAAGATGAGGACGATTAAGGATGCAGTGCACATCCACAACAACAGGCAGGTCATGAACCGGGACAAGGGGGCCCACCAGCTCTTGTGAGTCTATGACCCACTTCTCGGCTGTGGCGGCCGAGATGATTGACTGGCTGTCATGCGCAGTCGATCATTGAAGATGTCAGCAGCAG
This sequence comes from Streblospio benedicti, assembly GCA_019095985.1. NCBI lineage: Eukaryota > Metazoa > Annelida > Polychaeta > Spionida > Spionidae > Streblospio > Streblospio benedicti. The sequence goes on from CM032662.1 coordinate 20,016,578, forward strand.
CTGACGAAACTGTCAATGGTTTATGTAAGTTTAAATGTGTCGTGAACATACCATGAACATTTCTTTCATTTTAAGCAATACCTGAGAATATTCATTCATTATGGAGATGATTGGAGATGGCTCGTGTCTTACTTCTGGCACAGCAAAAAACTTTTAACTTAGCACTTAAACTTTTAATTTCTTATAAAACATGTTTAACCTAAGTATATAATTCCCACAAATGATAATATATTGAAATAAACATTGATGGGGGTACAAGTTGATCTTTAAGGTTATTCTAGCTTATTTCAATGAGCCCCACCCTAATTGCAGATCAAGTTTTTTTGGGAAAAGGGGTGGGGGTGCTTCCGTGGCCGAATGGTTAGGGAGTTGGATTCGTGACCAGAAGGTCGTGGGTTCGATTTCCGGTCGGGTCTGATGGTAAGTGTTGAGCAAACTTACCCCTAACAGGTTGCAAACTGCTCTGTGGTACCTACACGTTAAATAGGTACAGGTCATTGGGTTGGAACTGTGTGAGTGAGTGTGTGAGTGATTAGCATTGTGTGCTGAATGTGCTGCCGATGCAAGTATGGGAGAACTGATTAAATGATGATCAATATGTGTGCCAATGACCTGGTGTAAATTGTAAAGTCATGAGAGCCAGACTGGGATCAGGACTATAAACCACCAAATTTACATTTACTCCCAGGATGATAAATGATGATTTTGTGGTGTGAAAAAGGCAGCACACGATGGCTCCGGCTACCTCCCCTCCCCCCTCCAATCTGCCTATGTGCTACCCATCCGTTTGTAATTCCTGTTTGTAATTGTGCTTCTACGGCCGAATGGACAGGAAGTTGGACTCATGACCAGAAAGTCATAGGCTCGATTCCTGGTCTGGTGGTGGGTGTTGAGCAAACTCATATTTAAAAGACTGTATACAGATAATACTGCTCTGTTGTCCCTACATATTGTATAAGCACATCTGAGCTATGGTTGCGATTGGTGGTATGCTCCCAAGGGAGTATGATATTGTGGGAAAAGGATGCCAATGACCTGGTGTCAATGTAAATCCCTGGAGCACAATAATATTGAATGGCGTTGCCAGTCCAGGCTTAGCTTGTACTAAATAGGTGGGTGTATATTTGAATTTTGATAATTTGAGGTTAAAAACCTGCACAGGACTCTGACAGTTATCCTATATGATCATAAAAATGTCCACAGAACAGTTTGTGTTGTGGTGCAGCATTGTTTAGCAATATTTAGAATACATGTGCCATGTGTGTGTAAAAGCAGCAGCAGTAGCCAAATAAGAAGCAACAGCAGCAGCAGCAGGAGCAACTATAACATCAATACTATACCAATTCAATGGGGACCAATGAGACGAAGGACTAATGAGATGGTGGACCAATGAAATGTACCCACTGCCGTAACCAGGGTTATCGTGAAGCCCTGCCCTGTGACCATAATAGAAAATTAGATTTTCATCTAATTAATTATTTTTTCACAAGACCAAAAGACCAAGACCATTGTGATGATTTGTATATTGTATGTATTATTGAAATTGAACCGAAACAGGCAAAATGAACGTAAAACGGTGCTTGAATGTCTAAAGAGTACTATATTGCGTTTATTAATACATGTGCTATAAAAATATGGAGATCATGTTTAATGTTGTTATGTTCCGAATTATACTTGGATATCACAGGAGAATCTGGGCATCACGGCATGCCAAGGGTCACATTGGTGTTAAGTGGACCTCCTGTTATGGAGCGTCATATTTACATTAACATTTCAAAGTTCTAAGATTTTCTAGTTGCCATTCAGGGTCAGGATTAGTCACTCGTCCGCTCGTTTTGGCTAGTAAAAATTTGTGGTGGACAATTAAGTTTTAGCAACTCGTCCTTTTGACGAGTAGCAATTCTGATCAATTTGTCATACAAGTATAGAGTTTGTGCAAGGAGGACGAGTACATGTTTTGCAGGACGAGTGGATATTTGAGTGTTACTAGCCCTGCTGACGAGTAGCAGTTTTCCACCTAATCCTGACCCTGCCATTTCGGGGAACCTAATCTCAAAACACCCACGGTGCTAAATTAGCTATTTACCGTACGTACATCTACACTGGTCTCTGGGAGATACGTACTAAAATTATGATAAACATTAAACTAACGAGCGACTTCCCATTAACATAATGGGGTCGTACAAATGAGAGTTGGTGGCCATCCACATGTGAACAAAGATGTCATCAACTGAGACGAGGGGGTCCACCCTCAAGTGGCCACCAACTCTCTCACATGTACAACCCAATTATGTTGATGAGAAGTTGTGCAGAGATGAATGCCTGAAACTGTCACTGAAAACATAAATTTAGTGTTGTAGTTGAAAAATCATGTTGATCATAATATACACAACACTATGAACTTCAACTTCTTAGGTAAATCACAAAATGAATGCCTATGGCTATCTGAGATGGCTATACTTTACCTAATTCTAAACGGTAAATTAGACTTCGATTCATGTAAGATTATCATTTTGGTTGAACTTCAGTTTGATGAGTTGATTAACTTAGAAGCATTACTGTATGCAGGGTACCTTTTCCATTGACGTAAAACTGGCTTGATATTTTCTGATAAGTTCCATATGAGATGCCATGGTTCTCCCTACATCTTTTTCATTCTCTTGCATAAACATGGATGCAGCATCCATTAAATCTAATCCTATATAGACAAGCAAGTTTACAGCATTAGTACCTTCTCGATTACAGTAAAAGCTTCCTGGTACTCCTTAATCTTGGATATCGTTACAAACGATTTTCGCCCAATATCCATATTCATAATTTCACCACCAAATTCAGCCATATCCATAATATCCAACCCTTGCAACAAATTTGAAGATAGTTTTGTGAAATTTAAGACATAAGTCAGTAGCAATTAATGCATTATTTTGAATTAAAAAAATGTATAATTTTACATATCTAAAATATATAAAATGTATGGATTATTTGAATGTACCTGCAGTGAATATTCTTCCTTTACCGGAAAGGACAACTGCTCTACAATTTTCATCTGTAGCAATTTTCTCAAAACATTCTCTGATTTCCCTAATGAAGAGTAAATGAAATACATTTAATAATGACTCAAATATGAAATAGTTACATTGATTAAGTCAGCCATGTAAAAAAATCCATTTTTAATAAAAGATAATCAATTCAATTCAGCTAATTCAAGTAGGCATAGGTTTTTACCTCCAAAATGCTCTATTCATAGCATTCAGTTTGTCAGGTCTGTTCATTTCTACATGATACACAAATTCGCTTGGTGAAGAAACAACAACTGTTTCATATTTATATTTGTCACTAACGGATGATGACATAGTTCTTGTAACAATATTTCCTTGAAAAAAAAAGAGAGAAAGGAATTTCTCACACTCCAAAGAATAAATATGAATGGGCTGCAGTGGCTATATAATGCATATCACACTGTCCAAATATGGACGTGAGTAGTAAATTGGGTTGGGCTATAGTAGAAATATGTCAATGCAAGGTTTCATTGACAAATTTCTACTATAGCCCCGCTTCGCTCGTTCATGTACACAAAGGATAAATGCAATAAAACACCCAAAAGCATATGATAACCCTTAAATGTATGCAATATAACGGACCATTCAGAACTTATCACAGCTAGGTTGGGATAGCCACGTGGGCAATTGATGGTTGAATCCACGTAGAAACGAAGCATCCTTATCCACGTGGATATTTGGTTGAAATAACGTGTAACCTGCAACATTTTTACACGTGGATTTTGGATTGAAATGTGGGGGTATCACAGGTTGAAATGTGGGGGTATTTCTGGTGGAAATGTGGGGGTATTTTTGGTGGAAATGTGGGGGTATTTCTAAGTGGATTATCCACTTTATTTCCACCATCGGTGCAAAATTGTCAGATTGTCATTTTCAAAGATGTTTTTCTGTCACTTCCTGCGATCCTACAATAATACCATAGCATCAGGCAATCAAAAACAACATAAAACAAACAAAAATATATATTATAATGCTTACATGCCAGAAAACCCCCAGAAATGTCCAGAAAACTTGTTCTCAAAGACTTGGCACATTTTAGCGTGAATATCACGTGATACATTGTGCAGACGTAACTGTCCTTGGGTATATCCTTATAAAATCGGTTTATGTGGTATCCGCTGTGTGAATTCGTGTAGGTTAGCTTATTATATCCACAAAGATCAATTATTTACAAAATTATTTCACTTTGCATGACTTTTGATCGTTCATTCTGCATTTCCCATGATTCAAAACTGACCTGTCCTCTCATTGGTTCAAATTAGTTCAGCCAATCAGCGCTCTTCCGCGGTAAATAAAGACAAGTGCATATTGTGTGTCGATATTGATTCATTTTTACACGTGGATATTAAGGGGAGTAAAGATGTAAGAGTTTTCTAATGTGTTTTTCCCAAGTTTGCTTGTGGATACAATTATATTCTTCTCTCTTTCTTCTATGGCAAGCAAGCTCCTACCACTATGTTGGCATATCTGAAGACACATCTTCCATTTGACTATGTCAAATGGCCCAGACGGGACTCGAACTCACGACCCCAAGGTTGTGAGACCAGAATGATACCATCATCCCAAGCAACGGGCTGTTAAAAGGCTACTCGGACGAATCGATGTGTCTGTAGCCCCCAGCCTACATACTTGGTCAATTATCATCTCAACCCGGAGGTTGTGGGTTCGAATCCTACTTATGGACGGAAATTTTGGGAGTTCTAAATTCTTCGCATTTTACTGCTAGTGGAGTTTTCTAATGTGTTTTTCCCAAGTTTGCTTGTGGATACAATTATATTCTTCTCTCTCTCTCTTCTATGGCAAGCAAGCTCCTACCACTATGTTGGCATAGCTGAAGACACATCTTCCATTTGACTATGTCAAGTGGCCCAGACGGGACTCGAACTCACGACCCCAAGGTTGTGAGACCAGAATGATACCATCATCCCAAGCAGCGGGCTGTTAAAAGGCTACTCGGACGAACCGATGTCTCTGTAGCCCCCAGCCTACATACTTGGTCAATTATCATCTCAACCCGGAGGTCATGGGTTGAATCCCACCTATGGACGGAAATTTTGGGAGTTCTAAATTCTTCGCATTTTACTGCTTGTGGAGTTTTCTAATGTGTTTTTTCCCAAGTTTGCTTGTGATTACAATTATATATTCTTCTCTCTCTCTCTTCTATGGCAAGCAAGCTCCTACCACTATGCATAGCTGAAGACACATCTTCCATTTTGACTGTCAAGTGGAGTTTGTATCTCAACCTGGCAAGCAAGTTCAATCCCACCTATGTACCCTTTACCTAGTGGAGGTCCATGGGGCATATCATAATATCCAACCCTTTGCAACAAATTTGAAGATAGTTACCAGAAAATTAAGACATAAGTCAGTAGAAATTAATGCATTATTTTGAATTAAAAAATGTATAATTTTACATATATCTAAAATATTTGAATGGACCAGAATATTCTTCCTTTCCCAAGAAAGGACAACTGCTCACAATTTTCATCTGTAGCAATTTTCAAAACATTCTCTGATAGCCCTAATGAAGAGTAAATGAAATCGATTTAATAATGACTCAAAATGAAATATTTACATTGATTCAGTCAGCCATATGAAAAAAATCCATTTTTACTAAAAAAGATAATCAATTCAATTGTGGATTTTAGTAGGCATAGGTTTTTATATTCATAGCATTCAGTTTGTCAGGTCTGTTCATCATTTTCTAAATTCTTCTATGGAAACAACAACTGCATATTTATATTTGTCACTAACGGATGATGACATAGTTCTTGTAAAATATTTTTGAAAAAAGAGAGAAAGGAATTTCTCACACCCCAAGAGTAAATATGAATGGGCTGCAGTGGATATAATGCATATCACACTGTCCAAATATGGACGCGGAGTAGTAAAATGGTTATTATAGTAGAAATATGTCAATGCAAGGTTTCATTGACAAATTTCTACTATAGCCTAAGCATTATGTTCGCTCATTACACAAAGGATAAATGCAATAAAACACCCAAAAGCATGTGATAATTTTTAAAAATGTATGCAAATAACGGACCATTCAGAACTTATCACAGCTATGGGATAGCCACACGCGGGCAATTGATGGTTGAATCCACGTAAAACGGGCATCCTTATCCACGTGGATATTTGGTTGAAATTTTTGTAACCTGCAACATTTTTACACGTGGATTTTACTGAAATGTGGGGGGTATCACAAAGAAAGTGGGGATTTTTGAAATGGGGGGGGATGATCCACTTTATTTCTGGTGCAAAAGAAATGTATTTGGGGGAAATTTTGGAGTTCTAAATGTGGGGGTCCAGAAAATGAGGCCACCTAGTGGATTATCAACTTTTTCCCACCAGCAGGTTGCAAAGTTGTCAAATTATTATATCCACAAAGATCAATTATTTCAAAATTATTTCACTTTTGCAAACTTTTTGATCGCTCATTCTGCATTCTATGATTCAAAACTGACCTGTCCTCTCATTGGTTCAAATTACCACAATAAGTTGTAAACAAAGCATCAGGCACATTTTTAAATATTAAGGGGATAAAACAAACTAAAATGGATACAATTATAATTCTTACATGGCAACCAAACCCCATTTGACTATGTGAGACCAACTGTGAGAGACCAGAATGATACCATCATCTCAAGCAGCGGGCTGTTAAAAGGCTACGGATGAATCGATGTCTCTGTAGCCCCCAGCCTACATACTTGGTCAATTATCATCTCAACCCGGAGGTCATGGGTTCGAATCCCACCTATGGACGGAAATTTTGGGAGTTCTAAATTCTTCGCATTTTACTGCTAGTGGAGTTTTCTAATGTGTTTTTCCCAAGCTTGCTTGTGGATACAATTATATTCTTCTCTCTCTCTTCTATGGCAAGCAAGCTCCTACCACTATGTTGGCATAGCTGAAGACACATCTTCCATTTGACTATGTCATGGCCCAGACGGGACTCGAACTCACAACCCCAAGGTTGTGAGACCAGAATGATACCATCATCCCAAGCAGTGGGCTGTTAAAAGGCTACTCGGATGAACCGATGTCTCTGTAGCCCCCAGCCTACATACTTGGTCAATTATCATCTCAACCCGGAGGTCGTGGGTTCGAATCCCACCTATGGACGGAAATTTTGGGAGTTCTAAATTCTTCGCATTTTACTGCTAGTGGAGTTTTCTAATGTGTTTTCCCAAGTTTGCTTGTGGATACAATTATATTCTTCTTCTCTCTCTCTTCTATGGCAAAGCAAGCTCCTACCACTATGTTGGCATAGCTGAAGACACATCTTCCATTTGACTATGTCAAGTGGCCCAGACGGGACTCGAAACTCACAACCCCCAAGGTTGTGAGACCAGAATGATACCATCATCCCAAGCAGCGGGCTGTTAAAAGGCTACTCGGACGAACCGATGTCTCTGTAGCCCCCAGCCTACATACTTGGTCAATTATCATCTCAACCCGGAGGTCGTGGGTTCGAATCCCACCTATGGACGGAAATTTTGGGAGATTTTACTGCTAGTGGAGTTTTCTAATGTGTTTTTCCCAAGTTTGCTTGTGGATACAATTATATTCTTCTCTCTCTCTTCTATGGCAAGCAAGCTCCTACCACTATGTTGGCATAGCTGAAGACACATCTTCCATTTGACTATGTCAAGTGGCAGGACGGGGACTCGAACTCATAACCCCAATGTTGTGAGACCAGAATGATACCCCCAGACCGGCTGTTAAAAAGGCTACCAGATGTCTCTGTGTAGACCCCAGCCTACATACTTGGTCAATTATCATCTCAACCCGGAGGTCGTGGGTTCGAATCCCACCTATGGACGGAAATTTTGGGAGTTCTAAATTCTTCGCATTTTACTGCTAGTGGAGTTTTCTAATGTGTTTTTCCCAAGTTTGCTTGTGGATACAATTATATTCTTCTCTCTCTCTTCTATGGCAAGCAAGCTCCTACCACTATGTTGGCATAGCTGAAGACACATCTTCCATTTGATTATGTCAAGTGGCCCAGACGGGACTCGAACTCACGACCCCAAGGTTTGGAGAGACCAGAATGATACCATCATCCCAAGCAGCGGGCTGTTCGGACGAAATGTCTCTGCAGCCCCCAGCCTACATACTTGGTCAATTATCATCTCAACCCGGAGGTCGTGGGTTCGAATCCCACCTATGGACGGAAATTTTGGGAGTTCTAAATTCTTCGCATTTTACTTCTAGTGGAGTTTTCTAATGTGTTTTTCTCAAGTTTGCTTGTGGATACAATTATATTCTTCTCTCTCTCTCTTCTATGGCAAGCAAGCTCCTACCACTATGTTGGCATAGCTGAAGACACATCTTCCATTTGACTATGTCAAGTGGCCCAGACGGGACTCGAACTCACGACCCCAAGGTTGTGAGACCAGAATGATACCATCATCCCAAGCAGCGGGCTGTTAAAAGGCTACTCGGACGAACCGATGTCTATGTAGCCCCCAGCCTACATACTTGGTCAATTATCATCTCAACCCGGAGGTCGTGGGTTCGAATCCCACCTATGGACGGAAATTTTGGGAGTTCTAAATTCTTCGCATTTTCGTGGAGTTTTCTAATGTGTTTTTCTCAAGTTTGCTTGTGGATACAATGACTCGAACTCACGACCCCAAGGTTGTGAGACCAGAATGATACCATCATCCCAAGCAGCGGGCTGTTAAAAGGCTACTCGGACGAATGGATGTCTCTGTAGCCCCCAGCCTACATACTTGGTCAATTATCATCTCAACCCGGACATAGTCAAAGAAAATTTACCCCTATTTTTAGAGATTCTGTACTAAAATTTACTATTTTTATATTATGCATTGGACATCCATCAAATCGGATTTGGGTCTTGTCTTGTCAATTACACTGCAAAGTCCTAGCAGGATATCACGCAGCTTGAGGAGTGCGCCGCCTATTCACGGTCGGGCGGATACTCAGGCAGAGTGGTGTTGCTATAGATACAGTCTGGAGTAGTGACTCCGGACGATTTACCACATCAAGGGGTAAACAGTTCCATTGTGGTATGGTGCGGGGGAAAAACATGTGTCTGTAGGCGGTGGAGTCTGCGGCGATGTGGCAAAACTTAATTGTAGGGGTGGTTCGACCTGGTCCTGCTGTCGGCTTCAATGAGTGTACATGTATCGGTGATGGGGGTGGCAGTGAGTCCATGCACGGCCTTGTAGATGTTAACTGACAATGATTGTGTTAACTGTTTGGGGGAGGGGGGAGTCATCAATTTTAATATGTCCCATGAATTTTGGCGGGGGGGGGGGGTACCATTTTTTCACATAGCTAGATTTGAGGCGGGGCCCGGGGGGGGGGGGTGTTATCAATTTTTTCACAGCATTTTTGGAAAATCTTTCTACCCTGACCTGTCATAAATACTGAATGATCCCTAAATACATTTAGTGATTGTGATTTGAGATACATTTTGTTAAGCAAATATACCTGTTTGTGATGAGAAGATATTCCTAAAGACTGTTTGTCGAATAATACTCTGCATTTTGAATCAATTTATAAACATATATTCAATATATCAAATATTTTGACTAAAGTCTGCCCACATGTATTTACCTTTAAACCCACTTATACGATGTATAAAATATCTTTATGTAAAGAGCACTGTACATCTTTTTTACCCCATGTGTGTTAGTTGAAAGGTGTTAGTTGTATCGTGATCTTTGATTGGTTACTACTTATTTCCGTCAACAATGGAGTCCTCATGGTGGTGGATTGCTCTTGCAGGGACAGGAGTGGGAATTTTAGCAATAAGAAGATGTTTTGGTGGTGTTAGATGCAACAGTAAAGCCTACTTGTCTGGCAAGACAGTGGTGATCACGGGAGCTAATAGTGGATTGGGGAAAGCTACAGCGTTGGACTTAGCAAAGAGAAAAGCAAAGGTAGTCTATGTCTAGTACTTTAGTTGACTACATATCTTACTTTTTATTTTCCTTAACGCTTCTACCATACATCGTGACGTATACATTAGATATAGAATCTAGAACATCTACATGGTATTTTTTCCATATCCTCCATTGAAGAATTAATTACGGGCAACGTTTGAAGAACCAACAACAAACTAGATCTACATAATTTTCATTATTAAATATGTGCACAATGCCCCCTATAGATCTAATTCAGTAGGGTTTGGGTGGCCGGTTTTTTCATTCTTTTTCATGCAAGAAGGCATGGTTAGGAACGATCATAGAAATAACGATAGAAGGGGGGGAGGGTTGGCGTCTATTTTTTTGATCCATCAACATTTTATGATATTTTGTCTGAATCAATATGTTGTATACCAAGTTACTAGAATACTTTATACATCAACATTTTAAAAGTTGAGTGACCCCGGCTAAAGCAACCGTCCTCTACATAGTCATTGAATTTCTGGACAATTGCTAAAAGAAAATATTTGAAAAAAAAATACTGTATACTATATAAAGTTCAGCAACACCCCCCCAGCCAGAAAAAAAAAAAAAAAAAAAAAAAAAGTATCATAAAAGTTGGACGATTTTTTATGGTCCCATCCCCCCCCCACACACACCTTTTTAGATACCCCCCCCCCCGGTATCATTATTTATGATCGTTCCCTTATAGCCTCCAACGTAATGGCTGAAATGCTGTAGACTATATCATAGTATCATATGGGCTAAGGTTGTGGTCTAGCTGTTCTCTGAAATGTCCTAGATGTAAGTAGCAGCTACTGGAATCATCAACTAGATCTACAACAATCTTGTGTTTCCGATATAGATCTATGGCCAACAACAAATCTTAACAGTGATTCCACCACATCCATTGTCATTAATGAAATGACAGTTTTGTTTTGTTTTTTCCTTGTGATTTATATTATTTTTGCTGAATATACACATGTACATATTCTAATTTGCAGGTGATTATGGCATGCAGGAATGAAGAAAATGGTTTAGAAGCTGCAAAGGAAATTAGAAGGCAAACTACAAATGGGGAATTGAAAGTTATGACCTTAGATCTAGCTTCATTAAAATCAATAAAGAGTTTTGCTGCAGAATTAAGCAATAAGGAAACCCAGATTGATATCCTCATAAATAATGCAGGCATATTTCAGTGCCCATATTTAAAAACAGTTGATGGATTTGAAATGCAAATGGGAGTTAATCACCTAGGTCATTTTTATTTAACAAATCTTTTGTTAAGTAATGGTCTGTTAAAAAAAGCTTCAAATGCAAGAATTATAATTGTATCTTCAAGTCTTGCGAAAAAAGGTACACTAGATTTTCAAAATTTTAATAGTGAAAAACACTATGATAAAAGAAAGGCTTACAGTAATAGCAAATTGGCCAATAACTTGTTTGCTAAGGAACTGGGTGCAAAATTGGATGGGTCAGGCATGAGTGTGCTGTGTGTTCATCCAGGTATGGTGTTTACAAATCTAGGAAGATACGTGTGGCCATCTGCACCATGGAAGTGGTTAATGTTTCCAATAGGTTGGCTACTCATCAAGACCCCAAAGCAAGGATGTCAAACTATAGTTTACTGCGCTGTTGAGGAAACGTTAAATGGAAAATGTGGATACTTTGGTAATTGTCAAGAAGAAGCATGGCCCGAAAATTCTGTTGACAAAGCATTAGCTAAACAGCTTTGGGAAGAAAGCGAGAGACTCGTAAAAATAGCTTAAAAACCATGTTTATTGGTTTTCATTTATACAATTAAGCAAACACAATATGAAAATACTATTTCAACAAAAATTAAATATGTAAAGATCTAACAAGTCCTTTGAACGTTGTACAAACATAATTCATATATTTCAATATGTCAACAATTCTTGTTCATATTTATTTGTAAACTTCCTTTCTATTATTCCATTTATTTTACGTTTGATGTTAGCATTAACGTTGTGCAACTCTGTAACTCTTCTTGCAGCACTCTGAATATAAGAGGTATCCCAAAATAATAAATTATGTCACATGTGAAATGAGAAATGTTGCATTAAAATAATTAGAATATTCATGACTTATATCATAAATTGTATTCACATACTTTCACATAGCAAAAATTGATCTATCTGATATTTGGTTAATACACAAATGAAATATGTTAGAACCATATAGCTTACCTCAATTTTCCAAACTAGCTCTACATCATATGGATAGGATACAAAATTAAGAACAAAGCCTTTTTCTAAACTTCCAACTCTACCCACTCTACCCACACGATGAATATAATCGGACATGAAATGGGGAAACTCATAGTTGATGATGTGACGTGCCTGCAAATTAGTATATATCAAATCTTACTACATTATTAACCTTGTGGTTTATTCATTAACATTATTGCAACAATAGTAAGAAAGTTTACTACTTTAATTCCCAGAGGGTTGATATATTAAAAAAACAAAAAAACAACAACACATATATTACTTATATATTTCCAGAATAGTAATATGAATAAGAAACAAAATAAATAAAAAGTACCCTTATTGTGTCCAAGCCTCGGGATGCAATATCTGTGCATACTAACACATTGACAGATCCATTTTGAAATTCATCAAAGCGCCCGCCACGTTTCTGAAAGGATTGAAATGAAAAATTTTGCTGATATTACGGATAGTTGTACAAGAGCATAACAAATAAATGTGCACATATATTATAACTACAGTAGATTATAAAGAACATACTGTACTAAGCAAATTTATTCTAACCACATAAATAATGTATCATAAAACTGACACATAGACTGACCTCTTGTGACATTTGTGCATGATACAAAACATTTTCTACTCCACTCTGCTCAAGCATCATATGAAGGAAACCAGCAGTTGATGATTTGTTACAGAACACAATAGTTGGTGTTTGTGAAATTTTCTTCAGGTGCTTCAACAATAGTTCTAAATGACCATAGATGAATTGATGTATTTCATGTTAACAAAATGATTAAATGTGTTTTCTTAGTAGCAACATGTTATTATATTTCAATTTTTTATGAATAGACTTAGCAATAAACATTCAGTGCTATTCCAGTATAGAAAATTGTTTTTAAAAACCTGGTTTTTCATCTAAGCCGGTTCGAACAAATTTCTGGGGAACATGAGGTAATATTCTATGCACATATGGAGTAGATAAACGAATAAGTTCATCTATCTGCAAAATTCAAGATAAATAATAAGATTAATAAATAAATACTATACAGAACAGGATATAAATTAAATGTTACACTTAAATGTTTTGGTGAAAATTAAATAAAAAATGAAGTTACTTTGCAAAAATCAATTATAAATGCACAACAATGAAAGGTAGTCACAAATTAACAATGGTTCGCCTTGTCACATAATGGTATGACAGTAGATGAGCTAAATATATATATATATATATATATACCAGGTACCGGGGTATATATAAACAGTGGGTGCTTGAATTCTATTTACCGTACTTTATAGATGACACTTACCGGTATGATGTCTTTAACTATGTTATTCACATCTTTTGGAATAGTTGCACCAACGAAAGCTAATTGGGTTCCAACAGTTTCACCATCATTTTCCATATTAAGTTGTTCAGATTGCAACTGTTTAAAACCAATGTTAACAATTCATACACAGCTTTCGAATATCAATTATCTAGATGAAATTAAATATTTTAATCTTATATGCATTATTGATTATGCTCAGTGGGTGAACAAATATGTTTTGATAGAAGCAATATGATGTGTTTTGTGCTTTATGATAAATTTATTCATAAAACATGACTAAATAGACACTTCAAATATCACACCATCAATGGCCAGAGCTCTATAAAATAGTCAAAACAAGTATAACCAAGAGATGTTAACAGAACGATTTTTGTCAAACATAATTACGGTACATTTACATTTGAAAGCAAGAAGCAATTGTTTATTGAAACTAATTTTTACAGAACCAATATTTTTATGACTAGCATTATCTTTAGTAGTAGTACTGTAAAACTAGAAATGTTTGCGCGCAATTTAATTTGCGAATTTCGTGGGTAGGTGCAAAAACGTAAACTTAAATAGTCAGCAAACATTAATAGCCTATGTAAAGTAGGTCCAGAATGGACCAAATCGCAAAATTAAATAGTCACAAAATAATTTATAGATTAGAATCGCAAAATTTAATAGCCACGAAATATTCTAGTTTTACAGTAGTTAGTTTAGGAACTAATGTTCCAAGGGTAGCACATGAAAGCGTACACATATTTGTATTGCTTATTTCCAATGTGGTCCTGTTTCTTTGGCAGATTAGGTAACCAACTGAGCCAAGAGTGTGTGGAGGGATCACACTAGCCATTGTTTTCAAGCTAGGTGAGTTCTTCTGCGTGCAGAGGGGTGGCTCTCTTCTACGGGACAAGGTCTTTTAATGAGGCTTCGAACCTCATGCTTTGTGTCGTCCGTCTTGTACTCCACAGTAGCAACACGCTG
>CM032662.1:20031160-20054964 GCA_019095985.1 Streblospio benedicti
TATTTGTTTGGTTATTTGTAAAACATGTATTCATATGGTGATTGTGAGTGATTGTCCAGATGCCATGAGGATTTCGTTAACAGGGATGGTCCTTTTTCCTGTTCAGTACTTGTTGCATAAGTGCCAACCAATTGAGCTTGTGACAGGAGGATCGTGTGACCCATTTCAGATCCCGTAGCATGACAGAGACACCACTGTATGTAAGTATTCCCTCATGGTGGAAACATGCTGCTCTCTGAGTAATGTGTTTCTACGTTGAGCTTTTTAAATATGAGTTACCAATAATTGACAGATAGCTTACATTTTAGAATGTGTACAAAAGAAATATAATTTCAGAACTGTAGAGCATTGAGAAAGATTGTGTCTCTGGAACCCATTGATTAAAGTTTATTGCATGTGACAGACAACTTGTCAATAAATCTGGTCATTGATGAAAACACCAAAATACAAAAAGACAGATACTTGTTTCAAGTACAATGTACCAATCGTGTAGAATCAATAAAATAAATGGTTTCTTTGAAGGGCTGAAGGGCTGCACTAATCAATCCACTGGATGACAGAATTAAAAATCCATTAATGCGTAACAAGAAGTTTTTACAAGCATGGTGTTGTGGGAATTTCTGATATGGAGCAATCCAGTGTGATCTTGATCCACCCATACATTTCTTCCCTCTGAGGGTCTCCAATGATGCTATCCATCACATCAACTCTTTGTAAAATTTGCAATGGCTTAGCTTGTGGACAAGTATGCCTAAAAGCGTGTTGAGAATTAAAAAGATGTCTTATTGGGATGAACCAAAAATATTATCAGTTCCAAAATATGTAAAAGATGTAAATGTATTTGATTATAATGCACTTTTCATACGGGTGATGACTCTGATTGTGTGAGAACGTGATCCAGAAGTGTGATACAATGTAATCCATAACATCTGAAATATTGCTGATATTAGTATCTTTCAATGTCCCACCAAATCATACAAAAGTTGTGTTAACTGTAGACGCACGAAGTCCGTAGGCTATGAACTCAACTCAGAATTCAGCACGATTTTCAGCAAAACGCACCGGATGACCCCGCGTTAGTACGGGTGACCCCGAACGAATGACGTACATCACGTTCACATAACTACGTCACACGTAGGTTGATAAACGTGGTGGTTGCACCTACTGTACTCAATAATGGATAACGTAACACTTTCATATCGGCTATGGAGAAGTAATTACACAAATAAAAACAGTTTAATGTGGAAACTGGCTGTCATTATCCCACTGAACGTTGCCTTTTGAAATCCGGTGGTCTGCGAATGTACGTTTATCAAAACGGGAATAGTTCAATATTTAAGGTTGTGGAGCTTATAAAACTGCGTAATTCTTCATGCATCCGTGTAAAATTTACTACTGAATCCGATTTCATGCATAATAGATGTTTACTTACAACATTTCTGAGTGAAAACATTTTAAAACATTGATTGTTTATTCCCGGGATGGGAAAATATCTGCGTAGTTGACACCATCATTTTATTCGTTTTCAAAGAAACACACGATATACGGAGCCCGGCTTTCATAAGACTGCTGTCAAACACCTTATCTGTGACCCGACATTTGAATCGTCATCAAATAACTATTTTAGAAGACACAAACCAAACATCTGTCCGTGTGCCGTGCAAGCATCATTGTACAAAAAAACAACAAAAAAAAAAAAATTATACTGAACATGAACTTACGAGGCTGGATTTTGCGGCCTATGTTCCTCTGCTGGTATTCCCATAGTGCTAACATTTTATTAAAATCACGAATCATGTACAGTGAAGTGAACTTGCACACGTGGACTTACATCAGCCATCATTAACAGACATGAAATTGTGACAGACATATGTTATATAGCTCTATACTTATTCTTCAACTTGTGTTTCATTTTTTCTCTGTTATGCATGAGCGTAATAAACAGAAGATATTAATGGAGGCAGTCACTATCTGCTTATAGTGTCTATAACTATATAGAGTTCTCTCTATACTACTTGTGTGCGTCCTCATATTTTCTATACTTTATGACAATCTTTCGTATTCATTTATCATATTCATCATCATAATAAAGAATCATTCATAATAATTCTTTTTCCTTATTTTTTCTACACATAAACAAGACATACGTGTGTAATGTGAAATTTCCGAAATCCCCTAATATGGTTGTAGTTTGACAATAAACGTATGTATATCCAGCTTATATACAGTAAAATGTCAGTCGTTGTGTTGTATTTCATTGAACATTCAGCATGTGTACTTGGTACTTGAACCCAAGTACAATCAAAGCACTTGGACTTGGACTCAAGCATATTGGGAAAATCATCAATGTACTTGTAATTGGATTTAGGTCCAGCCTCAAAGTACTTGGACTGGACTTGAGTCGGTAACTTGTACTTTGGCACAACTCGGATGAATATCAGAGCACAAACTTCAGAAGAATACAGATAAAAATAGATGAAATGATTCTGTAGCAAAACTCGTAAAAGTAGGCCTCCAGTGCGTGACTCATTGTAGCATGGTTGCAGACTATAAACCAGCCCCTTAGCATAAGTTGTACTTTAGTAGGTTAGATTTCTAGGCTACACACAACCTGATAGGCTTTGTTGTTGTTCATTATTATGGCCACTGTAGGATTAGGGAACAGTACTCTCTTGTACTGATTATGAGACGAATAGCGGCAGTTCTCTCTTAGATGCTGGATGGGCAGCAAGTAGGGTTGTCGACCTATTCCTCAAAATAGGCCCACATTCACTTGTTCTTCCAAGGTTGGCCAGTGGCCTTCCCTTCCTCTCGTGGTCTAATGTCCGCGTGTGTGTGTGTGGGGGGATGCCTGAAGCACATGCATGTCAGCACTGGTGCAAAGTCCTCCCCCCGTGCAGAGGCCTCTTGTGAAACCCAGCGGTGAACACCGTCTTGGCATTGGGTAACTGGAACCTAGGCCGGGCGCACGTGAAGAGCATTAGTACACGAGGAGTCATCTAGTGAACCGCAAGACCTCGGGGGGCCGTGTGTGGGCTTTGTCCATCGCTGCCGCCCCAGGGCCCCTGTCAAGGGGAATGCAGTGAACGGACATGGCCGGCAGTTGTGTATAATGCCACCTTTTTCACAGTGACCAGAATCTTGCGAGAGTTGTGGTAGTGACAATAACACGTCTGTTCAGTTGTGTCTTTATTCAGCATCTGACTCGTTGTAGCATCCCTTGTCTCTGGCTAGGCGTCCTTTAGACTATAGCTCATTGTGCTCATGCAGTGTGGCGGTGGTTCATTAGTCCACGAGGGATTGTGAGTCACTGCTGCATTCTACCCCCTTAAATCAGAAAAAAGGTGTAACCTTTTTCTATGTTTAATCTTTCTTTTAATTTGGATAATGCGTAAGCAAAGATTTGTGAGCCAATGAACCCAGACGGTCAGTAAATAATACATACATGTAACATATAATTATTGGTACAATATTCTACACATTGTGCGTTAATCATTATACGTTTTGAGAGATATCATCATTAAGATTATAGTTAGATGGTTACATTACAATGATTGATACAAGAATATTGGTTCACATTATGTATTGATGGGTAATAACAAGTTAAGATTGCATTAAGATACTCTTTGATGAAACATGGATCATATGCTATAATACTGATGGAACAAAAGTGAACTGGGAACGAGCACAATGCATCCTGCATTAATTATAACGTACTGAGTACAAGGTCAGTGGTTGCATGTCGGATCAAGGCTAGGCCGAGGCCACAGGCTAAATATAGCGTCAGGTCTCAGACATGTGTGTCTGAAAGCATATAGGCAAGTTACGAAACTTGTCTCAGTCGTTCTTGGGGGGAATTGGTGTAGTGGTCTGCACATTCAACTATGACATATGACCTTTCTGAATCATGTTGGAAAGTCGTGCGTTCGATTCCACGATTCTCCAATACCTTTACCAGGTATTCAAAAAGATGTATCTCACTGACTTTCGTTTCATATGGTGGAGAAAGATGGATTCGTAGAAGCCATCGGGTGAATCATCAATGCCCCGGGTTAGCACAGTAGCAAAAGCAGGTGGTTAACTAGTAGGGTCTGCGAAACTGAGATAAGTGGGCTGCTGCTCGGGTAATGTTGAACTTGGAGGGGTACGTGTTCTGGGAAGGATCAGATCTGAGAATCTCTCGGTCACCGAAAGCTGACTATGGGACGGCCATGTGCCGAGAATTCCTGGTCTGAAGGCCTTGGGTGTTCCTGGTGCACTTGTGGTATGGAACTCCCAACCTCTCTCTCCATTCTCACGCGTCGAGGTTGCGCGTTGTTGGAGTTGGGAGTGGGGGGGGAATCTGTAACAAAAAGTGAACTGGGAACGAGCACAATGCATCCTGCATTGATTGCAACGTACTCGGTACAAGGTCAGTGGGTGCATGTTGGATCAAGGCTAGGCCAAGGCTACAGGCTAAATATAGCGTCAGGTGTCAGACATGTGTGTCTGAAAGCATAGGCGAAGTTATGAAACTTGTCTCAGTCGTCTAGGGAATTGGTGTAGTGGTCTTCACATTCAACTATGACATATCACCGGTCTGAATCATGGTTGGAAGGTCGTGAGTTCAATTCCATGATTCTCCAATACCTTTACCAGGTATTCAAAGATGTATCTCACTGACACTCAGATTGTTTTATATATTATTCAAGTTACGGCCCTCATCGCCGTCCATAAACGAATTATATTGTTGAGTTTATAAGTAAGCTGTATTTAAATCCTTTATCTTGGGTCAATGTCGTATGTAATATGAAATATTTAAATAATTTCCATAATATTGTCAGTTTTTACACAAACCGGAAGTGTCCCGCAACGCCATTGTTTCGGCGATATTAAATATAGTTCTTTTAGACTAGAAAACGTTCTCTGTACAATTCGTGGTTTAAAGTTGTCTCTTTGCACTTAGAAGTTAATTTAATAGTTTATTGACACTGTATTTACTAAACACAACTTGTATTTAATGTAAGTTAAGAATATTGTTGGCGTAATAATTGTTACGTCCTACACTTACGTAGTAGAGCTAACATACGTCTTTAGACGTAAGGTAATGACGTCACCGAATGCATTTTGACCTGTGGATATCAACAAGTGCAGTGAAGTGTTATTTTCTAAATCTTTTAAAGTTTTTATTGTCAACAGAAGCGATACTAAGGTAAATTACTGTCAACTAAGATGTATAATTGTTGTAGAACACATTGATTACTTGCAGTTGTATTTTCGTTCTTATTTCACATTTTTATATTGACTTTGGAAAATTGTTTACTAGAAATGCTGAATAACAAATTGCATTTGTTATGAATTTCAGATTTTACGATTCTTCATGGAACACTAAATTCATTTATTACGATTCTTCATTTGTATACGATTTTATTCTTCAATAGAACATAGAACAATAAAGTTTTTTTCTCTAATTCATAGAATCCGTCAATCTTTTATTCTGTCCCGTCCTTCATTGGCAGGTGAAAAGGTTGCGTCTATCCGGTTGCCCGTGAAACACGGCTATTTTGGTTGGGATCTGGTGGTGATGCCACATAAAGTGTCCTCTAAACGGAAGTATTTGTTGAGAAGTACATTTTTTGTAAACTTGCTAGTTGCTGCTCTTAGTCGCTACTCGTATGTCGCGTGTGATTCTTGTAGCTTTGTGCTGCTCTTCGCTTTTTATTGTTTGTTGTTGCTGTTTGTTGCTGTGTCTTTTCCTGTTGTTGTGTCTATGTTGTTGTTGCTGGGTTGTTGTTGTTGTTGTTGTTGTTGTTGTTGTTGTTGTTGTTGTTGTTGTTGTTGTTGTTGTTGTTGTTGTTGTTGTTGTTGTTGTTGTTGTTGTTGTTGTTGTTGTTGTTGCTGCTGTTGTTGCTGTTGCTGCTGCTGTTGTTGTTTTGTTCTGCTGTTGTTGTTATTGTTGTTGAGTGCTGCTTTCATGCCGCTGTAGGACTGTTTGCTGTGTGTTGCTCTTTATTGTGTTGCCTGTTAGTAGTATGGATGATTTACGAAGTTTGATTATCGCCCATCCATACTACTCCCGTTCTTCTTATTTTGCTGTTCCTCTTTTTTTATTTTCTGTTGTTGTGGCGCATTTACATTAAGGATACAAGGTTTAAAATAATATAATGAACTCAATGTGTCATATTAAATGTCATTTGCATTAATTTTTCCGAAGTTGAATGTATCTCTTGATTTTACTTGCTGTTAAACTAATTATTTGGGAAGACAAAACACTTTATAGTACATTCTAAACGACAGTATTATGTAAATGATTTTCCTAAGCTACTAAAACAATGATTCCTAAACTAAGAAAAATAATATGTTGACAACATCCATATAATACAACATATAATTATGTAACATTTATAAGAATAATAAGTCTAACTAAATGATTTCTAACTAAGTAAGGTAATATCTAGGCAATAGTCAATTGAAACAAAATGTCAAGGTTCTAAAATTTAGAAGCTAATAGATATATATTAAATAATTCAAACGTGATTCCTATGCTATATAGAGCTCAGATAAAGGAGATTGCATAAATAAACCAATACATACTGCATATGGCATTTATAGAAGGTTGCACCGTATCGGAAGTCAATAATTACGTGATCTGTGGAAAACTATTTAAACAAGTACGTGATACAATTTAACCAAGTAACATTAAGGGATTACAATTGTAGTTTTTGGCTGCTAATCGCCTCTTCTGCTGCCCTTTAAAACACAAAGTCGTCTGGTTTCATCATAACAGGCGCGATATCGATGGCAAGGCCGTCGGCAATTTCCCATGACTGTTTGTTTTAAGGTCGACCGATGGAATGCGGCAAATGTGATCTGCCTATGTAGACATTGGCATTGTGTTTGTAGGCTGGTGGGTCAGGGGGGCGTGGCTGTAGCGCGGTGGAAACATTGCTGCTTTTGTTTTGACTGTATTGTTGCAGCAGTAGACAATTTTTCGATCAGCTGACAAAGATGGTCTATTTAGTGGTTTCTCTGTGCTAAGTGCACGATAATGTTGTGAATTAATGTCCTCCTGTTGTGGTACATGTGGTCCAGGGCGGCGCGGTGGTCCCCTGGGAGTGGGTGTCACATATGGTGGCCAGGTGAGCTGCGGTGGCGTCAGCTGTTGCTGTTTGCTTCCCACAGTGTTGTTGTAGCAGCAGATTAGGTGTTGATGAGATGATCAGAGAGCCAGCACCATGATGTACAACGATTGCATTGTTGCTTGAAATGTCGCTGCTAGCAAGTGGCCCTTGAGTCTCTGAGAGCTGCATTGTATTGTTGTTATTATATTTGTGTAATTGTAGCAGCGAGTTGTATGTGTGATTTCTTCATAGAGTTCTACTGTGCTGCCATTAGATTGGCAATTGCGTTTTGATAAGGTGCAGTTGTTGTCATCTGCTGACTGTGTGGCAACTGTCGTCTGCTTCTCTATGATGCTAAAAGGTGATGTAAGCGTGTGATATGGGCAAGAAATCG
Organism: Streblospio benedicti; assembly: GCA_019095985.1. Taxonomy (NCBI): domain Eukaryota; kingdom Metazoa; phylum Annelida; class Polychaeta; order Spionida; family Spionidae; genus Streblospio; species Streblospio benedicti. Next base: position 20,038,655 of record CM032662.1, read on the forward strand.
TCTCTTTGGTGGAATATTGGTGTTGTAGGTCGTTTGCCGATACTGGGACTTTAATTGTCTTTTTGTTGAAGATGTGGCGATTTAAATGGCCGGGCATGTATTGGTGGAAACGTCTGCTTTGTTTTGACTGTTAAAATAAAGCAGTTCAATTTAATGTAGCGGGTTTCTGCAAAGCTGTGGAGGTTAATGGCGGAGGTATTTGAATGATGGTCAGAAGAGCGTGGATCAATGAACTTTAAATTTCTTGTTGCATTGTCATGGTGAAACCTCTGTTGCTAGCAGGCGGCCTGCTGTTGTCAAAATTCTGAGAGTTAAAAAAATTTGCGTGCTATTAATTTTGCTAAAGAGCATATAGCAGCAGCAGACGCATTAAAGCCGTGAACTCGATAGAGTTACAGTGCTTTTTTGGTAATATAAGCGATTCAATTGCGAAATTGGTGATGTCAAATGTCGTTGTATCTATGTCAGTTGGAACCCTTTTGTAAGAGGAGTATAATGTTACCTTTGGCGTCAATCTGCTGCAGTCCATTTGCTGTTAAATAATGATTCCCAGCTATCCTGCTTTCGCTAGATGGAATTTAGACCTCTTCCCACAACATTGATTATCAATCATTTTTCTTTCAATGATGTTTGTACCGACTACAACTAGCTACAACGTCTGTTCCTACAACATCTAACTTGTTCCTACAACACGCAATAGATTTCAAAACAACTACTCACCTGATTTGAAGTTCTAACCAACCTCTCAATTAAAGCACACGTTATAAGGCGGCAAATCAAAGGGATGGATCTATTGTTGTTAGTTTGCTTTGAAGTAAAGCGCCGAATTTACTAGTATAATTATTGCCGTTACGTCACGAGGGTTTCCGGGATTTCCTAAGTTTATCGAGGAGGAACAAAAATTCTTTCCGGGAGACAATTAGCGAATATAAAAATACGCTAAATGTTTTCAAGGGCTTACTCGCAAAAATATTGTAGGCGCTAATGTTAATAGGACTACAGTAATCTTTTGGTGAAGATGACCTCCTTGCCGGTGCTGCCATTTTTTACATAACTATTGAAGATATCAAGTGATTCATTGTTGCACTGATGATGAACCAGTGGCACACGCAGCCCATGTGAATCTGGCTGTGTCTCAATTCTAGCAGGGTGATTGGCCGTGAATCACATTTGATTACAATATTACTCAATCGATAAGTAAGTTTCTACTGTTTAATTTTTAATACTATACACTGATTATATACATATTTACAGTGTTTTGTGACTATCAATTGTTGGGGTCATTAATATGATTCACTTGATGACCAGTCCGACTCAGAGGAGGATGGTAAGTTCTGTGGGTTGAAACTTCCATCGGATCTGGATGAATCAGTGCTTGCGTCGACAGCTGTCTTGACTGTGGTCCTGTAGCTCAGTGGGATTTAGAGCGTACGACTTGAAAACAGGAGGTGTTTGGAATTATGTTTGTTCACTATGGCGCCTGGTCATTGCAGACACAGTGTCGACCAAAAACATTCGTCGTACGTCTGCCACTAAGTTACTGATTTCCACGTTGGCGTCGCCACCATACAGTATTACTAGACGGTAGCGACGCCAAGCGGAGGTTCGGAAGCCTCGTTAAAAGGCGTGTCCTGTGTAGAGGAGAGCCACACCTCTGCGTAGAAGAACTCGCCTAGTTTGAAAACTATAGCTAGTGTGATCCCTCCATTACCCTTGGCTCAGTTGGTTACCTAACCTGCCAAACAAACAAGGACCGCATGGGAAATAAGCATTACATATATATGTGCGCTTTTCATGTGCTATCGCAGGAACATTAGTTCCTGAAGAATATCAAATCAAATCAAAATCAAATCAAAGTCACTTTGTTTGAAGCACTCCGTGTGGAGGGGTCCTCATTATTGTTATATTTCTCTTGTTGTGATTCGGTGTAGTTTGTGCTATGAGTTGCAATTGCATTTTATTGTTTTGGGCGTGTCTTGAATGTAAAGGTTTTTTTTGTGTATGTGATTGATGGCCAGCTGTCCTGTCTGCATTCCTCCAGTGCATTCTCACGTTTCTCATCCTGTAAGATCCTGTCAAAAATGGCCCCAACATCAGTGGCGGTCTGTGGTGGCGGCATGGGTGTGTTTACCCAATTACCTGCCTGGGGGGCGATCCGTGGGCGGCAGTCCGGCCTGGGTGCATTTTCTAGAAATTGTTTGGGTGGGGACTGCCGAGTCCATTCGTCAATGTCAAAATTGTTGACATGGCCGGGGCATTAGTTCCGCTTGTCAAGTCGGCACCTTTGTTGGCCATGGGTGGGAATAGGCGCAATGGGCTGTGATGTGTGCCACCTGCTCTCATGAGTGGCGTAGCGGTGCGTGTTGTCTGGACGTGCGTGTCCAGCTGGTGGAGTCACCATGTTGGAATGCTGGTATGCTGTGGGATTTAGTCAGATTCTGTAAATTTATTTTGTAAAAAATATAATCTATGTGGATCCGGTATATTGCTGGTAGAATCAATTATTTTCCTTGGCAGTTATCTGATGTGATGTTGTCGTTTGATGGAAGCGCTTATATGAGTTGCCAGGTGGGCAGAATAAAAAAGATTCCCGGTGGGAGAAGCTTTACTCGGCACAGTAATTTTCTGGTGTTGATGCGAATATTATTGTGGGTAGAAACTGTCGTTTGTTGAGATTGTGTTTCACAAGTCGCTGGTGCAGTTGACTGCGATGTCAGAAGTTTTCTAAATGATGATGTAATCTTGATCGTGGTCTGCTGTAGTATTGTCATTTGTTGTCGCGTAATGCGGTGGGCGTGCAAAGAGAAGTCGTTTGAGCTGTTGAATTGTCGTCTGTGGGGGCTGATTTGGATGGACGTTGTTCAATTTTCATGTGTGGCATGTGAGATTTTTTGTTGTTTGGCAAGTGATGAAATCGGGATGTTGTTGCACTTGCTGTCAAGGAGAAGTCGTCTGTGTGGTGGGATATTTATAATGGTGTCCGTCTGCTATGGCTTTTTGTAGAATGAGCTTCAAGGTGTCGGTGATTGTGACGAAATCGAGGTTTTAAATCAGCACTCACGAGTGGGATTGAAGTGTCAGCTGAATGATGCGATTTAGATGGTCTAGGTGTAAAATGGATTTCGTTTTGCTGGTCGTTTAATTGCAGCCGACTGCGGTAGTGTTAGGAGTTGCTGGATGATGCAATCTTGTGTTGTTCTGCTACTATAGTCGTTGGGTGATGTAACTCTGTTCAATATTGTTGTCTACTGTTTTAGGTGCCATATTGTTGGTGGAGTGCTGCACTTGGCAGATTCGATATCTGTAGTCTATGTTGTAATATTATCGAGGTCTGTTGGAGATTGTTGTGGGTGATGTAACTCTGTGCGCTATTGTCGCCTGCTGCTATTGGTGTTTTTTTTTTATGGTCAGTAGTGTCGGATCTGATGCGGCTTGTTTGAAGATAGGCTGCTGCCTGTAGTTTGGGAGTAGGCTGTGTGATATATGATGTAATCTTGGTGGTGAATTACTGGCTGGGCTGCACTGGACGTGATGTAATCTTGAGTGGGGCAGTAGTGATTTCTATTCATTGGTACTGATTCTATTTATAAGGTGGTTATTGAATGATTAGCATGTGTTGGCGTTGTGTGCAGGTAGCTAACTGATTGGAAGTGCTGTAACCACGGGTGTTGTATTGTTGCTGGGCGTCACTGGATTGTTGAATAACAGCTACTGCTGGTGGCCAGGAAGTCGGGTGGTTGAGGCTGCGTCTTTGGCTGTGCTGCGATGGAGCAGCTTCTTGTGGAGCCTGGGATTGATGGTGGATGGTCGTTGGTCTCTATTCCGGGTGTAGGTCGTGTTGAGGCGTCCTGGGTGATGGGGTTGGATGGTTAACCCCTCTGGTCTGCAAATGTGGTGCCTTGGTGGTGATGAAGCCGTGTGATGGATGGGCAGCGTCCTAGTCTGCGCTTGGATGTCTCTGGTGATGATGGGGCGTGGGGTGCTGTGCTTGGCAGAGTCAATCTCTGCATGGCTGCTGTCTGCAAGTAGGCGTGTGGGCCACGGGTTTGCGTCAAATTCTCTGCTGATTGATGCGATTGCTGTGCGTGTATGATGTGAGGACGCACCGTCGCTGGATGGTGGAAACAGGCGGGTTTTTCGTCAGATAGCTGGTGCTGCTCGGTGTGTGAGGTGCACTGGGCGCTGTCGCTGGATGAGTGAAACAGGCGGTTTTGGTCAGCACTCAGCGCTGATGAGAACGTGAGAGCTGTCGCTGGATAGTGGAAACAGGCGTTTTTGGTCGGTTAGTGACCTTCAAGATGCCGCTTTTTTGCCCGGTAATGAGGTCATTTCGATGAGGTCTAATCCGACCATTAGAGCAAGCCCTTTGATTTAAAAAAAAAAAACATTCGGACAGACGCTCCTTCATTAGTCACAATGCGCTCAAAGATACGCATTTTACCCATTCTAGTACATGTGGCGTAGGTCATCTTTGACCTTCAAGATGCCCTGGTAAGGAGGTCTTTCCTAGTATTGTATGAATGACTCACAAGTTTAACATCACAAATATGAAGGACCCTTTTTGACATGCATTTTATACATTAAACATAAAGTCAAGTATTCAATTCGATCATTTACATTTAACCATCCAACTAATTTAAAATCCTCAGAACAAAGGTGGTGCCTTCCATCATAGTTTAAAATGTATCTAGACTATTTTGAGTAGTTTGAAATCTTATTTTCACTTTTTGGGGCAACTCTCTAAACCAGCTGTTGATGCCATAATCAAAATTAGATTGTATTAAAGTAGAAACTAATAGTTATCTCACTTTACACCCAAAATACATATTATTTCTATACAAAAATTTCAATTTAGCATTGATTTTTTTAACATTATAAAGCTAGCCATAGACAAACCACTAAAATCCTGATCAAATGAGATACCTAAATATTTTATACTATTTTTTTTACTCAATCTCTTTGTTATTGCACATTATATTCAATCTATTCCATTTACTTATTTTCTTTTTTGTACCAAACAAAATACTTTCAGTTTTACTTAAATATAATGATAGTTTATTTCTTTCCAACCGATAGCTAAGTGATTTAAAAAAAATTCTGCCATTGACACTAACAAATTGCTGCCTGCCAGAAAATTAAGTAAGTTGCTCATGTTTACTGCTCTGATTTTAAGGCAAAATTACACATCAACAATCTCTTCAGTACTAAATCATCCACACTAATCACTATCAAAGCTATTTTATCTTGATAAGATCAAAATCCACAATGCAATGTAAAATTCTGGAAGGTCATCCTCTGCATACTTGAGATTTCTATGGATGCTCTCATTTTCTACGATATTCTTCAGAAACAGGAGTTTTTCATTTGCAAGTATTCCATTATTCACTTCTGAAAAAATGCATAAATATTGTATTTTGTATGGTATGACCAATTCTACATGTATGAGATTTTGTTACTAATCTCAGCTGGTGGGCTCATACTAAAAATCACTACAACAGATTGTACTATACGCAGTTGAAGATGATTTTAAAAATCACTTCCAGAATGAATTAAAGCACTGCAATGTCTAAATATTCATAGATAATATTTTTATTTTGTGATATACTTAGATTCTGCAATTTATTCAGCAATGGGATGTTCACACTTTCTACTAGACCCAGAAGAGTTTGAAAGTTCACAAAGATGAAAATCTACAAGCATTTAATTTAGACAGGGCTCTATGTTAGGATTTGAATCTACTTGTCCAACGGACAAGTAGACGTCTAAGTTCACTTGTCCAACAATCAAATGCATTTGTCCGCACAAAATATTACCAATGTTGACGAAAATATTGAGAATGTTATTTTTTGTAAGTTAAATTGCAGACTTGCTAGTTAATTCACAATGATGAATTGAGTTGATAAAAAAATTAAAGTATAGTACCTCGGAGATTTGTCCATTTCATAATCTCATGCTGATTGTCTAGAGAATGCCTTATAAGACCTTGAATTATGGATTGGGCATCTTGACAGCTTTCCTTGTTTGTTGCCATTAGTTCACTAATATTCTTTGTACACTAAAATGTATGTTTTGGATTTTAATCATTTAGTACATGCAATAAGACATTTAGTATGGGTTTCAGAATAGGCTCGCAGTCAAATTGATCCCAGGGGCTATGAAAAAATATAACCATTATGGTATGATTTTTAGAACCTAAATGTTTGAATATATCAGGTCCTACTCCCATTACTATTTTCTTTTTCTCTCATTAGACTACTACCCATGTTCTGGGAAGATTATATAAGTGATGTAGTATTTAAAGACGTGAATATCCATTCACGGCAATGATAGCCGGAGTCCCCTAAAATCAACCCATTCCCTCGCCCTGCCTCTCAATCATCTCACAGCAGTGAATTTCTAGTATGCGCTAGTCATGCACATTCCTGGGCCATCTTTAAAGAATAAATTATGTATTTAAGAAAAAAAACATCCATGAAATGCATATAGTTTTTAATTAAAATCAGGTTTTATCATCAGTACATAAGCAACAGCAGGAATATATTTAAAGAAGGAACACTTATGCAAAACATCCCCTTATATCGTTGACTTCATTGCAATTAAAACCTCTTTAGAAATATTTTAGAATGACTTAAATAAGCAAAGTAAATCTATGTGACTTAATCTTGAATTTTACAAACTATGAGGCAATGAACAAACCCTGTTTTAAAAAGTACGGAGAATGAACAATCACATGGCTTTTACATTTCACACAGATTGACTGCTGTCGACAACCAATTGGGTGTTGATACTATGGAACCTGAAGATAAAAGAAAATCTATGTTTATGATTTTTTAATGTAATTTTATTTTTTATATTATTTTTAACATTTTGAATGAAATAATAATTGGCAACATTTCACAAACAAGGAGAAATGTGTACCGGATCTCATCCTTTCAACCAAAGCAGCAACAGGAGCCTGTTAGGAGAAAATATGTAAACTACAAAGCAAAATATAAAATTTTATTAAATACTTAAAATTGAGAAAATAATAAATAATGAAATTCATTTTCGTCCTGTACCCTCTGCGGTTCACAAATTCATGCTCAATTCCGCAGGCGAGATGAAGGGCACATAGGTACCTGAAATTTGTGTTTTTCATTTTTTCATGTACTGTTATAACAATGTACAAAGCACAGTAATTGGTCATCAAAGACTCGGAAAATTTAACGTTATCAACAAGAGCATGTTTTTCTTTAAAAACCTAAATAAATTATATATACTCGGCCGACAGGTAAAAAAAAAAAAAAGAAACAGATATATGATATAACTATTATTAAAGCATTCATGACAAAGATTTATAACACTGCGATAACTGTTGTCACACTATCAAAATGTAAATGTACATATTATTAATCATTCACCCGCTATAAGGCAGACCACGTTGGGAAAATTTGCCATACCATGAAATTCACGCTTGGTCTGCAAAAACAAACAAAATCTTCATTGGTTCTTAATCAAAGTTTGAATTTTTACCAGATGTGAAGTAAATCTTTTAAGATTGCATAGAGTATTGCACAAAAGGCAATGAAGAATTTTGAACATTTTTCTATTGTTTACACATATACACTATTAAACTTTAATCAAAACACAATGGCCCGCGCATGGCTTGTTTATTGCCTGCAGAAGTGAAACAATCCTTATGCACTTTACTTACTTTTTTCGTGAGTCATCATCATCAGGCATGACGATTGAAGTCATCCTGCCCTCTGAGCAGTGCTGCAGTGACTGCTGTCACACATGGCCTCACTCTGGCCTGACTTATTTTTGTTGTGTCACCACATATCTAAATAAAGTAAAAAAAAAGTCAAATATTCAACATAATAATCACAAAAAAAATGTTTAAGACGTTGTTAAGAGAAAAATTCAACGTAGTTGGAATACGAAATTGTATATTAAATTACAATTAAAAAATAGATCAAATGTGTTCAAATAACTATCTCAGAATGAATTTACAGCACTCAGCGGTAAATGCTTTAGCTTGTCCACCCACACAGACAGTCACAGACATAGTTACTGTTAGTGACATACAAACTGGAGGGAACACAAAGCTTTGCTTCAGCTGCTGAAGCGACGCAATAAATACAATCCAGCCGTAATATCGATGCCAATGACTAAAAAAATGATAGCATTTGCATAATGTCGTATAGAGAAAATAGGGGGATTTTGAATATATTCATCTCTTCAATTGCATTTTGCTGACTGATAAAAGCATTGCATGTCGTAGAGTGACCATAGTGTGAATTTCAATACTTTCTTCACTGTAAATTCATTTCTTCTCTGCCTTGACGATTATTTGCAGACTGTTTGTGGAGAAAATATTTTGTATTCTACATATTCTAGTTATGTTTCATGCTTTTGTTCCATGGCTGCTTAATTCATATGGTGTGAAATTTAACACACGTTCAAAAGAAATAATGAGGAAAAAAATGATGACGTTCATTATTTACTGAAAAGCAACTTCTATAGTCAAACTCTGAGGCTGAATTGTATAATTCACTACAAAAAGTAGTCATGCAATATTACATATGAATAATCAATTTATAATAAGCCATGGTGACTGAAAAATCACCTCTTCCTCGTTGCTGTCCATCAATAGAACATTCGGAACTGTCAAAAACATCTTAAAAGAATATCTTTGTTTTCAAATAAAATAATTTCAATCACATATATATGTCCAATTAAGTTAAGTACTGTTAATTGTTGTCGGTTTCACGACTTTATCATAAACCTGTATCTATTGTCCGATTACACTGAAGCCAAAATCTAAATCATTACTTGGGTTTTACAATTCTTTTTGGCCCTGAAAGATTGTACCTAAGATGTCGATGGACATTTCGGCAGTGGGGCTTTTTTGACTTTGTGACCCACTTCCACGATTGTTAAGGGCTTTGAATAAGGGCTATATAGTGCATATTTAGCCGTGAGATATAACAATGGCTATCTATAGATATGCAATAGTTTCGATCACTTTGCAAACAGTCTATGTAGTTTAAGATGATGTCACTTAATGTTAGTTTATTAGATTGATCATTTCTTGTTATTTTTTCTCTAAATTTGAACAGGGCCCCTTGTATAGTCATAGAAAAATTGGGGTTTTATATAGATATGTCGGCAGTAACTGCTACTCATGACATACCCAGTACAATGTATTATTACTATTCACAAAAAAAAAAAATATTTAGAAACAACCATAATTATTCTTATTGTTCTTGTATGTATAATACAAATAATAAGGTCGGATAAGCCATTTCCATATAAGGAAACCAAAGAATACATGTACAAGTGGTTTACTTTTAGCAATAAATACTTTTTCTCAACTGTGCTAGGTACTACAGAAGTTTATCATCCCTAGCATCCCTATTCAATACAATGACCTTTCAAATCAAATATCAAGCTAGTGGACACATCTAAACACAACTGCACTATAACAGGCAAAATATGCATACTAGGTGTATACTGGGTAATACTGTATACATGTATGATGTATTTTGATTACTGTTGCGTGTTAGATCTAGATCTAAAGTCAATATTGCTGCCTAAGCTTGCATTAGTCTACAGAACAGCAAGTAGCTGGCAACGAGCAGCAGCATAGCAATATTCATCATGATCCATGACACAGCTCACAAGCAGTACTAAAGCTGTTTATGCAAAGTCGCATCACAGTTTAATATTGTTAATATTGAGGTGCAATCAATATTTTCTGGGGGCCGCTGTGTGTGGTACTCTGTAGAGGACAAGTTAAACCACGGCCTTTATCACTGCCAAATATAATGAACCAACAACCCACTATTGATTAAAAGAGATCTATATTTCATAGTGTTTACGTTCATATATCATTTATTGATCAACCAGCGCTAGATTTGACAATATATAACGTTTTATTGCTCCAAAATTGTACTTACTACTGTTTGTGTTTTCCTTTTCCGTCGTCTGCACGTATTGCGCAAACGAAATGCGCAAGGAAGGTGTGCACATTTGCACATTTGCACTTGGTATAGGGCAGCAACAAATTATCAAAAAATCAACATGCGGATTTTCATGCGAAAAGTTTTGAGAATACGCTTTTGGAGATTCGCAGGGTGATTATTCTTCCTATTGAATGTTCCAACTCCTGGCATTTAGTTTTGTGACTATTGTTCTGACAACACCATCCTGATGCGGCGATCATGAAGGGGCTAGTTTAAATGGGGTTGTACTCACGTCACTACAACATACATATGATGAGGTGGCAGATTTAAAATAACATTAATGCAATTTCAAACATTTCTATTCCAAATACAAAGGGCCTCTAGATCTTTAAATTATTTTAAAATGACAGACAACAACTGGTGCATGGTCAATTTTGCGATTGACACTCCAATCTCGTGGTCAATCACCACTCTATCATGACTAAAAATCCATTTTTATTTTTAAAATAAATCATATTATAACATTCTCATTGCCAGTCAATTTCGTTTGTTTTGAGCGCGCGGAGACGTCAATTTCGTTTGTTTTGAGCGCGCGGAGGTGTTAGTCTAAACTGTTGCTCTCCGCTACACGGAATACGTCTTGCGTCGTCAGCGGCTGTATTGATATTGTGCGGAGTTTAGACTAGCGCCGTGGGGTTTTTTTTTGCGTGTTTTCCATCGCAAAATTGAGCACGCTGATTGACCAATCAGCGTGGGTTATTGGCGGTGATTTTTTCACGGAATGATAGAATGAAAAATCACCTCTTCCTCGTCGCTGTCCATCAATAGAACATTCGGAACTGTCAAAAACATCTTAAAAGAATATCTTTATTTTCAAATAAAATAATTTCAATCACATATATATGTCCAATTAAGTTAAGTACTGTTAATTGTTGTTGGTTTCACGACTTTATCAGAAGCCTGTATATATTGTCCGATTACACTGAAGCCAAAAGCTAAATCATTACTTGGGTTTTACAATTGTTTTTGGCCTTGAAAGATTGTACGTAAGATGTCAATGGACATTTCGGCAGTGGGGCTTTTTTGACTTTGTGACCCACTTCCACGATTGTTAGGGGCTTTGAATAAGGGCTATATAGTGCATATTTAGCCGTGAGATATAACAATGGCTATCTATAGATATGCAATTGTTTCGATCACTTTGCATGTTAGTTTATTAGATTGATCATTTCTTGTTATTTTTTCTCTAAATTTGAACAGGGCCCCTTGCATAGAAAAATTGGGGTTTTATATAGATATGTCAGCAGTAACTGCTACTCATGACATACCCAGTACAATGTATTATTACTATTCACATAAGAAAAGAAAAAATATTATTTAGAAACAACCATAATTATTTTCATTGTTCTTGTATGTATAATACAAATAATAAGGTCGGATAAGCCATTTCCAAATAAGGAAACCAAAGAATACATGTACAAGTGGTTTACTTTTAGCAATAAATACTTTTTTTCAACTGTGCTAGGTACTACAGAAGTTTATCATCCCTAGCATCCCTATTCAATACAATGACCTTTCAAATCAAATATCAAGCTAGTGGATAAATCTAAACACAACTGCACTATAACAGGCAAAATATGCACACTAGGTGTATACTGGGTAATACTGTATACATGTATGATGTATGTGGATTACTGTTGCGTGTTAGATCTAGATCTAAAGTCAATATTGCTGCCTAAGCTTGCATTAGTCTACAGAGCGGCAAGCAGCTGGCAACAAGCAGCAGCAGAGCAATATTCATCATGATCCATGACACAGCTCACAAGCAGTACTAAAGCTGTTTATGCAAAGTCGCATCACAGTTTAATATTGTTAATATTGAGGTGCAATCAATATTTTCTGGGGGCCGCTGTGTGTGGTTTAGTATTTGAAAAACATACTCTGTAGAGGACAAGTTAAACCACGGCCTTTATCACTGCAATAATGAACCAACAACCCACTATTGATTAAAAGAGATCTATATTGCATAGTGTTTACGTTCATATATCATTTATTGATCAACCAGCGCTAGATTTGACAATATAACGTTTTATTGCTCCAAAAATGTACTTACTACTGTTTGTGTTTCCTTTTCTTTGTCTGTGCGTACTGCGAAAACGAAATGCGCAAGGCAGGTGTGCAAATTTGCACTTGGTACGGGGCAGCAACAAATTATCAAAAAATCAACATGCGGATTTTCATGCAAAAAGTTTTGAGAATACGCTTTTGGAGATTCGCAGGGTGATTATTTTGTTGCTTGATAAATCTCATTTTTGCGCATGCGAAAATGGTGCGAAATTGAAAAGAATATGTAGATATATTGGAACTAATTGGCTCCAAGTTTTATAGGATATCACAAAGGTATTGACATCAGAGGATTATTTTTCCAAGTTTATGGGACTATATCACATAGCTTCTCTCAGGACTTAAACCCTCGACCTTTTACCACTGTACCACTGTGGCACCTTTTCACAAAGCACTTAAGGCAGACTACCCGGGTCGGTCAGAATGTCAAAGTGGTCTAATGCGGCAGTTATACCTGTCTTAAGTGGTTGGTGAATAGAGACCTCAGTACAATGTTAACGTATACTCAGGTGATACGGCTGTCAAACTCATTTAATAAATATTTCTAGTATCAAACAGGACGTGCATTTTTCTCTATTCGTGGTACAATTCAATAAAGATCCAACATCCTCAAGTTTTTCTGTAATCTAATAAAGCATATTCAAAGGCAGTTTAAATGGCTTTTTAATATGATCAGAGTTGACTAGCTCACTTTGGTGAGAAATGGTTTATCATCTTTTCTTAACTTATCTGTCTTGTTACTACTATACACCAAATAGAGATGGAATCTTTTTCCTGCATATATTCTTGCAATTTGTCGCTGAATATTTATGTGTGTTTCTACATTCATCATGGTATTTAGCTTCTCTTGCCTTCAAATCTCATCTATCACTTTACACAGCATCCTTTCATAACTTCTGTCTCTCTGAACCATCTTTTAAGGTCCTTCCTCAGTTTCTGTTTTACATGTCCAACTTTCACTGGAAGAAATTTGCCAGGGAAGAATTAATTCTGGAGTATTTTCACAAATAAGCAGAAATCACAAGTGAATGTTATTGATAAATTTGATTTTTTTTCTTTATTGATAGTTCAACCTCTGGATCTTGATCTGATCTTCATTTATTGCTTTTTAGATATTTGAGATTTGTGGATTTGCATAGCATTCTTTGTGATAACCATAGCATTTACTACCATATTCAGTTAATTTACTTTTGCAAAATTTCATCATAATGTTGTATTAGATCCTTTAAACTATGTCTCATTTCAATTGTTTCTTAATTTTCCCAAACTGAATCTGATAAATTATCTATTTTGAAAGACTGCATACTTCTAAAACGTATGATGCATGATTTTATGTTGCCCTTTTTCCTTGTTTTGCATTATTGGTTCATTTTCATTTCATTTTCACTGACCATCGTATTAGATGTATCAAATTTGTTCTTTTGTGTAAGTTACACATTTTTAGTCAATGTCAATCAAATAATACTAAAAACATAACAAAATTTGAGAACATACACTTTATGAAGATATCAATGATACTGATGCTGCCTCAAATTCTACCATTAAAAGTGAAACCCATTGATATATTAAACTATTTAGTAAAATATTGATTAAAATAAAACATAATGTAATTCCAATCTAGAATACAAATGCTTATATCAATAAAACTAATTTATCATGGATTATTAACAAATGAAATATTCAAAGCTGCTCATTTTTTTAAATGCTTACAAAAATGAACAAAATTCCTGAAATTGACCTACTAGTGTAACATTGATGATGGAGGTGCTGGAGGTCAAGGTCAAATGTGATGTTTAATTTGGATTCACATACACATGTTCCTATATCTAAGGTCAATACAAGTTGTTACTCTAAATTTGTTATTAATCGAGATAAATGCAATTTTATGAAATTTTGACCACAATGACCCTGTTTGACCTTGAAGAAGGATAGGTCGAAGGTCAAATCTGATGTTTTATTTGGTTCCACATACACATGTTCTATCTAAAGTCAATACAAGTTTTTACTCTAAATTTGTTATTAATCGAGATAAATGCAATTTTATGAAATTTTGACCCGATGACCCCTGTTTGACCCCGAAAAATATATTTTGCCATCAAATATTTTGGGCAAACATCATTTTTTCCTTAAAGTAGTATCTAAGGTACAAAAAAAATATGTTTGCGAAAACTCCCCGGGGGAGTGTTTACCGTCCTGCTACCAGCAACTAAAGGCCTCAGTGATGGTGCCAACACTGTTTCTGAAAGCAGCAAAGTTCAATCCCTGATTTTTGAGAAAAAGGAAAATCTGGTGTGGTCTGGCAAGGTACCTGTCCTTAACAATTGCAATTAGGACGTGCTGGATCTTATGCAGCATGTAGAGCCAGCTTTGTCGTCTTTGCTCTGTCGTCTTGCAATGTTCATTGAAGTTCTCACAGCATCCCAGTAAAACTAGAGAGGTTGTGCGAGATTGTGTTTAGAACAAACCTTGCAGCACAACGTTGAAACTTCTCAACCTTTTTAATATCCTGTTCCGTGTATGGATCTCATGCACTTGCAGAATACTCCACCAGGGGGTGCACTATGGTTCTACAGGCTGTGACTTTGAGCTCGGTTGAATTTATCCTCAGGTTCTGCCGACGAAGCCCAGTATTCTGTTTTGCCTTGGTCGTGATGCTCGAGATGTGCTGTTTCCACTTGAGGTCGTCAGTGAAGAGTACACCTAGGTATTTTACCTCTGATACAGTTTCGAGGACATGTTCATTCAATATGTATGAGATGTTTAGTGTTGAGGGCTTCCTACTTATTCTTAGGACCTGGAACTTCTGTGGGTGAAGGGCCATTTTCCACCTGGCCTCCCATGCTGCTAGCTAATCTTTCTGCAGCCCTTGTTGATCAGCATCAGACTTAATTGCTAGATATACTAATGTATCATCAGCAAAGAGCCTAACTTTGGAGGACAAGTTCTCCAGGAATGTCATTGATGTAGTACAGGAACAAACATGGACCGACTACAGAGCTTTTCGGGACCCCAGACCTGAAAGGAGCACTACCTTGTGCTCTCTTCTACTGAGAAAAAAGCTTGTATCCATGAATTGGTCAGACCTTGTATGCCGTAGTGGTGTAACTTCACGCAAGTTTGGAATGGCTGACCTTGTCAAAGGCCTTGCTGAAGTCCATTATCCAGCACATCTGTTTGTTGTCCATGCTGCATGTTGTTGACAATGTCGTCCATAAGCGCCAGTATTTGGGTTTCACATGAGCGATTTTGTAAGGCCTATTGTGAGGCCATCACCTGGCTGGTGATGATATGCTCCATCACTTTACAGGCAGTACAAGTCAAAAGAAATCGGATTGTAGTTTGATGCCTGATTCTTATCTCCTTTTTCTTGTAGATAGGAGTCACATAGGATTCAGGCCAGTCCTTTCACACCTCCAATTTGAGGTACGACTTCTGGAAGATCATGGTCAACATCAAGGCAACATGGTGTTGACACTCTTTTTCAAGACTCCAGGACTGATGCCATAAAGGCCAGGGGGTCCTTAGGGTACTTCGGCACTTCAGCACAGGGCTTCAGCACCCTAGACTTGGTGAAGGTCATGTCTGTCATGACCGGAAAAGCTCCCTCTGACATGTTGAGTTTGGCTGCACTGCTTGCATTTTGAGTGAACACAGATTCAAACTACCGGTTTAAAATATCTGCCTTTTCTTTAGCATCTGATGTCAGCACTACCCCCTCACTCAGCGAAAAAATACACCAGAGCTATCTTTTCAGCAATGCTTGATGAAGAACCACAATCCCCTTCATGCACGGGTACTTCTCAGAATCCTCTCCAGGCACTATGATGGACTCTATGTGGTTCCAATAGGCCTTCCTCATCTCTTTCTGTAAGTGGTGTTTTACACTCTTGTGTCTTTCTCCAAACCTTGGATCTTTCCTACTCTTTTTCCAAAGACGGTATCTCTTTTGAATCAGCTTTCTGATATCTGGTGTGACCCATGGTAGCTAGTCACGAGTCTTGCATGTCTTGTGTGGGATATGGTCCTTGATACCTTTGTTCGCTGCGTCTTTAAACATGATCCATAGCTCATCCACGCTGGCATGCTCATAGGCATTCTTCATGTTCTGGGTCGTATCTTGCAGTATGACCCCAGAGATGTCAGCAGGCCTTATTAATTGTACAGTGGGATATCTCTTTTCTTTTGCTTGTGGCATATGGGTGGATACAATGAATTAAAATCCAAATAGAAGAACAGACA
>CM032662.1:20060561-20086728 GCA_019095985.1 Streblospio benedicti
GACACACGACGTAACTCTTTGGCAACACAAAGTCTGCCGAGGCCGGGGCGCGAACTCACGACGCGGGCAAATTCTGATTGTTGGTCGTGCGCTCTAACTACTTTACAAACGAGGACCACAAACAATACTGGTGTGTTACATGGCAATTAATGATGTAAACATTGCAAAAATAAATACCTTAATCTTATTCAAAACCCTAATTGTAAGTTCATTAAAGCTGTCATCTAGAAGAGTGTCTGCTTCATCCATTACCATGAAGTTGAGACGAGACATGCTATATATTTCTGAAAATAATACAATTAAGTGTTCATAAGATGGTAATCAGGCTCAGGTTTTGTTCTTCGGCACATAAAATGTCTGAATACTATGCCACATCTTATAATCAACTTACTATTTGTCAACAACTTGCTAAAGATGCCAGGTGTACTCACTAAGATATCAACATCATGTACAGGAGGATTTTTCAAAATTTTCTGGAAATAGCTTTTAAATAGAAGTATTTCATAAACATGGGAATTTCTTGCAACTTGTACATACACACAGCATAAGATTTAGATAGAATCATGCAAAATCATTCTACCTGTGTTCCTCGTCCGCCACAAAAAGAATATGACTTCAATGAGGGTAAAGTGTCTGTAAACCTGTTAATTACATTCTACAAAAAGAACACACTGATGTTTACACATTTCATGAAATAAGTGTTTAAATCTAATCACTAATATGCATTTAAAATGATAGAATCTGACAATAGATGTCAATTGAACGAAAACACTAAAATTAAAGCCATAAATCTTTTATTTTTTATAAACTATCCTCATATTTCACTACAGGATTTTAAACTATTCATGATTAAGCATACATTTTTAAAGCATACAATTCTTTGATTTCTGTTTACATGAGTCTGATGATGAACACATTAATTTCATTTTCAAAAAGCTGCATATGATATGCCAGACTTTGTATCAATGTAAATTATAAAAGCGGAGGTCCTGCATTCTTAATTAAGGGAGCAAGCATAATTAATTGTAGAGAGGGGGGGGGGGCAGTCATTTGGTATTGACGAGATAAAAAATTGAATGCTTTCCCCAACTCTCTACGATGAAGTTGAATGCCCTCCCCATATGAACATTAAGAAATTGAGCGCCCCCCCTCCCCGCCAACCGGATAAATATGAACAATGACATACTTTCCTATTATAAAGTATGATATTGGACAGATTCCCTGAAAACTGTTTAAAGTGTATTGCAATGAATACATATTTAGCAATCTATTTGACTTGTTGACATTACAACACAGTTAAATCCAAAAGCATGCATAGTGCAGGAATGCATCAATTCGCAACAAAAGTTCGTAAAATATTACCTTTCCAGTTTGAGACTTGAGTGCCCTCCCTCTCACTTTAAATTAAAATTGAGCGCCCTCCCTTCAGTGACCACAGAAAATTGACCGCCCCCCCATGTACATGCAAAACCAAAACATAGATTGAAAATACAAACTTTTGAAAAAATTAAAAATGATGTTATAAAATTCTTTCACGTACATGTATTTGATCAGCAAGTTCTCTCAAAGGTGTCAAAATAACTGCAATAGGTTTGTTTGTTCGATCTTGTTCTCTCAAAATAGGACTTAATTGACATAATCTATGAAGAATAGGCAATAAAAATGCCAATGTTTTCCCACTTCCTATAATAAAGTAAAACTATTAAAATACAAGTATGAAAAATGTACACAAGTAGTTTATTGTAAAATCAGAATATAGAAAATCATGGATTACTACACCTGATAGATCGATTAATTGTGGCATAAAATTTAATTGAAATATTAATTCTTAGCTCCATTCCAGTAAAAATATATATCAGAAATATTTTTTTAAGAAACATGATCACTCACTCACTCACTCACTCAATATATATATACGCACGCCATATATACACGCACACGCACACGCACACGCACACACACACACACACACACACACACACACACACACACACATATTGGTAAATGACAAACCTGTTTCAGCTGTGCAAAGTACACTCTTTCCATGTAGAACTTCAGGAATAGTTATTTTCTGAAAAAGCAAGATGAGCTAGTAAAATATTACATAAAAATTTAGATACAAATGCTTATATTCGCTGACCAGAAGTCAATAGTAGTAAAATGTAGCACTATTCCTCTAAACCGTTTACTATTGACATGAAGGCATGAAATACAGATGGCCCAACAAGATGGCCCACTGACCTCTGCTCACTGCACAGGTCAGTCAATTACAATACCAGTAGTTCACTGGTGGGCTTGCAGGATACTTTTTAACAAGCTATGTACATGTAATTCAAACCTTTCTAAGATTCTATCAGAACTTGCAGCATTGTTTGCATGACTTCTTCTTTAAGATCAACATTTGGAAAACGGCCAATTTTATTCGTATGGGGTTTACTACTTGACAGTGAAAATAAAATTATTTTGCTGAGAAATATACTTAGCACTTTTACTTAACACTGCATGTGCGCTTATCTGACCAGTAAAGTAAGAAAGCTTGTGAAATATGGGTGAAAGGCAATCTATATATATAAAGGAAGAGGCGATTTTTTGTGTCACAAAAGGCTTTTAACCACAAGACGTACACACTCCAAATTATGTATGTACAATCAGGACAAATTGGTGGTCGTTATAATGTCACATTTCAAACCAAATGAATCGGTTTTAATGATAAAAACAAGAAAAAAATAATTTTTAGAAAGGCTGCTTACAGGGCCATGTAATGCTAAACGCTTGTATATGTCAAACGGGTACGTTGCACGCCACACGTGCAGTCATACGAGGGAGCTGGTACTGTCTGTAAATTTTATCCAGGAGGGTGGTGATGTGATGGAGGTGCATTTTATCTGCTCCAAATGACCTGTTTTGAGGAGGGGGTGTTGGCAGAAAGGGTGTGTGTCCATATGGCAAGGGGTGCGTAGGGGGGGGCATGGCTGGTGTCTCATCAATTTCAACCCGAGCAGCAGCAGAAAGGGGGTGGTTGAGATGCACATTTAATGGTCTGCAGGAGTAGGAGTAGCTGGAGGGAGGGATATTAGAGGGATCAAGCATTGCCACATACATGTAGTGTGTGTATGGCTGTCACATATGACTGTGGGAGGAAGGTGAAGGAGGTGTATGTAATCTTTCACAGACCTGTATAGTGAAGGGAGCAGGTTTGGCGGATGTGGCACAGGTGAAAAGATGGGAAGGGAGGAGCATTTAATATGTTCCAGATCTCATCCGTTTCAACCAGAGCAGCAACAGGAAGGGGGTGCATTAATTATGGACCTGTTTAGATGGGGATGGGGTAGAGAGGGCTGGGGAGAGAAGAGGGGGGTTGGAAGGAAGGGTAGGGATGAGTGGGACGTTTTATCTGCTCCGCACGTGTTTACCATGAGTAGCAGTAACTGGGGGAGGGATATTAGATAGATCAATCATTGCTATATTTAGTACATTTAGTGTGTAAATGGCTGACATATGACGATGGGAAGACGGTGATGGAGGTGTATTTAATCTGTCACAGACCTGTATACTGACGAGAACTGGTTCGAGGGATGTGGGACAGAAGGAAGGATGGGGAGGGAGGAGCATTTAATGTGTTCCGGATCTCATCTGTTTCAACCCAAGCAACGCCAGGTAAACAGCTAGTAGAACATAAAAACAGACATAAGGCAAGACTCAGTCGTATGGAGGGACACTTGGATGGTAGAACGGGCAACCAGGCCAGACCCTCAAAATGAGAAATAATTAGGGCCTATCCAAATAAAAAGGATTAAATAGATACTTTAAGAACAAAACCAATATATACCTGAATATTTGTTGCATGTGTAATATTTGACATTTCCAAGCTTTTAACAAGACGCTCGTCAAGCCCAAATGTTGAAAATGGTGTTTTCAAATTTCCATCAGATTCCAATGAAGGATTCTATACAAGATGGTCATGAAAAACATTATTATGAACAAATGATGATAGCTTCAACAAAGTATGACAAGGCAATAACAGGCTTTTCTCGCAAAAATGATGAGCCTCACAAAATATACTTTTTAAAAGTACAATGCAGTTATCTCCCTCCTGTATATTTACAGTGATTAAGGTGGACCTCAAACAATGCACACTACAATGTTATTGAATCAGTGAAATATTTACGTACCCCCTCACAATGCTGGGGCCCATGGACTGAAGTTATGCACTTGCACTTTTTAAATATCTATGTAACAGTAAATGAGTACACTGTATAATTTTATTGATAGTATACTTACATCATGGATGGGTTGAATTGTAAAATAATCACCCTTAGACTTATAATGTTGCCATCCTCCTGAGGCCAAATCTTTTGGAGAAAAGTCTGAATAAGTTTGTCCTTTGTAATGGTTGTATTCTTTTCTTTTACAATCAATTATAAGTGCCCCTCTAAATTTTCTATTGCCAGTAATTGGAGTATTTTTTCCAATCTGCTTCAATTTATTTTTCTCTAACCTTCGTGTCACTTTATGCGGAACAACAATTCGTGGCAATGTCTACAAAATAATACAAAAATGTTTAAAAAAGGTCAATACATCAAAAAATACAGTTGAACCTCTCTATTAGCACCACCCGTCGGATCGGGTAAGTGGGTATTAAATGGAGAGGTGGTCTCAATATGGCGATTTATTACATATTATTTGCATTATTTGTTTCATCATCTCCATATATTTATTAGTGATAATTTAAAGATCATATCATTTGCCTAAGAACAAAGTAGAAGGCTAAATCCCATTTCCTTTGATAACACGTGATCCCGCGAGATCCCAAGTACCAAAATTTCTAACAGGTTCCATTTCTTCTAGATAGTTCCTAACTTTAGATATACTATTACTCCTTTTCTATTTATACTATGCACTTCAAAGGAAAGATCAAACAATATAGGGATAATGAGGGTGAATCTCACAAAAGTGTTAGAAACTTCAAAAGAAATTCTGGTTTTTATCAATAGAAAACCATTTAGTATAAGTATGGGGTATATCACATTTCAATTGACAATTCATATTACGGCATCATTGCCCTATGAGCAAAAGATAAATATTTTCTTACAAAATAATTAATGGACTACTAATTATTCATTATAAACTGGATAAGAGTTTGCTATATAATGGATAGACTCGATGCAGCTCTTGTATCACTGGATGGTGATATTGCAGACTTGATCCCACCTATAGATGTCCAGCAATCATCAACAAGTAACAGCAGCCTGAATCAAACTTCTACATCGAAGTATTTCCACTCACAAAATCCAGAAGATCCATCAGGAAAATTCATTCCTCAACTGACGCCTTTTTGTGGTGATTACGGCTTCGAAATTGGATTCTATCCAAATGAAAAAATCACGCACACTATGGATTGTGCATATTCAGGACATGACAATAAACTACATGTGAAATTGTCTACAGAATGTCCGATTCTGTACAAAACATCTACGATTCCACCATCTGGGAGTCTCATTCGTGTAATGCTCATCTATAAAAACCCAGATCGCGTTCAGGAGCCAGTCGTACGATGCCCCAATCACACCAAAGATCTGGAATTCAGAAATCTGATGACATGTAATAACATTAACACATTGTATATGAAGAATCCAATGACTGGGCGGCATAGCCTGCTCTTGGATGCTTTGCAGCCTCAGCCAGGAGCGGAATGGGTCACAAACATCTTTGTTTTCCACTGTTTAACATCGTGCATTGGAAGGGCACGTCATGGAGCGACCACTTTGATGCTTACATTGGAACATGAAGGACAAATACTGGGCAGGAAAGTCGTGGATGTGCATATATCTGCTTGCCCAGGAAGAGAAATGTTACAGAAGGCTGAGAAATTATCCAAGTGTAATGCTCCTCCTTTGTATAGGGGAATAGGTGGTTGCTCTCTATCTGTTGATAAGGAGAGTAATATTAATGATGGAAGTACTGATGAAGTGTTCAAAGTGAGGGTGAGAGGACAAAAGGAATATGATATGCTGTGTCAAATCCGAGATGCATTGGAACTGGCTAGGATAAAAAATTCATGACTTCTGCCAAACTGCATAGTTTCTAAACTAATTATGCAAGATGATCCTAAATAAACTCAATTTTAAAGCTTCTAACTATATCAGAGTGTGTAACCAAAAGTTGAATTTTGTTCTTTGATATATAAATGTATTGAAATTGATTAAATGATCATTTAGTCCATAATTGTATGATACTCACAAAGTGACTTCTCTAAAGCTATCTGTAAATCTGCTGAAAAGGCCATGCAGGTTGAAAATCATTACCCACTAGCCATGTAAAAGTTAAATTAAAACCCATTGTATCTTTGATATGATTAGCTGAACTATTGATATATATTTGAACTGTGCAATTTGTATAACATTTTGAACCTGGAATTATGACTTATTATAAACTTTAGTATGATTTGGATTTGACATATGCATCTTGGTTACATGTTAGCTTTATATTCAAAGAAAATCGCTCTCAATTCAGTCTCAATGTCTTCAATCTTCAATCTTTATTTCCGAAAGGGCCGATGGCCGTACAGGAAATTTTATGCATTTGTGACATACCATGTACATGAATTAATTATAAACAAGTGCAATAATAAAAAAAAGCAATCACAGTGAATTAGAAAAACAAGAACAAAAAAACAAACAATAACAACAGCAACATTTCTAATGAATACAGTACTAAACATTCTATCATTCCATGCAAAAATCACCGCCAATAACCCACGCTGATTGGTCAATCTCCGTGCTTAATTTTGCGATGGAAAACACGCTCCCAAAAAAAAACCACGGCGTTAGTCTAAACTCCTCACAATATCAATACAGCCGCTGACGTAGTAAGGCGTGTTCATGCTGTGCGGAGTGCAACAGTTTAGACTAATGCCTCCGCACGCTCAAAACTGTAGGAATTGACGTCTCCGCGCGCTCAAAACAAACGAAATTGACTTGAATGTTGAATGTTATAATATGATTTATTTTAAAATAAAATCATGAAAATGGATTTTAGTCATGATAGAATGGTGATTGACTACTCGATTGTCTTGTCAATCGCAAAATTGAGCGATTGACACTCCAATCTCGTGGTCAATTCCTACAAGGGTCCATACATGTATTACATACTTTCTCCCAATGTAAAGGGGTCATCCATATTACTGACTTGGCTTTAAAAATTTCAATAGATCCTGCATCTAATATTTCCATAGGAAGCATATTCCATATATGAATGGTACTACAATAAAAACTATATTTGTATGCGTCGGAATGGAGAATTTTAACCCTATTGTATCTTACATCAGATCTGTATGACAACTGTACAGTGGAAGGGAAGGAAATATTTACAAGGTTATTCTTAATCTTATAAAACATAGACAGATTATAAATTGCTCTTCTATGCTGCAAGGGCAGCCACTTAAGTTTTGTAGTAATGTTATCACTCAAGTTTGAGTTTGGTCCATAATTATAGTCATTCATCACAAAGCGAGCTGCTCTCCGCTGGACAGCCTCTAACTTGATGTTCTGTGACGTGTGAGGGTTCCACGCAGGTGAGGCATATTCTAAATGGGGACATATAATGGACTTGTATGCATTTTCTTTTATCTGTGGACTGCATATACCGGTATGCAAATTTCGACGACAAAGGTTCAACAGTTTTGTGGCCTTACTGCTAATGGCATCAATGTGCTCATTGAATGACAACCTGTTATCAAGGATTACACCCAAATATTTATCAGATGTTATTTCATCTAGAGCTGAAAAGTTTCTATTTGGTGGATTAATGGTAAGTATGTTTTGGGCTGAGTGCATTATTTGATCTGAAACTTGTATGCCAGTAGACTCTGTGGTGGGGGTAGACATTAGGTACTTGTAGTTGAGCTTATGCTTGTTTTTTCTTGTTATTCTAAGGGTCTTGCATTTTTTCACATTGAAACTCATTTGCCATGTATCTGCCCAATTTTGTAATTTAAACAAATCTTCTTGTAGTATGTGGGAGTCGTTTTCGGTTTGTATCTCCCTATAAATTGCACTGTCATCTGCGAATAGCCTAATTTTTGAATGCAAAGTTTTCTCTATATCATTGATATATAACAAGAAGTACTTGCATGCATCCTAATTCATCATGTGTTATGCCAATTGTAAGCATTTTGATTTCTTCTATTTATAATCAAGAGCCCCGTTAAGTCTTTGAAAATTTAGAGACCTGCACAAGTTTTATTACAATACATGAATGCATATTTCTAATACAACGTGATTGTGTTCATTAACAGTTATTCAACCATGAAATGTATTAGTTGGGTTGTTTGTGATTAAAATATGCTACCGGTATTATAAGAGCATAAGATTGCAAAGTACATTTATATTTATTTTCATATATTTTTCACTAACGCATATCGCAAATGCATATATACATATTACATATGGAATATTTTAAGATACCTATAGGAACCCGTAACTGTCATGCTGGAGGGATTTTCATTGTTGTCTCAACAACTTCATGAAAACTAGAAGTCGAAATGAAATGAAATCCTTAGATTGTCACATGACCACCATTGTGTCAGCAATCACCTGACAGCAGTGACATGTAGACAGGGGGCAGGTCGTAGCCAGTATCACGGTTCATCTCTTGGCGTGTTATGCGGATCTCTACCAACCCATCAAAAAAAAAAAAATATTTCTAACTAAATTAGTATGAGTTGGGTCCATTTTTATCGAACTCTGGTAAATCAAATGCAAGGATAACTCAAGAAAATGACCATTTCCTTTAGTGAACTTTCATGTTACTTCACATTATAAGTTAATTCAATTACTCAACTCAACTTTTTAATCACTCCCTTCAAGTTCGACTCTAACTGCATATTTTTATGTTTGCAAAGAAAAACTATACTACTATACTTAGCTGACTCTAGTACTAGGTTTTATAAATAATATGAAAACATGTATACTTACACAAAAACAACGGCAACATTTCCACATGTATTCCATTCTGAAATCAACAGAAATAATCATAATCACAACTATTCCTGCTATTTATGATGAATTTTGTACTAAAACTTGAATTAAACAAAAGTTTTGAATTTTTATTGAGACTACCCTCAAACAATGGATGTTTTACACCTGGCCAATTCGCCAAATATTCTAAATGTGTCCCTAGGCACCACAGCGGCTCCTTTAGGCAGCCACATTTAAGTGCAGCCTGACCAGCAGAGGGGATCCAGACTGTGTCTTGCTATGCAAACTACCTGCTTTACTGTCACATCGTTATATATAATCATAATGGGGCAGGTACATAAGATGCTTCGCATGTAACAAAAACCAACAATACAAGTACTTCTGGTTTCAATCCCCAAATTCAACATATCAACATATCATATCTCAGTAAATATGAGGCCCAGTTGGCGAATTATCGCATTCTTTGGTGTGCATACTTATCTTCTTCCTTCCTGAATGGAAGCTTCTTTGAATTTTCTCTAGCTGTTGTCCCGAAATGACAATCTTGCCAAGCTCCATACAAAGGTACTCAAACCCATGGGGCCCTTCAGTACAAATGTGGCGAGAGATTGACCAAGCTCGCCTCAATGACACAGTATTTGATAGCAATGCACTACTAAGAGTGCTGGAATAAAATCACACTCTGGTGTGGCAGGTGGTGCAGGCCATTCCCCACCTGAGGCACATATAGATCGCGGGCTACTTCCTGCAGGATGAGTCAGAGGCCATTGCTGGATGAGGATTTTGTTTGGCCTTGAATTCCAATGGTATCTCCGCAGTGAAAAGAGTGCCGTCGGAGGCCTGGTGGAAGTAGGTTTGGCAAGTGCCAAAACTACCAAGCCTCGCAAGTTTCCCAGGATCAAAAAGACTGTCACACCGAAGCTTCCCCAACAGCCCTTTGAAGATGCCTAGGGTCACATAGGGACCTACACACCTGGACGTGGACGCGATACCAGTGCCATCAGAGGTTCGAGCAGAGGCCGAGCAGGATGAGGATAGCCGTCAGCCACAGCTTCCGAGCAGACAACCAGGTGCTCTTACCTCACTGAAACTCCTGAAACCAGTGATAAGCTTGCTCAGAAGGATCGGTCATGAGAGACATTAACATCACCGAGTCTGGGGTGCTGAAGCTACTACAGCGCCTCCCTGGCCCAGACGGCATTAACCAAAGAATCTTGAGTGTCACCACCATGTTGCCCCAATGTTGACCATGATCTATCGGAAGTCGTACTCAAAATCGGATGTGCCAAAGGCCTATGTGACTCCTATCTACAAGAAAGGAGATAAGAATCAGGCATCAAACTACCGTCCAGTTTCTTGTATTGACTTGTATTGCCTGTAAAGTGATCACCAGCCACCTGATGGCTCACAGTACGGCTTACAACATCCTCTAAGAACTGCAACACGGGTTCCGGGATCGTCGTTCATGTGAAACCCAACAACTTGAGTTTACGGACGACATTGTCAACAACATGCAGCGTGGACAACAAACAGGTGTGCTGATAATGGACTTCAGCAAGGCCTTTGACAATGTCAGCCATTCCAAACTTGCCATGAAGTTACATCACTACGGCATCCAAGGTCTGACCACCTCATGGATACAAGCTTTTCTCAGTGGAAGAGAGCAGAAGGTAGTGCTTGACGGTGAATTATCGTACCGTGCTCCTGTCAGGTCTGGCGTCCCCCAAGGCTCTGTAGTCGGCCCATGTCTGTTCCTATGCTACACCAATGACATTCCTGAGAACTTGTCATCCAAGGTTAGGCTCTTTGCTGATGACACGCTAGTTTATCTAACAATTAAATCTGATGCTGATCGACAAGTGCTGGAGCAAAACTTAGACAAGTTGGTAGGGATACCAGTGACTATGACACTAGACCAGTGCGACACGAAAATATAGAGCGATTACGACACGAAATGTAGGAGACAACGACACAAAATGTCGGGAGATTACGACACCATTTAATAATAATAATATATTATGTAGTAGTAGTAGTTTATTTAGCATTAAGTGCATTAATTATTATATATATCTATATATATATAAAGGAAGAGGCGATTTTTTGCGTCACAAAAGGCTTTTTAACCACAAGACGTACACACTTCAAACTATGTATGTAAAATCAGGACAACTTGGTGGTCGTTATAATATCACATTTCAAACCAAATAAATTGGTTTTAATGATAAAAACAAGAAAAAAGAATTTTTGTTACAAATGTACGATGTCTCAGCCACGTAATACGTAACAGTTAAACTACAAACGTTTGTACCTGCGTACCTACGCTAAACATTTGTGTACGACAACAATGTAAGCTAAACGATTGTGTGTACGTCAGCAATGTAAATATCAATCAACAAACCGTGTAAATGTAATCCGTGTATATGTAATCCATGAAAATGTGTAAATTTGAAAGACCTATTAGAGCTATATCATTTTTCTTTGTATCATACGATTAAGCCACACGAAATGACATACATGTATAACAAAGACAGTTGGCGCACACAGCTCAAGATAAAGATGTGCGTTGTGCAGCGGAGCCAGGTCTGCCAATAGCATCCAGAGAGCAAACAAGTGAGTTTATTTCATGTATAAATAGGTGTTAAATCAAATACATATACTGTAAAAATAATAATGTACTATGTAAGTGACGGTTATACAGAGCATTAGGTGGCCTGGACAGCCGAATGGGAATCCATGAATGAACGTTAATTCCGATAATGTGATGTTAGAGGGTTCAATTATTGCCAAATACATGTAGTGTGTATAACGCTATGACTTATGCCGATGGGAGGAAGGTGATGGAGGTGTATTCTATCTGTCACAGACCTGTAATCTGACGGGAGCTGTGGAGTGAGGGAAGTGGGACAGGGTGAAGGATAGGGAGGGAGGAGGATTTTAATGTGCTCCGCATCTCTTCTGTTTCAACCCGAGCAGCGCCGGGTATACTAACAATTACATCAAGCTGCAATTATCAAAAATTGATTGATTCCAATATATGGCTTATGAAGTTGGCTTGGGATAAGTTATTACTGGGCCATGAAAAGTAGTGATTTCACGAACCAAATCCATAGGTGAATATTCCCCAGTACAGCAATAAGCTTTTATCAGTCTTTTGCATGTATTTTTAGTCAATATCGACCTCCAGAACTGCCTTGTAAAAATATGTTGTATCAGGACTTGGTCTATATACGGATTCCGTATATGGTTAGTTGTCAACCGGACTAGTTTTGACCCACTTCAAATATGTTGATGAATATAGCACACCTGCTACTTCTAGGGAAAAGCTATTGATTTTATTAAACTACTAAGAAAAGCTCTAAAATCAATGAACATCAAAGAGATCGCATAGAACAGTGTGCATATCAGTCATACGGCCGACGTAACTGTAGTGCAGAAATCCGACCATAGGCGTCTATATGTCTAGCAGTGACTGCGCCGTGTTCTGTTATGATTATGCAGTGTATTACTACATATTATTGCATTTTGTAATTTATTAATAAATCATCTTGTTAAATGTGTTGAATATATGCCAGTTTATTTTTTAAACAGTATTGTAATTGTTTAGAAAAGCCTGATAAATACAAAACCGGATTCGTTGTGTAACATTGATTATTTATTGGGCTCGTTCTTGGGGTGTATCACGGCGAGCCCGAAGGGCGAGCCATGATACGCCCCAAGAACTTGCCCAATAAAATAATCAATGTTACCAACTCACCCGGGTTTTGTCTATATCCCAAGCCTGAAATGTACGGTTTTGTTTCAAACGAGATGTTGCCCTTTGTCGTCTTAAGCGAACGTCTTCACTTACCAGTCCAATAGTCACAATGCAAACAGTATGTGTCATACTCGCTCACCGTTTGGTGTCGTAGTGGTTTCGTGTCATACTCCCTGGTTACCGTGGGTAGCATGGGAGGCTAGGTGGAAAATGGCCTTCCATACACAGAAGTGCCAGGTCCTGAGGATAAATAGGAAGCGCTCACCACTGAACACCTCATACATATTGCATGGACATGTCCTTGAAACTGTATCAGAGGCAAAATACCTAGGTGTACTCTTTACTGATGACCTCAAGTGGAAATGGTACATCTCAAGCATCACGGCCAAGGCAAACAGAACAGTGGGCTTTTTAAGGCGGAACCTGAGGATAAATTTCCCCGACCTCAAAACTACATGTAGCCTATAGAACCCTTGTGGGTCCCATGGTGCAGTACTCTGCGGACCAGAATATTAATGAGGTGAGAAGGTTCAACGTCGAGCTGCGAGGATTGTTCTAAACCGTCCGCACAACCTCTCTAGTGTTACTGGGATGCTGCGAGACCTTCAATGGACATTGCTCGAGGAGAGAAGACGACATACAGGTACCTCACCAAACCACTCCGGGCTTCACACAGAACTAACGACCAAGAGTGTTTTCAAATTTCCTCCTCCTCTAAGGATTACCATAAGTTCTCCTTTTTCCCACTAACAATCAGGGATTGGAATTCGCTGCCTTCAGAAACAGTGTTGGCACCATCACTGGAGGCCTTTAAGTTGTTGATAGCAGGACAGTAATGCACCCAGCTCTTTTTAATGTTGCACCATGTAAATACTACACTCTAGTTTTTAAACCCATGCGCTAGCGCACACATTATCTCACTTGCGTAAGCTTCATGATTGAAGGTGCAAGTGTCATGAAGAACACTAGCACAAGAACTGGTGCCGCCACCTGGCATATTCTAAGTGAAGCTGTCAGCCACAGTGCTGGCACTCCTACCAGCACCCCAACACTTTAGAAGCTAACCAAATATATGTGGCTGGGTTTGGTCGACGCAGAGAGTAAAATCAACGATGAAAACACTCAAAGGCGAATACGTTAGGTTATTTAGAAGCATGCAGCTGCTGAAAATCAGTGCCCTGATCCACAGGAAGTCCTGCGACACCATGGTGACCTAGCCGTATAATATACAGCGTATGTTCGTTCCTGGGTCTCTCCCAGCTGAGATATACAGGGTATTAACTCAGCTCTACGTGTAGGGCTACATGGTGACCCTGAACCACTTCTATTGGCTGTTACACATGTTAAGACTATGATAAAAGATATCTAAGAAGCCGTATTGATATGGTCAGGTGGCCATGAATGCGGGATGCAAAGAGGACCTTTATGTTTCGAGGGGGCGCGGGGGGAGGGGGGGGGGGAGTTAGGTCGAATCATATCATATTTAACACGCCATTGGTGAGCGAAAATTGAGGATGCATTTTTCATCAGCAATATTTAACACAACGATGTTTAGACAAATAAGAGGATAAATGGGAAAATATAATTCTAATAAATCTATATAAAATGTTTATTCTAGCTCTAAGTATGCTTACACGACAACTGTGCATATGTGTGTATATTCTTGTTGTCTAAAAACATTAATTTTATTTATTTATTCGACACTGGTCGACCTAGATCTCTGTCCAACCAATCTCACCTCGGACAGTGGGTATTTTCGGGCCAAGTCACTTTCGGCCGATAACGGTAATTTCGGCCTCGGATTAGAAGTATGTACCATTCAAACGTGAGTTTGGTGGGATTTAGTAGGTTTTACTATGAACTTGTGTGCATATCACATAGATCTAACTGATTTCACAAGTGCACCATGATGGCGGTGCATGTTCCAGTCGGGGCGCACTTGTTAGCCACACGGGGTTAGCCACAAAAACTGTAGCATTGTATACCCTGTACCTTTAATATACGCGACAAGATCGCGACAAGATTGGAGCTAGGGCGCAGTCAGAGGTATATTGCCGTACAAATTTACCTTCCCAACAAATAGAATACGTACAGAAGGCATACATATGGCACGTTTTGATGTTATATCTTACAGCTCATGTCATATACCCCCATTTCACCACCCATACGATTAGATCTGATTCTGGTCAATTGACATTTTGGACGAAATGTTTACCATTCGCTCATACTCGGGTTACAACCATAATATATTATCCTTACTACGAATCAAACCCACGACCTTCTGATAAGTCCAACACCCTATCCGCTGTTCCACAGAAGCACACAAGTCCTATTAACTTGGAAAAGGAATTCTATCTCTAATATCAATGGTTTATACCAGTGAATTAATATAGTCTAAAAGCAGTAATCAAAAAACATTAACATCAATACTATTTGTAGCTAAGTTAAGCTATGAATGTGAGCTGAATTTATGGGACAGTACATTTGTATTACATGTACTTTCTCAGGGCCGAATTTATGGCCTGACAATATAGGGTCCATCAATAAGCACACACAGCCATCAATGTTCATTCACAATCTTCATCAAATGATGATAAGGTGTTATGGGTGATTCAAAATGATACAGTCTTTGGTTGCAAACATGGTAAATCGTGTAAATGAGTCATCTTGTAAATGTGCACCCAGAGCCGTCTCCTGCCATGTAACACAATTAGTGACACATGGTCACTACTGACCACACAGCACTGATTTGAATGGTGTGGTTCTTCAAAGATTGTATGCTTTCTTCCACTTAATTTTAATACTAATTAGTATTTCTTACTTAAATATTGAAATGGAAACTTTGAAAAAATATAGATCTAATGCATCTGATGTTTTCCTGAAACAATCCAGCATATAGTTGTTAAAATAATCTGTATATGATAATTTGTGTAATTTTACTTGTAAGACATTCTATTTTTAAAGAACTATCAATAATCTTTGGTATTGTAACCAAATTATCATAAACCAGTCTACAATAATATATGTGTAGCACAATATTTTATTAAATCAAAATCACCATTCAAATAGAAAAAAAAAATACAGGAAACATATCTTCTATGAATTTTAGTACCAAATAGCATTACAGCAGTATTATCATTGTTTCTAATCAAAATTGTCTAATGCTTATTAGACAATATTATTGAAATATTAGCTACATGTATTACATAACTGGTAACATAATTTCCATCAGTCCTAATATCCATGACAATCTCTCTGATTTTTCAAAATCAAAGCAAAAGTTTTCAGCAGAAAACGTTTTGTAGTTCCCCTCCATACAGTTTCTCGCACAATACATGATGTGAAACTTTCTATACATTTCACAGACAGAAATGCACAGCTTGAGACAGGGACGCCATTGTGAATCTCGAATATGATCCTTGAAATATCCATGATTCTTCCCATAATATTGAGATGATTTCTCTCTTTTCGGATGAAGTGGCAAGCTGCCATCAACCAATATTTGGCTAAGCAATATGATGAAGTATAAGATATATGACTGAAAATTAAAAAACCACAAGAGAATCATTAAACAAACTGCAACAATGGTTTGATTGATGAAGAGTTGCTGAACATTTTTGCAATAAATTACATAGCCAGTTATAATTTTCATACTTAACCCACATTACTTAGCATTCTGATTGTAACATATACCATATTGAATTCTTGAAAAAATGAACTAGAAAAATGCTTATGATTGTACAACCAAAATAACTCCACCATGTAACTAAAATGTACATTCCACAAAGACCACACTTTATATGATGTAATAATTGTTATGCAGCAGCTCATCACATTATCAAGACAATGAGCAGTAAGCAAAACAACAATACATGAATGGAAAGGTTGATGGGAGAAGAGTCCTAGACAAATTTCTTTTTTTACAAAGAAACATTCCATTACTTACTATCTCGTCTGAATTTTTATCACAGGTTGACCTGAGTACATTTGAGCGCACTCTTCAGTGACATAATTTGACCATCAAGATCAGAAATATTGAAGTCCTGGAAAATAGTAACATATTTCAATCTTATATATGAATGATTTCAAAACAAATTTCAGAATACCGGGTACACAAAATCTTCACGTTTTCATATTTTGTCTACACGTAATTGTTAAATTAATCAAATTTCTTTTCAAATTGCTAAATGAAGTATGCAAGTCTACCTTATACTTTTTAGAAGATGCTGATGCTTTTGTACTGCTATCCACAATTTTCCTTTTATTTATGGAAGATGTCTAAGATAACAATACACACACATATAAATATAAAAATTTAATCAGTTTCATTATATACATATGTGTATTTAAAAAATATATAAACAAAACATTTACAATGTAGTTGGAAATGATATTAGATCTATATTCCATCTTCAAGGGATCACAGGACATACAATACTACAAGTTATCACTCATATTCTCAAATAAATAAACATTCTCATTAAAAAGCAAAATAACTTACTTTTAAATCAAAATATTCAGGGGATAGGCTTTCCAAGTGTAAAATTCTTTCTTCTAAAATCTTTAGTCTCTCAAACACATCTTTATATCTATTAGAATCTAAATCAAAAACACATTATTAGTACAGTAGTATATAAATTTGTATGTGAATGTATTTGGAAGTTCAATAAACATTTGAAAATTACCACAATAATTTGTGTTTACGAACAAATGTAAAAATCATAAATATGTATACTTACTGCTGTTTAATTGTAAATGTGTTTCCATATTACGCAATCGTTCTTCTAAGCCACTATTCTGAAAGTCAATAGAACCTGAACTAAATTCATCTTTAACCTTTGGCATATCCAATTTCTTTTCAGTCTTTGTCACTTGATTTGATTCCAGAAGATGAGTTTGTGGACCAAAAGGATTTACAACTTTTGTCACTGTAATAATGTAAGAAATACATTATAAATTTATTTCATCTTGTATCAAAACAATATAGGAAATTAGAACAGTGCACTCAGTAGAAGCAGGGGTACATCACTTGGTTCTTTAACATTGTACATACAATTGCTACAGAACTGGGGTGGAACAGTGTGGCCCATGCCTTGAAAATACATACCAGTATATATACTTAGTATCACAAAATATACATACAAGGCTATGGGCCTTCAGGCTAAAAAAAATGGGCAATTTATGAAGTGGACTTTACATGTGTTTTTACATATGAATTTCAATGATCCAGTTGCAGATTTTGGTGGGCTTTTTCATGTGAGGCGCACACTGTGAGCCCATCATCATATTCAGGTAATTCAAAGCCACTTATATTTGAGAAAGTAGTCACAAAACCTAACCAATCACAAGCGTCACTGCTGAAATATCCAGCGGCACTGGGATCAATAATAGTGTGATTTTGATTTCTTGGCAATGCTGCCAAGTGCTACTGCTTGTTGTTCCTCAGTAATACGTTGGTTAAATTAACTCACATCTTGATAATGAACATAAACTGTAAAGGTAAATGATAAAGCCTTAAAACCGATTATGGTGTGACAGCTGTGGTGTGAGCTCTTTGAGATAGGTGATGGTACCAACGGAATAATACATAATGAGGTTTACCAACTAAAGTAAGTGAATCCACAATGTATTCATATTGCTGACAGAACACCCATGGAAAAAATAAGGATAAAATGGATATATGAAAACACTATTAAAAAACTGTTACACGATGTTAAGGAAGGGAATTCTATAGGACAAACGAGACAAGAAAATGGGTCATAGTATAAGTGAAATGTATAAATAAATGTAGTTAAAAGATGATATAACATAATAATAATAATTAAAAATAAATGTGTAAAAACTTGAAAAAGCAGAAAATTTTAGAAAACATTAACGAAATGAAATTTTTTGACAATTTGTTTTTGGAATCATTTTGTTATGACATGGTAGTAAAAACAAACAAAATGAGACTATGCTACATAACAAGTTGACAATATTCTATGAAGAAAAAACTGTCACTAAAGGGACAATAATTCACCTAGTCAGACAATATCACATAAGCTAAAAATAAAATATAGAATAATAAGTTTATACTACATATGCTATGAAATAAAAGTAACGTATATTTATGGTAAGTAGTACCTCGAAAATGACTTTTGGAATCAGATCGTGGAATGAAAATAGCATCAGTTCTAGCACAACTTTCATAATCTAGAAAAACAAAATAGATTACTATTTACCTTTTAAAAAATTAAAGGTTGATATTAGTTGACATTAGTTTCTATGATTTGAACACATTTAATAAATAATCTGCGATGCAACATGCACAATGTAATCCATGCTCAGAGAATCCATGACTCATTGTCTTGACAACTATTGGTACAATACTGTCTATTTCACCATCTTTGCATATAAAGTTCTTCACGAAGGTCGTAATTCATATATATGACAATTTTGTAACAGAAATGTGGAAGAATTGATAAAATGCTCCTTTTATCATACCTCACAAATGTGGCTGCATTGCATTACAGTTGTAAGATTGGCACACAATTTCACTTTGATTTTGAGTGCAGGCCAATCCTATGAGTGTTCTAAGAAAATCACATGATGGACCTATGATTTTTCACCTTCTATGTTCATCGTAAGCCCTTCCTGAGACTGTTGTGGAATAATCCTATGACTTTCTTACTGTATGCAATCAGTCATAAAAATATTCTATACATGAGAGCTTGGGTATACACAATATACATATATTTCTGTATGCTGCATCATTCAGAAGAAAATCTCTAAGATGGCATAACCAAAAGAGAGTAGGACAGATTTGGTGAAGGTTACAAGATGCAGATAACCCAAAGATAACTGGAAAGAAATGCACAGATCCGGTTCATCTATGACCCACTCTCTTTCAGGTTTTCTATTCTTGGAAGTATACCTTTTTTGTGTAAGGGGATTAACAGAGTCATTATAAAAACACAAACCTGGTTCTGGTTTAAAGAAATTACAAAACTCTCTTTTATTAATATCATCCACTTCAGCCTGCTTCTTTTCCATGAAAGCATTAATTCTTCTTTCAATCTATAATCAAAACATCATCATTGCTAATGAATTTGACAAATGAAATTATTCAAAATACTTATAATACAAAATTAGCTTCTTGATGAAAATGGAGTGTAAACCCAGACTTGGGGTCAATTATAAGGTATATGCTTTAGCATGTTCTCAATATAATAAATTCTGCTGCTCAATGTGGAGTTTCTTAATGTAAAAGGCTCTCTCCTATGAAGGCTGTATTGAAGGTCCCATAGTTTAAATTACCCCAAGACATGATATCCAAGTAGACTTATGATCTACATACACAAATGGTTATACCTGGCTACTTTAAATTCTTGCATGCTATCAGGGCACTAGAGGATAAAAAGATTGTAACAATCAAATAAACAGAGCAACTGGGACACAATGGCACAACTGAATCCTTGTATTGTATGGCATATCTTTCTTCATAGTCTTAGATAAGACACTAGTGAACTTTACAGTTAAAAAGACATCAATTTGTACAATGCAACAATATACCTCTTCATTGCTTGCTTTAATCTGCACCAACACATTTTCTTCGATTTGTTTTGATATATTTATATTACCATTATCCTTTGGCTTCTGTAGACTGTGTGGATTTTCTGAAGTTACATTTTTCGAAGCAATATTTCCTAAACACGACTAAAATATAAAATTTATACATTAATTATTTTCTATTGTTGTTACATAAATTACAACGACATACAAGAATGCAAATAAGATTTATTGGTCAAAGACAGTTAATTAACTTAATCTAATCATGACACAGCAAGAATTTTTTCTACACCAGAATACAATTCGCGATTCCTGATGATTACTGTAAAACTAGAAATATTTGTGTATGATTTAATTTGCAAATTTTGTGGATAGGTGTAAAATCGCAAAATTAAATTGTCGCAAAATAACTTATAGATGAAAAGTGCAAAATTTAATAGCCACAAAATATTCTAGTTTTACAGTACCTTGTTCACACAATACCAAAACATCATGATTTGATGGCCTCGTTATAAATGTGAAAGGTTACATTTTTTTATTGTTAGATTTGTGAAATTATTTCATTCTTTTTCTCTATTAAATGAAACAGACAATGCAAACACTTCTGTATATTCTATCAAAATTATCCATTGTCTAAATATGATAAATCAAACCTGTAATAGTGGTATCAATTCTTGAAGATGTGATGTGTAATGTTCTATCTCAGCATAATATCTCTTGTGGTCAAATACTGCATCAAGTAAAGATTTTTCATCATCCGAGAAACTTCCTACCTGAATTGTAAAATGTTATTATTACATATGGTTGATAAACTGATCCATCATTATTAAAATTTCAAAGGCTACTTGCAACATTTCTGACAGCACAGTAATTGGTCGTTTGGTCACCAGACAACCTACGTATTGTCAGGGTGTCTATTATTATATGATAAAATGTCTGAATCTGAAAACATATATAACCTCATGTTTTCAAATCTGGAACAAACACATGCACTGTTACATCACTTGGGTCATGTGTAATGTCTGCTAAAGAACTCCACCACCAATTAAATGCCCATAACGTACAAATCACTTTACAATTGAAATGAACAGATATTGGTCGTTCACATATATTTCTGTATACAAGAAATATTGTTTTTGCTTCACATGTCCAACATCCAGCATCCATTTGTATTCCTGCTAAAACTATGTTTTACAACCTAATATGCCCAAACAACCTACGTAACAAAAGGTTTCTAACAACAGTATGTAAGGAGAAAACATTTCTGAATCGGCAATATTTCACCAACCGTCATGGCGTCCTTTGTTTACGTTTTACACAGTTCACGTTTTTCTAGTCTAGCTAGGGAGCGCTGATTTTGTCATCTAATTCAAACTAAATTTTTAATGTGACTACTGGCGATTATAGGTAATCATTCAATGCTTGATACATTTACAAACACTAAACATAATTATTGGGGCCTAAATAAGCAATGAGAACAAAATAATACGTTTTACAAAGTAATGACTTTCTTGACTCAAGACCAAAACAACGTATGCTCCTCAACCAATTCGTGCGTTAAACATGAAATCAAACGTAAATATCATAGAGTACGCTATAAAATCGATATGCATTTTTCTGCAGTACAAGTTTACAAGGAAAACTCCCGTAGTAAAAATAAACATGTAAATAACAAAAGTATCACAATGGTCGAAGATTTGTATTGTATGCCTAATCATAGGTTGAAAAATGTAGATTCTGGATAACTACTCTTTATTACTGTGGTAAGTTTCAGAAATTAGTAAACTCAATTTTGCTTGTATACCGAAAAATATGTGAATGACCAAGACCAGTACATTCTCATACAGACACTGTTTCCACTTCACACATACACGTGAGCCGCCAATAACTCCAGCAGAGGTCAAAAGATGACTCTCATACACATTCAATGTTGTGTGCTTTACATGTGGCTACGTTAATAAACAAAGGGACATGTCGGCAGAGAAGTTTCCAGCAGCTAAGCATCCTTTTTAAAACGTGGTGTTTGTGTGGACTGGGACAGAGGCTGGATTTTTAAAAAATTACATGTAATTCATAGAGAAGCCACACCGTCAGATCGCTAGCAGGCAATTATGCTAGCGGTATGAGGGTTGTTGTATGTAAAACCGCCTCCAGTTAAAACTGCATCTTTACATAGGATGCAGTTTTATATGACTTTCTTCCACTTATGGCAAGTTTGGTATCAATTTAAAGGGCTATACACACGCTTGACGTTGCCATTCATTGATTTTTCATATCACATTTTCTAAGAAATAAAAAAATAGTTTTCCTGCAAAAATGTGTACTTTGTTTACATCCGTGTTTGAATACTGCAGGTGCTTGCTGGAAAATGCTTCTTTTTCACGTAGTCGATGAATATTTTTTCTAATTTTCAAATCAATGCAAACGGATAGAATTTATGATGTACAATGTTTGTTCAGTGATAATTTAGGTTGTCATAGAATGTAAACAACATAAAAGGTCTGTTCATTGTCGTGTATTCTAATATCGGCAGGTGCCCGACAGCATGAACATCGGCAAAACCGGCGCTTGACATTGGCCTGTATGGTGAGTGGGTAAAAGTGCATTCCATGTAATTCCGGTATTATCGCCCTATAAGATGCATTTTTACATATATAAAAAGTATCAAACATTTTGGATTCGTTTTTACATGGATAACCGTATCCTACATGGGCGATAATACCGGAATTACATGGGATGCACTTTTACCCATCTA
Source organism: Streblospio benedicti (assembly GCA_019095985.1). Taxonomy (NCBI): domain Eukaryota; kingdom Metazoa; phylum Annelida; class Polychaeta; order Spionida; family Spionidae; genus Streblospio; species Streblospio benedicti. The sequence continues at coordinate 20,083,597 of CM032662.1, forward strand.
CCATATAAAACCGCATCCTATGTAAAGATGCAATTTTAACCAGGATGCGGTTTTAACAAACAACAAGTGTCTGGGCTGATCCAGGAAAGGGATCCAGACTAAAATCTGAATCTAAATCTGCACAGCCCCGGGCGATAATAGGCTAAATGTAATGATCACTCGAGCAAATCCAATTCCACACGCTATATTACATTATAAATGTATTATTAGGCTTTAGAAAGAGATTACTTTTTAAATATAACTATCGTATTCATAACACATATTTACATTTTCAACAAAATTTCTGATAACATTTACAAAGATTGACGCCATGGTTGTTGTTTATTTGTAGTCTTAATCATTCAAGCCCCGTGGTGGCCTGTACTACAGCAGTTTTGTACAGAGCTTGGTTGAAAAAGGCTAGTTTATTTGCTTCTGGCGATCCGTCACCAAAACTATTCATCGCGAAAATATAGGGGCCGATATCACAGCAAATCAAAGTCGTTCCGCCACGAGAACCTAAGCCGTCAGTAATGAGAATTTTTAACCGTATTTGTCCTATAATATCCTTATTTGCGGGCGTATTCGAATAACTAGTATGAGTAGCTCATTGTACACCTGGACGCATAAATAATATGAGTATATAAATATAGATAATTCATGGCCATCCATCTATTCCAGAAGTCTTGAGATCCTGTCTGATCTGTATCTGTAAGTTAATCTGCAGGGCTTTATCAGCATATGGGCAGATGGATGGGAGGACGCAACGCTACTCAGTCGCTCCTGTGCAAGGCTTGTAGCCTGGCACAGAATGTGTCTACAGAACTGCAGTTGGCAGTGTCTGAGTCAATGCTGTTCCATTCTGGAATTGTTCGTGGAAAGAAGGAGTTCCTGAATGTGTCTGTATTTGCTGTTAAATGTCTAAATTTGTGATGATGTGATGACCGTGTACGCTGGTCAGCTGGTAGGAGGATGTCATCAGCAGGGATGGCCACTTTCTTGTTCACTATTTGATACATAAGTGCTAAATGGTGATTTTTCCGGCGGGTGGATAGTGTCTCCCATTGTAACTGTCTAAACATGGCGGTAACACTACTGTAGGTAGAGTAGTCGCTCATGGCAAATCGTGCTGCTCTATGTTGGACTTGCTCTAGTTTTGCAATGTTCTTCTTGGTGTGAGGGTCCCATACTTGGCAAGCATACTCTAGCACAGAACGGGCCAGTGAAAAGTATGCTAGTTCTTTCAGATCTCTTGAGCATTGAGACAGATTGCGTCTGAGAAAGCCGATGGTTTGGTTACTTCTCGCAGCTACCTTGTCAATGTGTGAGTCCCACTTCAGTTGGTTGTTGATGAGTACACCAAGATATTTTGAAGCTGGTACCTGTTCTAAGATCTGATCACCAATTGTGTAAAAACTTTCCAATGGTGACTTAGACCTGCTGATGTGAAGAAGCTGACATTTGGACGCGTTAAAGCGCATGCCCCAGTCTTCAGCCCAGCGTTGCAGATGATTGAGATCATTCTGAAGGACCAATTGGTCCTGGAATGATCTGATTGGGCGGTAAACAAGGCAGTTATCAGCAAAAGTCTGCACTGAGACTGAATGGCAGAAGGAAGGTCATTGATGTTTGCAAGGAAGAGAAGTGGGCCGAGCACCGTGCCTTGAGGAACTCCAGAGTCGACATGGATCCAGTCCAGTGAGCTCCATCCACCACAACTCTTTGCTCTCGTGTCATCAAGAAAGAGGCTATCCATCTGGTCAGCTGTTCACTAATTCCGTAGTGGCGTAGCTTATGGAGGAGTCTATTGTGTGGTACAGTGTCAAAAGCTTTGGAGAAGTCAAGAACTATTACATCAATTTGAGTATTACTGTCTCTGTATGTCATCAGATCATGAATTGTAGTGATTAGCTGGGTGACACAGGAGTGAGCTGCACGGAAGCCATGCTGTAGACATGTCAGGATGTTATTGGTTTCAAAATGGGTTAGCATGTGTTTGAGCACAACATGCTCAAGGATTTTGCAACACACACAGGTTAATGATACAGGCCTGTAATTCTCAGCTTTGTTGGTGTTCCCTATTTTAAAGATGGGTGCAACATTAGCCTTCACCCAGTCTGTTGGTAGCGTACCAGTTCTGAGGGATTGATTGAAAATGAAGGTCAGGATAGGAGAATATCTTCAGCAAGCTCTCGTAATACATAGCATGGCAGGTTATCTGGTCCTGTGGCCTTGTTTATTTTCAGTGATGATAGGAGTTTCTTTACTCCATCCACATTGACTACTAGAGCACCACATGTTGGGTAGGGGGCACCGACTAGGTTTGGCATTGGTGCTTCATTTTCTTTAGTATCTATACCATCACGAAATAGTGGGTCTTGGAACAAAACTAACTTAGATTGTCATGTGTGATAATGGTGAAGTGCCCAAGTATAAGAAGTATAACATGAACTCAAGTCTCTATTCCATCTGTTTATTGACTATCTACTCAAAGCCTTCTCTCAACTTATATAGCACCGTGTACCTGTAGCTGGAAGTGAGTCGTATCCGGTTGATTGCTGACTAGGCAAATGCTTAGTGAGCAATATTCTATTTTCAACTCTCACAAGATCTATGACTAATATTTATTTTCAATCCAAGCTTATACATATATAAACATATGAAACCTGGATCATACGATCTGGAACACGTTAAAGAGACATGCATAGGTGAATTTCATGTCATTTCAACCTTTTACATTTGCCAAATAAATACTACTTGCTGAGACATTTGAATACATACATCTACATTTATGTGCAGTGTTCCATTTCTTCACAATCCCCTAATTTTCTCTCATGAAATGTACCCAACAATCTACTGTGACTGCGTTTGGGGAGCGTTCACAATTGACGTCAACCACATTTTGACACTTTCTGACCCCGCCACCCCCCGTCAACTTTCGTCAACTTAATGACACCCCCTTTTTCTTTCTCACCACTTTTTACCTTCTTCCACAACTCAACAGCATTCTTCTGGATGTAGCTTTAGTGATTTTGTGAATATACATTTTAAATGCTGATATAATGTTTTATTTATTTTTTATTTTTATCCATTATGATACGTATACACTTGAATCATTAAAATGCATGTGGCGTTTAAATAGGTCAGTAAATC
>CM032662.1:20086828-20117280 GCA_019095985.1 Streblospio benedicti
GTGGTGTTCAAGCAGAAATCCAAGAGTTGTAGAATCTGTGGGGGGTTTAAGGATGGTCCTTTCGCAATGTCTCATCGTTTCTCCAGTTTTCTTTTTTGCATACTACGTGCCTTGTCAACCGGAATGCTGGTGAATAGTGCAGACATGCGTCATAAAAAATTAACTTCTGTCCAGGTGGGACTTCTAGGTTCTTGATTTTGTTCACGAAGTCGGCACTATTCTTGATGTGGTGAGGAGACTGACCGACTAATGGGGATAGTATGTCCGCTACAAGTCTCGCTGCTTTGTATGACACACTACCAATACTAGACACTATAGGTCTCAGAGGATGGCCCTCTGTTTGTGGATCTTAGGAAGACAGTACAGTTTGGGGACCTCAGATGCTCTGGGGGTATATTCTGCGTTTTAAAGACTCTGAGATGAGGCCCTCCCTACTCCACTCACATAAAAATTTTCACCAATTGGTCTTGATATTTGGGGGTAGGGTCACTTTTTTAGCTTCAAATAGGTTTTGGTGTCATTTTAAAAACTGTTAATTTTGTTCTCATATCTGACAAGTGGTTTACGAGGCGTGACTGCATAATTTAGGCCTTTTTCTAGTACTGATCGTTCTGATTCACTAAGGTTGTGTTTTGAAATGTTCACCACCCACCTTGTCTTGTCGACCGTACACTTAGCGTCTGTCCTAGTGAGAGGATCATTTCATTAGGCCCGACGAAGCTCTTGCGATAAGAGCGAAAGTCTTGCCAAAGACAAAACATGACTGGTTCCTATAGGTATCTATATAATTTCAGTATGTTTATATAGTGGAACCCAATACAAACTTACATTCTGTAAAATGGGATGGTTTATTCTATTAAAAGATGTTTAAGCGTACTAAAATATGCACAATACATTAATTGATATCTTGATTTGTAGAACTACATTCAGACCTAGAAAAAATTGAGAAGTCAAAAATGTTCATCCTTCTTTCGTCGGTAATGACCTGGGCTAGAAGTAAGCCTTTGGATCCAGATGATCCGGAAATTCCATTTACTGAAGATGATTATAGGAGACGTCGGCCTCATCCAAATTTTAAGGAACATTTAAGTGCTGAAAAGACAGTAATGAAATTTGGAAAGACGAACAAGGCAAAGCTAGTAACATTTGTAGTAGCTGCTGGTCTCACATATGGTTGTGGAGAACATATTTTTCATTTTCTGTTCAAGGTAATGTTTTCTTGAGTTATTTTTCCTATTTTAACCAGTCAGGGCCACGAATAGGAGAAAAATATATACATGTCCGTAGGACGTGTATGCTGAAAGATATAATCATCCTATATTAAACTAAAATTTACACGTCTAAATCACAAACATCTTGCAATCCAAACACAGGCACCTGTCTCAAATGAGAGAAAGAGTAATTATACATAGCCCTGCCAATATTAATTTGAACATTTGAATATATTTCACATATTTTTTATTATTATTTAATTTAATTTGTTATTGTACACTATCAAATGGGTGTTGTGGGAAAGAAAGAATGTAATGTTAAAGATCTTTTTTACAGACGGCATGGCATAATGCTCCAGAATTGCAGTGCTTTGGAAATGGTCAAAATGTTTTGCCTACGATACACATCAAAGATTTAGCAGCGTAAATATTTAAAATATCATATGAATTGATTTACATACAATTTTCTCTAGAATAAAGAAAAGAGATGATTTGAATGTTTTTAATACTTACAGAGTTCTTCAAAATGTTGCTGACAGCAGACCTAAAGTTCGTTACTTAGTTGCAGTGGACGACTCAAAAAATATGTTAGAGGAAATAGTTAAAGTATGTTTACTTTCCAAACTTATGAACATATAAATGTTAAAAGCATTCACTTGAATGTATGACTTACAATATTATCTAATATGATTAATTTATTGCATGATTTTCAATTTACAAACCGTTGAAAGTGTTGTTAATCATCAACTTTGAATTTCAGTGTATTAGTCAAAATCTTGGATCAGGGAAATTTAAATACATTAACAAAGAAGAAGCACTTCTTCAAAAGGACATTGAACAAGCAGATTTTGATATGCTGTTAGTAAATCTGAGAATGGATGCTGTTTACGTGAAAGAAAATATGAGAATTAGATGGGCTGCAGAAAGTGGATTAATTGAAAGCATCCCTAACATTGTAAAAGAGTTTAAAGAAACTAGAAAATTAACAGTAAGTATTTAACCCGCTAATAAGCATTATTTTGTCATTGAATTTTTATCATATCCGTATTTTTAAAAGCAAGCATTTTTTAGATTTTCTTGTCAATGATACAAGTATGGCAGCATTGAGTGGTAACTGTAAGTACTTGAAAAAGTCAACAAGTAATTGTTCAAACCTTATCATATTTGCAATTTGCAGCCACTTCGAGCTATGGTATTGGGCCCACCAGGTGTTGGTAAAACTACTGTGGTGAAGCAGTTATGCGAGCACTTTAAACTTCATCATGTCAAGATGAAGGATGTAATAGATGAAGCTCTTGAGGCCTTACAAGTTAGTGCTGCCAGAGCTAATAGTGAAGAAGAAGGAGAAGACGATGAAGGCAAAGCACAAGAAGATGCAGAACTTCTGGAAAGCATTAAAGAAAGTAGAGAAGAAAACAATGATCGCATTGGTGAAGAGTACATAATCCGTTTTTTTAAAGAAAAATTACACTCAAAACCATGTCAAAACCAAGGTTTTATTCTTGATGGATTTCCTAAAACAACAGAGCAAGCAGATCAACTTTTTAAAGGTTTGAAAAATTAGATTATTCATGTATAAAGTTTGTAATAAGGATTAAATTTTCGTTCAAGTTAGGGAAATCGCAAATTGTGTATTTAGAAGTTTATAGAATAGAACAGAATAAGTTTATTGAACCAAACATGGACCCTTGCGGGTAGCAAAATTATTACCATTTTTCTTTAGTGATTACAGTAATATAACAGTAATATAAAACAAAAAACATTGATAAATTGTACAAATTCATCTATATTAAAGGTGAGATGTGATCAATGTGCATAAATAATTGAATAATGTATACAAAACGATTACAGGATATTATGCATGTAGTTGTACTTGTCTTATTGTGACCAATTACCTATTAATTAAAACGTGATCATCATTTTCACATAAATAAATTAAACCCTTCAATATGGCAATGAATTCCTCTGCATTCTGGTGCAATTTGAATATTGGCACGCGATTGTTTTTTTTCCAGGGAGTGTATTTCATGTTTAAATATAGATTGCATTTTACTTGAATAATCTATTATTTTATTAACAGATGATGAAGAAGGGGAGGAAGAAGAAGGTAAAGTCAACTATGACAAACTTATTATGCCAGACACTGTGGTCTCTTTGGATGCACCTGATGAATTCTTGCGCGAGAGAATCATGAACTTGCCGGAGACAGTAGTTTCAGGAACACACAATACAGAAGAAGGATTAATGAGAAGACTTGCAGAATTCCGTGGATATAACACGGAAGAGACGACCGTCCTTAATTACTTTGATGATCTAGAATTCCATCCGGAACATATTGGTTTGTAATTGCAATCTAAATCGTGTACTTTAGTAAAATTGATCTATATGTTTACTCATATAAAAATGGATTGGTTGGGGTTTGAGAAATATATACTAAATGATTTATGATTGTTTGCTCTTTGTTTAGATGCAACTCTAGATAAGTCAGATGATATGAAGGATACCGTTGAAAAAATAAAGAAAATGATGGGAGAACCCAGAAATTATGGACCCACTCCAGAAGAATTAGAGGAGATTAGACGAAAAGATGAAGAAGAAAGAGTTAAGAAAGATGCAGAGGAACGTGCAGAGAAAGAAAGACAGGAAGCTGAAGAAGCAGCGGAGAGGAAACGAAAGCAAGATGAATGGGTAAGCTACATAGTTCATACATGTAACTTTATAGTAGGACCTTCAGCATAATTATGACAAACTCAAATATATATCATTATCACAGGCTAACTTATTCCATGCACTATTGACTTTATGAAGTTGGCTTGATGCAAGCCAAGGGTAATACAGACTAATTACCTCAGATAAGTAGTCGTACTGCTAGTCTGAAAGTAGTATCAAACAGAGAAGACTAGTAAGAATTTATAACTTACTTTGTGCATTGATTATTGGTGAAAAGGTCAACATACCGGTATGTGGTATGGTTGATGCCGTTTTCAATATGCGCTATGTCATGGGGTCAGAGCATTAGAGTACTGTTTCTAAAGATGAATAAACAATATTTAACGTGCAATCATAAATGTTTGTGGTTTGCCATCAACACTGCGAACATCCACAAACTTACAGTATTGCTTGTGAAGTCTTTCTTTTTACATGGACATTGGATTTCAGCAACTGGTAACATTACAGTGAAGATGGATATGCAATTAAGCTACATGTATGTATATATCAGTACGTTAGAAGATAGCAAGTGGTTTTACAGCCTGGATGCAACTAAGCAATATATGCAATGAAGTGACATGTTCTGAATTATCATTTTTAGGTAACTCGTTTAGAAGACGTTAAACGAGAGGAGTATGAACTGTTAGAAACAGAATCTCTGCCACTCAGAAATTATTTGATGAAACATGTGATGCCTACACTTACACAAGGATTGATAGATTGCTGTAAAGTGAGACCTGATGATTCCATTGATTACTTGGTAAGCAACTGGTAAACATTGGTATGCAAATAGAATTTTGATTATTTTATTCAGAAATTCTTTATTCACAAATATTTTGATCTTTTCTTTGTAGGCGGAGTATCTATTCAAGAACAATCCACAGGTTGATTAAAAAAATATGAATGACTGGAAATGAAATTTAATTAAGTTTTTAATAGAGAAAAAGACAGGGTGGGGAAAAAAAACTGTGATATGCAATGTGCCAATTGCGGAAAATGTGAAGTTGCAGTCCTAGTATGCAAATACATGTAATCATTTTACAATCACAAGGATACAAGATTGGGATATATATATACATTATATGGATACACAACAAAAAACATGAATATTTGTTATATCTGTTTATTGCACATTGTCTTGTTAGCTTCTTTTATAAAGTGTTTAGTGTTAAACCTTTAAATTATGTGTTAAGAAATGAGAAAATTGCTAATTAAGTAATTTAATAAAAGAAATAATGCTACTTTTGATTCTCATGTCTACAATATAATTTATCATAGACAACATACTACAACGTATACACTACTAACAAAAATGAATTTTGTTTCTGAACTTTTAATTAAATTTTGTAAGCATGATTACGTTATGTAGAATCTAGTGCTTCCATGAGGCACGGGTCCCATTCTTGAATTCCCCGTAAGCCAACAACCCATATATTTCTAGGCTAAATCACCATCAAGTGCATCAAACAGACGACGGTGATTTCTGGGTAAAGGGGCCATATTCTAGACTAACAAGGCTTTAAATATTCGCAGATCATTTTCAAGTATCATTTATTGCATTCCAATTGTGGCAAGTGTTTAACTTATAGGATTTTGTGTAAGAATTATGAATCTGTAATTGTATTTTAGTTAACATTGAAATTGATAAAGTTATAGGCAAAGAAGATGTGGCTGAAACAAAATGGTAGACCATGAGTATCACTCAGTCACTGGAGCAAACATGCGAACTTCATGAAGATGAATGCACGCCTAAAATATACATTTACTTAATTTTCCAACGTTTAACTGTGACAGCCACCAATGTTATATGCACTAGACATTTTGTATAAAAGAGCTTTAAATGTGATTATAAATGGACTTTCAAAACATACCGAAAATGACTATGGACCTTTCTGTCTCAAAAGTAAATAAAAAAAAGACAAGTGTGCAGCTTTTCTGCGTAACTAGAAAGTCGAATGTAAGCACTACTGATTCTACAAAAGAATCATGTTTACTCATTTGATCTGGATAAGACGTTGGCCCTGCAGGGCCTCGCCTAATCTGTGAGTTAAATTCAAAATAAGACATCTACCTATTGTAAAAACATTTCTAGATACTGGTAGTAAATAGGCAAATTATTCTGCTCCTAAATCTAACTCATTTCCATACATAATTCATACAAACATTGCTTAATGAATCATGATTTTAACTTGAGTATATCTTTAATAATATTGGTAAAATATTTCTTCATGACATTTCATGGAAAATAACATTTCTTTAGCACACATAAAAAAATAGTGAGACCTCTAGTATCCAATTACATGCTATATATACACCTGATTAGCAGAATTTTGATCCATAAATGGTTGCACAATTTGACTTGTAGCAAAATAGAATATCAGTCCAAATGTAATAGAAATTGGCAATGCTGGTAATGCCTTTCGGAATATCGCCAACAAAAGAAGGGTAAAGCACAATCCCTGCAAATAAGAATAAAAGATTATTAAAATTAGAAAAGCTATAATTATTTACAACTTTTAACAAGAGAACCATGATGGTTGAATTGATTACTTTTCAGTGTTTGTATACATTAACAAATGTCTGAGGATGCGTGTGCATATTGGACCCATAAAAATACCAGTTTCAGAAACAATCATATATACTAGACTTTTGAAGATACTATTATAGTGCTCTATTCTCATAATTATATATCATGACACACACATGTGCGCATATTTCTCTCACTCTGAGTATCAGATGTCAAGCAAATTGACCTCTGAAATGTTTCACCTCAGAGTGGATTAACATAATTTATGTGACCTGTTTAAACACTGCAACCTCATTGGTTGAACCCGCCACACCCATCAGATACTTAGCTGTGATTGCTCACTTGACCTCATTTATATTCATCACCGGCCAGTGATGATTATAGATTAACAGCCTATGATTGGTTTGTACATGGTACTGTAGGGGCTTTCCAAAAGTGATCCGGTGTACACGTCATAGAGGCTATCTTTAGAACATGACCCAAATCATAGAAAATCGAGCTGGCATGAATGGTTCTTATTTTAAAGTCAAATTATTCATGAAATTCAGTTTTAGAACATACAAGTGATTGACAGTTACATCAGAAATGACATATCTTTTAATTTGATATAAAACACTATTAGATAACACGTTTTGTTAAATAATACATAATAATTCATTTGTTGGCCCTTTAAAACAAAATGTATAATACGTCGAGCATAGATCTAGTCTAAATAAGATCAATAGCTGTACAGAATCTTTGAAAGTCAACGAACAAAACAATATCAAAATTGAAATTGCCGGTACAATGTAAGATGTACATAGACTTCATGGCATTGTTATAGATACATCTGGGTTTGGAATGACAACAATGAGCATTTCTTCATGAGAATACACCTCAAAAGTCAACGTTTCTTGATGGGATTCACTAAGAAAATAAGGAGTATCACGCAACATGGCACAATATTATGGGTCTAAAATGCGCACACATATAGCGCCATACTTTACTTGAAATTCAATTATACCGCTCAGCTGTCTAATACTATTTCATCAACTTGCATATTCTATAAGCTTATCAGTTATCAGGGACTTGATTAAACAATAGAATGATGACCATACAGGCATATACATTAAGTGTGAATTCAAATAATAAATCAGCCAGAATAGTTTTTCATACAAATTTGTTGATGAGGCAGGGTAAATTTTCCACCCCAGGGGCATGATTCAAGAATGGAATGACAGCTTTTGCATATTATTTTTAGGACTAGACTGAGTAGACTTATTGGCAACTTATAATTATAATACTTATATATGTATACCATATCATAATACCCAAATATTGTAAGATTTAAAAAAAATCAAAATTACTTACAATCAAAATGGCAACAAAGCAGGCAAGAGTTGTGTTCCAATCTCCGTAAGAAGACGCTTTTCCTACTAGCACACTATAGAAAATGAAATCTCCCAGACCTAACTTGACACCACCTGAAAAAAATTATTTCTTAACTATTACAACCACGACAGCCACAAGAGATTTCATCATAATACAACCAAGTGCAAAGCTCTACACAATTGATAACTATGTGTATATTGATATTTTTATATTGATATTTTTATTAGTTTGGGGGCTAACTTACGTTCTTCCTGATCTTCATCTGATTCATTAGCTTGTGGTTGTCTCACTCTTACTTCAGGAGTTGTTGACAAAGCTGCAACTGCTTGCTGAGCATTTTGCCCTGATTCCAGATTGTTTGATACTTCCTGATATGAATGATAAAAATGATGATTACCAATAGTAGTCAAAATTCATCATGTACATGTACTGTCAGTGAAAACGATAAACGTAATATCAAAACTATATCAATCAACAAACAGTCATTGTAATAACAGTTGGCAGATTACCTGCTGCCGCCGCTGCTGTCTCTCTGCGGAGGCAGGATCATTAGAATACTGAGAGAAGCCACCATCATCACTGGATGCAGCCGCACCTGATCCAAGAAAAAACATACAATAATTTACTACAGAGTATGATAAGACACCATTAATGAACTGTGCACCATAAGGACATCCTCTACATTCATATATCAAGGTTTCACAAGTTTTATAATGTACATAAAACTATCGATTTGTAGTGAACTACAATGTACATTTTCAAACTCTCAAACTAAAAGTTTAAAATTGCAATTTTGATGCAATTTAACAATCACATGGTACTCATCAACATTGGTTTGTTTGCCTAGTTATATACATATATTTTGTAAAAATCAATATCAACATAATTATCTTATTTTAAATCAAATTCTCACAATAGTGATACTTTTTTCATCCAATCAAATTTTTATAAAAGTGACAGTTAAATTTCAATTAAAAATCCACGGTTTATTTCCTTTTAGTCTCCAAACGCTAATGATATCCATCATTGGTGAACACATAGCTAGCTAAGAATTTTATTCCATTAACAATTTAATAATTGTTGTCCTTCATGGCAATAAATTGATAAATTGCATTACAGAACAACATTTTTTCTTTCTAAATTTGAATGGACTAAAAAAAGCAAGTCAATAACATGTCCTAAAGATAGATATGTACACATAGGACATTTTTATTTTTGGCACAAATCTTGAAAATGACACATTCCAAATTAAGCCTCACAAAGTATAGTATTCATTATTCATCAAGAAAAAGCCAAATAAAAGTAATTCACTACAGTTGGACCCGTTTTACTCAAGCTCGCACAAATCAAGCACCAGCTACGAAGAACTCATCTTAATTTTCATTCAAGCTTCCTATTGATTATAAAACAATAGTACCTGATTATATTGAACCTTTTAATTAGTTTATTTAAAGCAAAATATCAATAATCCCACCAAGCCTTGAACATTACAATTTAGTGTTGAATTGACAACGTAGCATCGAAATGCATGTTCATTGTTTAGTGCTATTGTGTAACAACAATAGGCTAACGAGAGCAAATTCAGAGGACAATAACTGCTCCCTACCAAAATAAGTCAACAATAACCTAGTAAATTTCAAGCATCCTTTTGTTTCATAAATCAGTCAAGAGGCTGCCACCTTGTTCTTCAAAGGAACTTCAAAGGAAGGTCCCATCCAATTAGTAAATAGTGGCTTCATTGGGATGTTCTTTCTTTGTGGGCCTTCAAGCATCATGCGTGTTAGAGACTTGTGACATACTTGAATTTGTACCCACGTACTTCCTTTGTTGTACATGGGCCTCAGTGTTGATAAACATTGGTAAATAAATTACTTTCTTTGCAAACTATAGCGAGAAGTACCAGCATTATTTATTTTGAAATTTACAAGTTGAATAGTTTGATCAGTATTGTGCCAGGGCCCCAACAAATTGTTGAACAATGTGAGAATTTATTAGCTGAGAATGATAAGAAGGGACTGAATTTATAATTGTGCACGCGCTCCCCACGCCAATAACTGTGTTTTACTCTGGACCTGTATTCTGATCAGCTGATCCTGATAACTCAGGAAAGTTCTGATTACTCAAGGTCATCACGTCACTCCCTTCAACTTCAAGTTAAGCGGGTCCGACTGTACATTATTTCAATACACAAAATCATCTTGCAAAAGCAAAATATACTAAACTAGACTATATAACCATATGTTACCATCGACAAGCTGTCCATTGGGAAGTATATCCACTGAAATTTAGTTAAAACCAAAAGTAAGATATCAACAAGGTGTATTCTTTAATGGCATTGTATCGAGCAACACACAATTGCCCTTACCAGAGTTCTTCTTTTTCTTTTTCTTATCTTTAGGTGGAGCTGCTACTTCTGCACCGTCAGCCATGGTGATAGTTGGCAAGAGCATTGTTGCTAAAAAAATTGTAGTTCTATTAAAAAAAGGTTCTGCAATGTCAAAATGATTTTTTTTAAACTTTTAAAACAAATGAATTAATGAAAATCATAAAACAAATTGTAAAATGTAAATGAAATATAAACTAATATATGAAATAGATAATTTTAAACATACATGAGTAAATAAGAGCTGGAAATATTGGTTCATCCCTCTCTTGTGCAGTCTCAACAAGAATTCGAAGAGGCCCTTTAGGACACAAAACCGCAATCAAATCTGAAATGATATTTGGAGTCATATGTAGAGTTAATTTTCACCACCAATAACTTGATGCAAGAGAGCAGCCACACAACTCGTACATAAGTTTAGCAAAATTCAAATAACAAGTGTGACCATAGTGGTCCAATATTGCTCACCTGTCTAACACCATTTTATGTACTTTTACAATTTCATAGTTAAATTGTCATGTTTTAGTTCTTTATGTTCTTAACTATACTGACTCGAATGTAATTGTACTGAATCTTGATATTGTTGTGTTATAGCAGATGAACAAACAATTTGGCTTTAGATTAATTTCTTTGCAAGTTCAATAAAAATGAAATTGTTGATGGACCACTGGGGCAGGTTTTCACACCTTCTTTCAATTTGATGAAAATCGAATGAAAAATGACCCAGCTATGGTTTATACAAAAAAAAAAAAAAAAAAAAAAAAATTGATGCCAAGGGCATTATGGCATTATTACTTTAATAGGCATGATTCAAAAACAGGACAATCATATTACATCTACCAGGTAATACACTGTACATACACGGTGAAAATTAAATGAAAAAACTATTGGGTCAATTTCCATTCGAGGGGTATGATTAAATAGAGAAACCACAATCTTAAGAGGCATTTAACTTTTGTGTACATAAAAAATGAAGCTGTTATGTAAGTGTAAACGCGCATTATGCTATTGTGGATGGACTTATGATCTAGGAATGGCGATGACAATAGGTCATTGCATCACATAGTGACAGGTATGTAAAACTAAAGTCAAAAATCAAGACGTACCCCAGATAGAGATCACTGCTAGCACCATCCAAGTCGTCCAATCTGGGAGATATTTGATAAAGATCAGAGCCATTAGTGCACTGATCGCTATCAGATAGCCCTGTTGTAACTTCAAAGGGCCTTTCCAATGAATGCAGATCATTCCAACGACCCCAAAGTTCCACATCAATAAGCTAACTGTGATAAAATCCATTGGCACGTTGTAAGCTCGCAGGACTTCGCTGAAATCAAACAGTACTTGTTAGCTCAGTTTCATACTTTAAATGTGTCCACTATAGTGTTCTCAGTTGAGTATCAGTTGATAAAAATATTGTCACCTGAGTAGATTCAGAGTCAATTCTGGAGCATCAATTTCGGAAAAGAGTGAATAAAAAATTTGAAAGTCATTCTAATTCTAAACTTATAGACCATTGTACTGCCCCTCACTCTCACCCCACCCTGACACATCCAAAGATATCCAAAAAAATAGTGCAAAAAAAATTATTATAATTGGTCCCCTCACATTAAAAGTGGAAATCCCATATGCCTTGTTTTTCACCCTTTTCCCTCCAAATCTCGCTTCCGTATAACACCCATCCCCACCCCCTAAGATAATAAAAGGTCTTATGGGTTTAGACTTACTTTTCAGTCTTCTTTAATTAATAGGATACATTACATTGAAAATTTAAATTGAATAACTGATACCTTGTAATAGAAACAAACTAATCAACTCACCCCAAATAGATGTAAGAAAACAAGAAGAGCAGCATCACAGATGACACAATCAACCAGCCATGAATAAACTAAAACAAACATTTGCTACACAATTATGCCATGAACAAAATGTTTGATACAATTAAAAATTCTCTCAGTCCAATATGATATCATAACATTTAATCATTAAAATGTGATTTTTAAAAGACAAACAATTCAGTACCTTTGAAATTTATGCATTAAAAAATTGAGACCATTCATACCTTGTAACATCTATACTTGTAAAGTAGAATGAGAAAGAATGTCATCACAACAATTACACACATCAGTATAAGTGCATTGGCTATGGATTGCCATGCCTTCGTAGCAGCACTGCCCGTGTTTTCATGGAATGGTGTATAAATCCTAGAAAAAAAGATTACAAGGAATTTCAAACATTGAATAAGTATATAATGTGTTAATTAACTACAACCAATTATTCAACACTGCCCCATACACCATTTTCAGTTTGATGTTTAATACAGATATTATTTCACTTGAATGAAACAATTGAAACGCACACGATTTTTATGAAACAAACGAACTGGTAACAGATATTCGATCACCAATATACAAGGTAGTCAGTGATTTGAATATGTTAGTGATAACATGAATAATGCTAATAGGATTTCAAAACTGCTTTCAGAGCTGCATCGCTAAACTAACTTTCAACATCGAAAACGAGCAAGTCACTTACAGATAGGCTCCATCTTTGGCTGTGTAGAAAGACACAGAGCTGATGGTGGCGATAACGACGACCATGCAGAGGGAGACAGGCACAAACAGCATGATGACATGCTTGGCCCCGTACACCAGCACATCATCTTCATCCTCGTCTTCATCATCTGCACCAACAGCAACAGGCGCTTGTGCATCCTGCGGTCTTGGAGAGTCTGGTCGCGTGCGGCTACCAGGATTTGACACCTGTAAAGAGATGTTCACATTTAAATCCCTGCTCAATCAAATCATTTTAAGAGAATTTATTCACTGATCGTCTGTGTAGGGACAAGTAGGGAGGCGTCCTAGTTTATCTGAATGCCTGAAACTTTAATTCACTCATGAAATTAACAGATGAAAATCAATTATGAAATCAAAAGTAGGTCAACTTTAAATAATGATCTTCACAATAAATTCAAAATATATTTATACAAAGAATAAATAATTTCATATTAGCTCTGCATGCAGACAATAGCAGTGTAACAGCTACACAAATCGATAACAATAATGAACATCTATCTAAGAGCATTTTAAGAAAAATTCATTCCAGTTGACTTTGATTTTAAAGGCAAATAAAAACAAAAAACCTAAACACTTGAAATGGATTTTGATGGTGAATAGATGATATAAAAACAGAAATATAATGCATCATACTAACACTGCATACAACAAATAAGAGCAATGATATACAAGGAGTAATTGTAAATCTTTCACAAAATAGTTGGACTTAATTACAAATCTTCTTTGATATGACGTACAACATTTGAGCACTCAATACAAAAGCTTACAAACAGTGCAACCATGCATATGACAATCTAATAAGTGTCACTATACACAACACATACAAACAAAAGCACTGGTTTACATCAAAGTGAATTTACCATTTCATAGGCTACTGTAAAGCCATTGACTTCTTCATAACGAAGTTGTCGCTTTTGTTTTTTCTGTTTTGTTCGTTTTTCTTTTGATTTTTTCTGATCATCAGGCGATTGTGTATGTTCAGGAAAGTCTGTGTCGAGAAGTAACACAGCACATTCCTCTGTGTACACATCCGACTTTGAGAAGCGTGAAATAGACATTATTAGCAGTCCATTATAAATACAACGTCTTATTAAAAGGTTGCTACTATTTTTTTTTGTAAAATAACCTTACAGTATCCCTTTTAGCCTTGTTTATACTATGTAATACCAGGCAAAACACAAAGTAATAATACTGTGTCACACACTGCATTCTAATCGAACAATATCCAAGCACTAAAATAATGATACATTCCTACACAGATGTGAGCTTTGAGTAATAAATTCAAGTTAGGCAGATCAATATACTTTGATTAGAGTTAGGATGGATACCATTATTTTCTATTACAAATATATGTTTTATGTCTGCCCAAGTATGTGTATTGCATACAATCCTGTGTAATCTTATTTTTGCTCAGACAGATAAAGTCAGCATGAGTCACCATGGTCATAAAAGGAAACGGGTGATGCCAAGAGGTACATTCAAGCCACAAAATACAACTGAGTAATCCAAACTCAATACCTCAACACAAACAATAGCAAAATTGGACAAATGAAAATCTTATCCACCAAATTGTAACATAAACCAGCCGAACATTGCTTTTCACTTAAGTAAATCTTTTAATGACAGCTGAAATATATGTGATGTAAAATTTAGTGTTGTAAACTAAGCCCGTGTTTTGAAACTTAACATCCATGAAAAGACTGCTGGGTCATTGTATTGGTTTTACAGACAACCCTTCCTCAAACCTTTATTCATGGTTAAAAACTACATATTTTCTATTCTAAGGATATGCACAACAAAAGATATCTAATGATGGTCACAATCAATAAGGCATTTCACATATAGGTGAGCAGTGATGAGGGGGCCAATCAACTCTTTCATTGAACCAATCCATAATATATCAAGCGCGGGCGCTAAAACTGACATCAGTGAGATTTGGAGAATGGTCATAGCTCTGATGGAAACTATACATCAAGTACATAAGTTTGTCATTTATATGAAGAATCACCTCAGTAATTCTATATTATAACCAACACAATCAACTAAGTAAAGTATAAGCTAATAATTAGGGTCCAAACAGGTACACCTGGTATGGCATATCAGAAGCCCAGGATTAGCAGGCACAACCTGAGTGCCACAATAATTTATGAAGATTGTTAATATTTCTTATCAAACAAGTTCATTAGCTATGTATTTGATACTATATATTTAAAGAATTCATCTTAACAATAGCTGAATATTGGATAGCTGAATATACCTCTAATATTTCAAAGGCTATCAGTCCATCTTGTTCACAGAAACGAGGTCATCTACTCTAATGCACAAGAGCAAAATCCTTGAAAAACAACCTTGAGATAGACATAGGAAAGTCGCGGAGGCAATCAACATCAGAGCCAAAGGAGCAAAGCTAAATAGAAATGATGGAGTAGAGATCCCGGATGCTTACCTACCCTTATTGAGGGAGGAGAGAGCAGCCAGGGGTACCAAGCACTGAACCAACACTCCTTTGAGGTTGTTTACTGCCGAGTAAAGGACCTTGTTTCTGTGAACAAGATGGACTGATAGCCAAACATCCAATATTCAGGTATTGCTAAGGTTGAATTCTTTAAATATATAGTGTTAATATTTTGCTTAAAACACCAAAAATTATCATAACTTTAAGAAAGTAAATGAGCACACCCTGGCCCAAAAAATGGTCACTGGCCCAAAGCTTATAAATAATCCTGTAAAAGAGAGCCTATAAGTATAAGCATTGTGTGTAAGGCGCCTTCCTAGGGGATCCTGTAACTGGCAGTTAGTACATAATACCAAGGCAAGACAAATCAGCAGTTAGGCTTCACCACTCTTGCTACACTACATTTAGTAGGTTGAACCCCTGCAGCATATTAAGGTCAAAACTAAACACAGAAACTTTAACAACAATAGAATATTATGTAATCAGCTGACTATAAGAGAAACTTCAGATTAGAATCTAATGTGAAGGAATCTTATTGTGTTTCTATTTCAATCTGATATCTTGGTGTGGGCGGGGTAGAGATTGCCCCCAACTAACGATGCATCAATATCTGTAATTTGTACGGATATTGAAGAAATATCTTTTGGCTTTGACAGTAATATCCTGTAATTCACAGCTCAAACATGATATCAAAATAAAAACAAGTACCAGTAGATACATTTATATCTTGAAATACATGCTTATAATTTCATTTTAGTAGACATTTTCATACAAAATAAATACTCTCTAGACCTAAGTGTGACCCAATTTCAACAGAAATTATGGAGAAACATTTTTTTTATCACATTAATGCTCACTAGCTTATATCGGTGTGGTCAAAGAGGCATGCTGAGAATCATATTGAATCACTCCAGATACATAATCTTATAAGTCGATCCAATGAAAATCTAAAGGAGGAAATGTTAGTGAACATGTAAATGGGAACACAATGCCCTCCATGGGCATAGACAAAAAACATATTTGGTGAGTGTATAAATATGTTTTTACAGCATTTTATTTTCAAGCACTCTTGTTCTGACGACACTTACCCATGTCCTGATAGCACCACCACCCATCCATGGACATAAGAAAGGGATATATAGAGTAAAGTGTATGAAATGAGTACTGCACTCTTTTTCTCCAGCAACCACCCTTGTGCGAATTGTGGGCATGGGTGATACTTTGTAAGTTACTCTGTTAGTACATACAAACAAATAATAAATAATATTGGCACACATCATTGTAATGACAACTTAGCACCTTCCAAGTATCAAGTATGATATGGAGAAAGAGTGTTTTGGAACAACCTTTAAGACTAAAGATAAATTGAGATAGGGAAGTTCTTATACCACAATATAGAATTTTTTGCAATGAGCAAGAAGTCAAGCAACAGATCAAGCTATGGATTTCTGAGCTTGAATGTGGTATAGTTGGCGAAGAGGGAGAAGTATATCTTCTCAAGTAAGTCATTGATCACTGAAAATGCACTTGGCATCTAATGTGCAAAAGCTATGGGATGAAAAATTAGTGTCTATGGCAATGGGAACATAATGCTCTCCATGGCACAGATATTCTCACACACTTCAGTAGAACATCCCTTTTAAGACTGCCCAAGGACTGGCGTCAAGTGGTTTAATATAGGGGTGGTCTCTTTAGGGATGTTTGCAATGGCCTTTTTTATGAAGACTTGGGAATGTTATAAATCATCTTATAATAGACGTGGTGTATTCATAGAGGTGGTCTTGATTAAAGGTTCTAATGTACACATAGACCAATTGGCAAATTGGTGGTAATCCCTAGTATTTGAACCCATGTGACGCCTTTGGCGTCTTTATGACATCAAACTACAGTAACTACTCCACATGACGCTGTCATGGCTGCCGCTGTCTGCTATTTTGGTTATAAAACCACTAATTAACAACCATCAGGGCCATCTTGATGATGAAAAACATATTCGTGCAAAACTACACAGTACCATGAACGATCTCCTGTAGTTAGATGGCGTCCAGCTAGTCAAGTTAAAGAGGAGATAACCGAACAAAGTCCAAAAATTAGAGTATTAATATATAGGATGCTCTATTCTGAATGGTTAAGAGCAGTGTGAGGTCAGTGTCAGCACTTTGTGAATGGGAAAACAATGATTTTTTGACGCTCATTAACATAATATATACATTCATACAACGTAGATGTTCAGATAAATGTGATGCACATTATTATTTGGAGAGAAGACATTTAACAGGATTTGTCCAGCTCACGATCGCTTTATATTCTCTGAACCCTGCCGACATTAATATCATTATAAACAACCGTACATATTTTAATGACCACTGAATTTCTAATATTTTGGGATAGCCATGCTATATCTTCATTGATTCATAGCGTGAAACCAATCAATCTTTGTTAAAACAACATTCTAACCTATTAATTATATAGCTACCTATCGGAACCTGTCATTTTGTCTTTGGCAAGACTTTCGCTCTTGTCTCAAGAGCTTTGTCGGGCCTAATGAAAATATCCCCTCACTGGGTCACATGACCGCCACGGATTTGGCGATCATGTGGCAGCAGAGCTGTGTACACGGGGGGCAAGTCGTAGCCGGTGTCGCGGTCATGTGACCCAGTGAGAGGATCTTTTCATTAGGCCTGACGAAGCTCTTGAGACAAGAGCGAAAGTCTTGATAAAGACAAAATGTCAGGTTCCAATATTGGTAGCTATATAATTAATATGTTTATATAATGGAACCCAATAGAAGCTTACATTCTGTGAACATTTTAACTATTCCACTGGACATGTACTTACTTAGAAGTAATTTCAATATAAATATTTGAAACGGTTGTCAGTGGATCATGGAATTCAGAGATGTTTAATAATTTCTTATCAGTTGCATTATACAATTTAAACCTGTAATTGACCTCTTTCAGTGTTTGTAAACACAAGCACCTGTCGGAGGATGCGATCGCAAGTTGGACTCAAAACATTGAGCACGTGGCGAGAATCGCCTTATTTTTGTACAGGAACCGACCAAGAAACTCTGATCTTTGAGGTGTATTCTCTCTAAGAAATACTCATCAATGTTATTCCAAACTTAATGTATCAATAACAAAGCCCTGAAGTATCTACACATCTGAGCATTTTTTTCTCAAATACGTGTCATAAATTGAATAAGTTGGTTGAAATAAGAGACTTATCTGACCTGCCAGTACACTCCCCGTCCGTTTTTTGCTGTAGTACTCACGTTCGATGTTCCATCGTAAACAATGATACTGACCACCAGGTGGTTGTTTTTTTAATCTAATTTTCCAAATAATTTTTACTTAAAAGAAATATGAAACGTTACGATACTACTACACCATGCAAAAGTACATCCCTTACCAGAAAACAATAACATATAAAAGCTGTCATTATACCCATTAAGAAATATTTAGAGATGTCTGGTTGGTCTATAGCTCTAGACTAACATGGTCTCACTCGCTACACACGAGCGTGCGACAAGAGCAACGTCACGAAAAGTCTATGTGCTTCGGTTTGAGGCAAAAACATAAGTTATAAATCTTTGTCAATGCTGGAGAAATACAATTCTAAATAGAATGTGAGTATCATATATAAACTACATATATATATATAAATAAAGAATATTGTTCAATTCTCTACCCAGATATTATGTAGAATAAAGCGATTGACTGGCTTTCCTGGTTCATATATAAACTAGAGAAGATTGCGAACATTTCTGTGTGTGTCACGTTACATAATTATGAACACAGAGCACAATGTAATACTATCTTCAAAATGTCTAATATACACAATGTTTTGTGACACTGGTATATTTTCTGGGTCCAAGTTGCGTAGACATATAGCGATAATGTCACTTGAAATTGGTCAATATGTACTAGTACAAAGCATAAAATCTACATTATAACAAAACAAAAGTCTAAAAAAACTCAGTGCAACTACATTGCATCTGGTTTCTGCCAGACAGAAAGGTACTTTTAACTTTTTGTTGTTAGATTTGAACTACTTTTAAACAAGAAATAAGGAAGTTCAATATGAACAAACTTTCTGTCAGGTAGATAACCATCAATGGTACATTGCCTTATGTGATTTAAAGAAGAAGCAATACTAACACAGAAGCATTACTTCATTTGTATGTCCCTTTTAGCATTAGCAGTTCAGTCTTTAAACAATAACTTTAGAAATAAAGCTCTTTTTATTGCTATGATGAAATTTTGTTTATAGGATATAGTGTTTCAATGATACCAAATATCTTCCTTATTTTTGTATCACTTTAGACCCGGAACCAACTTCTGCTAAAAGAGTCAAACTACTTACCGGTAATATATTACACAATCTCTCAAATTTATAACCAAATCATATTACCGGTACTTTGAAATATTGTGAAACAAAAACCAATAACTATAAATTAATGTATATCAAATATAGGTGTCAACCAAAGAACAAACTTTACCAATCTGACTTACCTCCTGTACTGGAGGCAACAGACAATCAGTCTCAGCAGCATCACAAGGACTATGGGATTGCTAAATATCATATGATACACAGTATTTATTAACCATACGTCCTTGTTGCTAAATGTTATAAAATAAATACAGTTTGGACCCTTTTCAAAAATGTGCTGTTTCCCTCATCTAGAGTTCAGTCCACATTACTGGAAATCGTATTCCATTTGACAATAAAAATGCTGGCTTGGCGCATAGGAACTCACGACTATTTTTTCATTTCTTTTAGAGATAGTTAAGCTGTAGTTTGCAGACATTACTAACCAAATATTAGCAGATAAATTGTAGCGTACTGTTCTGTATCAGATAATCAGTGCGTCTAATCAATCCATCAGACTTTCAAAACATATACTTTTGTATACATGTAGTGGTTTTACATGGGGAGAGCTCAGACTAGCAACATGTACTCAGAGGGATCCCCCAGGGTTCGGTTCTCCGCCCAATCCTCTTTGTAATTTACATAAACTCTACCTGATACTGTAGAAGGATCGGAGGTCTTCTTATTTGCAGAGGTGTTTTTGAAGAAAAAGATTATAGCATTTTACAAAGAGACATTGAAAAGATGTGTATGTGGACTACACATTCACATCTAAAGTTTCATCCTGATAAATGTGCTATAATGCGTATCGGCAACTCCAAAGTGCCTATGAAAGCATACACTATGGGGCCAGGAAAGCATGAACTTAAAATCACAAAAGAAGAAAAGGATATGAGGGTTGTCATAGATGACAAATTGCCGTTTGAAAGTCACATGTCAATGAAAATAATTAAAGCTAATGCCATAATGGACATGATCAGAGAAACCTATGCTCACCTAGAATGAGGAAAGTTTTCTGATTCTGTACAAGGGCCTTGTAAGAGGTCACCTAGAATATGCAAATCAGGTTTGAACGCCTTACGTAAAATCAAAGTACTGAAAGCCAGGCGAAATCGGGAGTGAACGAACACAAAGCACATGTATCGTTACTAATGTCGTGATTTCATCATGGGTTTTCCCAACCACACTCAAAAGTGAAAACAGCAAGGCTTGAACTTGTCTGGAGGTTTGACTCCTCAGCTATCGTAAGATGGATTTAAATGGGACAAATCGCACATTGTCCATCTTGACAAGCCCATTCCAACGACGAATGGCTTGTGTCTCTAGCACAACTGGCGACAAAACAAACTCACGCGCGAGCCCAGCAATTGTAGGAATTGACCACGAGATTGGAGTGTCAATGGGAAAATTGAGCATGTTGACGTCTGATTTACCCGAACGAATTGACGGTAAATCAGACGTCAGCATGCTCAATTTTCCCATTGACATGACAATCGAGTGGTCAAACACCATTCTATCATGACTAAAATCCACACTAAACAAGTGTCTGATTCGTTTTTATGTTAAAATAAATCATATCACAACGTTCTCATTGCAAGTCAATTTGTCAACCAGCGAGCACAATTATACGATTGACTGCACGCGCGGAGACCACTACTACGGCACTAGTCCAAACTTTTGCTCTCCTCTACACGGGACACGCCTTGCGACGTCAGCGGCTGTATTGACAATGTGACGAGTTTAGACTAGTGCCGTAGTAGTGGTCTCTGCGCATTCAGTCAATCGCATAATTGAGCACGCTGATTGACCAATCAGTGTGGCTTATTGGCGGTGATGTTTGCACGGAATGATAGAATGGAAGATACTTCATGCTTGATACACACCTATGTTTTTGAGGTGTAAGACAACTTTGAGCTACATACCATACTGAAGAAGATAGTATTATTCTTTACACACAAACTGCTAGATTTTCCCACAATCAATGCTATTATCTTCAATCTGGGACAAAAATTGACAAACTAGTCTCATTACCCTGAAGTGTTAACCACAGATTGCATAACATATACTCTGAGTTTTAACTATTAAACCGGATTTCAAGTTTACCTGTACATTTATGTAGTCACCTTGCTTATCTGAGGTGTGAAATATTTCAAGGGGTATAATACTTACAGCATTGGGTGCTTCTACATGCCCATTCAGGTCACTGCTGTTGTTACTTCCTTGGTTCAGAAGAAGAACGGGTGGGTCGTCCATTGTGCGGCGCTGTGAGTCGGGGGTATCACTATTTGGTGTATATGACAGATTATCTCCAGTACTGGCCATGAGCCTAGTTTCTTCAGTGGCTTCGTCACCACTATCAAAATCAGAATTGTTCATCAATTCAGCAATCCATCAAATAGCATGAATGAGTTATCGCATTCTTAATTTTCTTCAGCCCTTGTTGTATTGTATTTCTAAAACAAACAGAAAAATATTTCTTAGTCAATAATATTGGATAATAGATTAATAGCGCAATCAGTAGGTTTGATGATTAATGAAGATGACCAAATGGCATGCGGAGTTTGAACATGTAATCAATTATTTGGCCATTCTATTTTCTTCATAGCCATGTGAATCTCCTGTGATAGGTACCTACTAAAACCCAGGACCATATAAAAGTATCATAATGGAAGAGCTTGCGTGTTGCATGTCTACATATAGGTTAAAAAATATAGATTCTGGATGACTATATACATTATTAATGTGGTAGGTTTCAGAAATAGGTAAACTTGATTTTTCTTATATAGCAAAAGATATGTGAACGACCAATAGTTGATAATCATGATGATCCGGCTCAGAGACGTTATATTGAATAAATATAGCAAGCTAAGCAAAGAAGTGTGTATACCAGCATCCCTGGTGTTCAGATATTGAACACAGATCCAGAAGGAAAAGGGCAACACTGGTTCCAATTATCAACAGTTCACTGTCTAAGTGGGGTAATTGACATACATGTATTCAATGTCATATCATTATGTATATTTTTATCTATTTATCCTGGATCCGGGACCTAATCCGGGACCAAGCACTGGTTAAGTCAGTTCAAATTATATCATTTTTCATTGGACACTGAACTATAATGACCATCACATTATATATTATCAAATCCGGGACTAATCTGGGACTAGATCCAGGACCTAATACGGGACCAAACATTGGTTAAATCAGTTCCAAGTCTTTCATGCTAAATTGAAAACTGATCTATAATGACCATCACACTGTCTATTATCAATACGGGACTAGATACGGGAATAATCCAGGACTTATCCGGGACTAGATCTGAGACCTAATACAGGACCAAGCACTGGTTTAATCAATTTAAAGTCTTTCATGTTTCATTGAAAACTGAACTATACTGACCATTAAACTATATATTTTCAAATACGGGACTAGATCAAGCATTAGTTAAATCAGTTCAAAGTCTATCACGTTTCATTGAAAACTGAACTATAATGACCACCACACTATATCTTCAAATCCGGGACTAATCCGGGACCACACGGTAGGCAAACCAGCGCAAAATCTATCATTTTTAACAGAAAACTGAACTATAACCATGCAATTACCATCACACTAATCATTATCATGAAATCCGGAAATAGACCCAAGTGCTGTGACACTCGTAGGACCAAACCATATCAAACACTATATTTGTATAGCTCACGTCACGGTTTGGTCCCGGGTTTTAGTAGATAAGCCTGTGATATTGTAAAGTAAATACTAATTCAAATAACATCTTGTCTATATATCTAGATCTAAGCTTATACAGCTATTGGTAACAATGAAATTTTTTTTAGACTCCTGATTAGCTGCGAAAATCAAAATTCACTGACCAATCATTGCACATGGCATTCTATTTAAAAGTATTTAAATAGCCATGGCAGTTTACTCACATTTAAAATACACACATGGTATGCGGAATCTGGTTAGCACTATGCACTTAGATCTATCTCAATAATTTGGTGTTACTAGATCAAGATCTTTATAGGCTCACAACATAGTAAATAGTGTAAATTCACTCATACCGGCGTCGCTCACGCCGCAGCCTACACTACACTACTAGAACACCGTGTAACTCGTTGCATACATTGCATAGAACTAGACAAATGTAAACAATACAATAGAACGCGCTAATTTAGCATCTAAATTCCCATTTTCAGATTTTTATTAAACAACACTTTGATGCTATAGTCAACAACTTTTACAACGTATATTCTAACAATTCTAACTGATGACAAATATATTAAAAATTGTACATTTTAAAATATTTCTTAACACTTCCTCATACCGACCCTATCCAAACTGGGAGATGATGTCACATAGCCTCACACACACAGGCGTGCGTTATATTTTGTAATATGGCAACCGAACAAGATCCTAAATAATTAAGACTAGACGTCATGAGGAAACACCTTGTGTTTCTTAGCGCGAATGTAGCATACATGCAGCGACACATTTAGTATTAGACATGAGAATCGTCGTAATTGGTACATGCGTAGTGTTGAACATCAGATATCTACAAAGAAGTAAAATAGAAGAAGAAGTAGCATAAAATAGAACAGAAACAATTGTGAAATCATAATTAAACGTCAATATGTCTATTAAAAGACGGTGCACCTTAATTAGAAAAGGTGGAATCTCAGACAAAGAAGAAGAAGAAGCGGGCCGAACATGACAGACGATGGATTTTTTTAACAACACTTTTTACTGTGGCTGTGGCCTAGTTGTAGCCCAATTGATTGAAAGCAGCAAGACCCCAAAGGTGGATATTGCACACCAAGAAACGCAGCAATCTCTGGTCCTGTGTGTGGAGGGGAGCAGTCCGGTCCCTTTACACGAGGCCGCCGAGAGTCTCAACCTGCCAGACGCTAAATGTAAGGCTTTCAACCTTCCATGGAATGAGCCTGAACCGCCGTGGGTCCAGGTCACCCTAAGATTCCCAACCTACGTGCAGAGAGTGTTGCTGTTCAACAACCTACGGGGACAGCGCAGTGACTTGCAGCATGTGACTGGTGGCCTTCGAGATTATTCAACTGAAAACTACTACTCTTGGCAGAAATGCTTCTCTCAGCGGGGGAGAGCGGGGCCCATTTGGGGACGCTATGTGGTCATCCGGCTGGAGGACCGCAACCTGTCCCTGGCTCTTGAGAACATCGAGGTTTACCTGGGACAAAACCAAACAGAGACCACTAGAAATGTTATCGTAACCTTCAGGAAACATCTACAGTCTACACACAAGAATTCTACTGACATCGCACCAGCTAATGCAAGTGCCGTGGATGAACTGCTAAATGAGACGATGACTTCGTCAGCAAGAAGTTACGTCGACTTGGTAGATGTGTGTAATCGTGTGCAGATCATGAAAGTCTATGGTTCTACAAGTGACATGACTTTACAAGTGGCGATGGATCACAAGCCGTGTGACGAACACTCAGCAGTCTTTGACGATGTCTTCACAAAGCAATGTGGCAGCGGTGTCAGGGGCAGGAATGTCTCTCTGGCCATGCTAGGCAAAGGCAAAGCACCAAGTGTATTGAAGGTCGAAGTCTACACCTCAAACAACCAGGCGTACAAGAGGCAAGCGTATCAGTCGAGAAGTCCCCATGAGGAGGGCTCGGCCAGCATGTTCACAGATGGGGACAGATACAACGAGGCGCCCAACAGACTCTTCCTCAAACCTGGTGGCGACAC
Organism: Streblospio benedicti; assembly: GCA_019095985.1. Lineage (NCBI taxonomy): Eukaryota > Metazoa > Annelida > Polychaeta > Spionida > Spionidae > Streblospio > Streblospio benedicti. Next base: position 20,112,162 of record CM032662.1, read on the forward strand.
TCAACGCTCCAGCCTGCGACCACAACCAGCAGCATTTCGCCGCAAACAAACAACGAATGACAAACAAGCAGATGCCTCGGCCATCCCCACCAAACCACCAAAACCAACTGCCAGTTATTTTGATAAAGATCTACAATCAATATTGGGGCGTGTTATATTCAAGTTGGTGCATGGAGTCTATGGCTTTGTTATAATAGTAATCACGGCTGTGTTTTTTCTGGCTATAGCATATGAACACATCTTCGCCAAGCATAGTTAGACCGGACTTTTTCACAGTGATCGAGAGGGCCTCTTCTCACGACTCGATTACAGTATATGATTTGGGCAAGAGTGAGTATTGGAAAGATAAAAAAGAATTCGAAGCTGCTACTGAAGAGGAAAAGGAAGCTCCTGCTGGGGATCGAAAGGAAGCTCCTGCTGAAGGGGAAACTGAAGCTCCTGCTGGGGAGGAACAGAATACAGTGGCTAGAATCTAGTGAAAAGACTTGTTGTCATGGTTTTTATGTTTAATGTGGTTGTTATGTTTAATAAAGGATTTGATATTCTTAAATTACCTGTTCTTTATTTTTCACTTAAATTAATCTATGCTATATAATTATGACTGATTATATTTTACATTTTAAAACTACCGGTAGATAGAGTTCCCTCCCTCCACTCGTATCGCTATGTTGCTCAATAACCATCTAAGATTGATTGAAAAGATATTTTGATGCTAATGCACTACGTAATGTTAGACTTGTATCATAAGTAATGTTCTGACAGCAAATTCATGTAGCTACTCTGTTGTACGTTTTTGTAAACAAAGTGGTAGCTGGGCCGTGCTCTGTGCTGATTCGGGTCGCACGAGCGGGAGCTCGAGACGCGCGACGGACGGCTGACTCCTGGACGATGTTGGTTCCTTTACTACTCCTCGTTGTGTTAACTGGTACCCCACGTACAGGCCACTATCCAGCGTACTAGGCGAGTGCCTGGTGCCTAACAAGCCTGGTTTCACGATGGGCCCCTACAGGGAGGGGACTTCGCACCGGTGCTGACGCGCAACGATCAGGGCGTCCCCTTTACGAAGCCACACAGTCCCAGGCGCTGTGAGGAGGGGGGGTCGCCACTGGCTAGCCCCGTCAGATAAGTGAAGAGGGCCTATCTCCGAAGGAATAGGTTACCAGTCCTACATGCTATCCGACTAGCATCTACAAGGAAACTGAGCCCTAATGGCTGAATCTCAGTACTATAGTGTACTGAGTCCTTAATCCTACAGTGGGCTTAAGAAGGCATAACAACAAGGTGTGTGTAACAAAGGGGATAATATACCTAGTCCAGTGCAACTTATATATAACTACTTTATACTCTCTGGAGACCTACTGAGAACTAGTTTCGTTACACACTCCCCCAGGTCCCACGGAGGTAGGACTACACCGCTTTTAAGGGTATAGCCTACCTGCATGGGAGCTACACATTAAAAGAAAACGACAAGAAGGATCCAAAGTGTACACGGCGCGGGGCTGAACTCAGGACGCGGCCACATTCTCTCTCCACTCGCACTCCGTTGTTGGGGGACTACACGACTGCTGAGCTGACGAAACACTTCGCGACACTGTGTCGCACACTTGGGCCGTCTTTCACACTTGCCGCTCCCGAGTACCTGAAAATATACAAAACAAAAACTCTCCCCAAACGTCTACCTGGTGTAAAAGTAAACGCAGAAGGACTGTGAACACCGTTAAAATATAGGAGGGGGTAACAGGACCCGCAACTTGCTAAACAAAATGGGAAGGGAAATTTGGAAGAGGGCCATACACAAGAAAGGCCAAACTATGATGTCGGATGGTGTACGGCGTAAGAGTACGATTAGCCGATGGCAAGTAAATACGAAAAGCCACTGTAGGTAGGACTCAAAAGCCCATCTCCTACAGACGGGGGTGGTAACTGGCCCACCGCCTGCGAGGATGATCCTTACTCCCTTGGTGTCCCAGCCACCAAGATTTTGCCGCGCCGCGTCCGGCATTGCTGGGCAAACCCGGCCAACACCCATAGGTGCGGCAAACCTGACGACCAAACATACCACCTACAACCCGTCAGTTGGTGTGATATGCCCTCCCCCACCCGGCGCTCACTGCTTCCTAGCTGAAGAGTATGGCGTCCCAGACTTGGAACTGCCGCCCTTTGAGGAACGAGCCTTCGCCCTCTCTGCTGCTGCTGAAGGGACAGGATTCCTCTTTACTCGGCCGGTGGGTTTTGCTGGGGCAGCCGTGTCGCCGCTTCCTGGTAAACGCGCAGGAACGACAGTTTCACTCCCGGTGTTGGATGCCATGTCCACACTCGCAACTGAGTGGGATGAATGACTCTGGCTGGACGAGCTCGAGCTGAGAGTTTGCGAGGACGTGCGGTCAAGCCCTGACCTCACCGTCGCCCCCAACGTTCCCAACCCGACCTCAGCTTCTTCGGACCTTCTCTGCATATGCACAGAGTCCGATGCGTCGCCGATGCTCTGGAAACGATCATAGCAATCGCCCAGCTCTTATTCCAATGCGGCAGATTCTAATGCCACCTGTGGACTGCCAGATCCCTCCCCGCTCTGGGCGGCTGAGTTGCGGATCTGCAGCAACAGGTCGCGCAGGCTATCGATCAACTCCCGAAAGGTTGACGACATCTCACGAATGTTGTCTGCATTTTTCGCGCCTTGCCGATGCATGCGATCCATGTCGGCTGTCTGCTGTTGCACAAACTCTTTGTTGAGCTTGGCCTCTTGCTGTGCAAGCGCCAACTCCTGTCGAAGTTGAGCGTCTCCGCCTGCCCCCGTGTCAAGCTTGTCGACCATGATGCAGGAAGTGGAGCGCTCAGATGCTGCGCGGAGCTCGTCGGTCAGAGACACCTCTGCCGATGTAGTGCTGGGAAGATGAGGGGCCAGATGCCGTCACATGTAATCCTCGAGCACAGCAACCAACTGTCGTACACAAGTGTAGACAGCAGGCTCCATGGTGAACTCGGGGACGGCCTTCTTGTGGGCGGTGAGCATGTTGCGAGCATTCGCAATCTCGTCCCGCTGGTCATTCATCAGCTCCTGTGGGACCCTCCAATCAGCTGCCCGAAAGTCAGTGGTCGCGCCTTCGACACTAACCAACTCCCCTTCGGACAACCACTGCATCTCCGCCTTGGATGGTGTGTGGCTCACATGCAAACTCCCGTGCAGGATCGCGTATGATCGCAATGACGCCAATTCGGCCGCCATTGTCCTCACTTCTCGCGCCGCTGCGAGCTCATCACGGACAGCCTGAGCTTCCGCGAAAAGCTGTTTGATACTGCCTCGCGAAGCTTCTAACTCCACTTGCAGGGCGTTGCGCTCCTTACGAGCATCGTCTCTTTCGGCACGGAGGCGATCAGCTTCGTCTTTGTAATCGTCGCCTCTCTTTGTCTGTGTGAGGAACTGTTGGTTGAGACCAACACGATCCCGAGCCCAGTTGGACTCCTTCGTCCTGAGCTCCTTCTCCAGGGCAGTGTGCTCGGTACAGAGAAACACCAGTTCTTCCTCTGCGTTTTGCGCACACCCTACCCAGTTGTCACGGTCGTGACGCAGATGACCGGTGATGGAAGGTTTCTTCCCACCACGGGCTGTTGGGCTGAATCAGAATCAGAGCAACCTTGCTTCAACGCGACGCCGCCCTCTCCCCCAGTGCCTCGCCCACCACGCGGACCCGACCGGGACGCACGTGACGAGGGAGGTGGTGTGCCGGTGCCGGCAGTACCCGTTGAAGGGTACTCTGACGCAGGAGTCTTCTTGGCTGGGCTGGTCGCGGTGGCTGGCCAGGGAGCAGAAAGCCCCTTCGCCGACTTGAAGAGGGCCTGCATCACACTGTGCCTTGGATGCACCGGTGTGGACACAGGCTCGGGAACACGGGCTGCTGCTGTCGGCTTCTTCCGCGTGATCTTGGGTAACAAGTCGCACAGGTCGCGACGCTGCCATCTCGCTGTATCGGCTCACCCCTTTCAGCGCTGTCACCGAATACGAGCTGAGGGCAGACGTCCACCATGCGAAGTCTTCGCGGCACAGCTTGAGCCACTCTTTATGACCTTTGTCCCAGAGTGGTTGCTTCTCCATGTCGACATCACGCAGATAAAATCCCACGATCACACGAGCAAGCTTTGCATCGGGAAACCACTTCTTCCGGCCAATGACTTGAGGGAGCCCGACATGGGACACATAAATGCCAATGAACTCGAGCACGAGTTGTTGAGCGACAGAGCGGGGTGAACTAATGTCCCCCAGCCATCGATCCTCATCGTCGTCTTCACCCTTCGCTTCTTTGGTCTTGCCCCGCAGACGAGCTTTCTCATGCGCGGCCAAGAGTTCTTCCTTCTTGAGGTCAACCTCGCTCGAATGCTCGGCGACCATACGCTGAACTGCCGCGGTCAAGGAAGGAAACATGGTGCTCTGACAGGCAGGTGGGAGCATCTCCACCGCCATTCCGCTGCAGCAAGGGGCAGAAAAACAACATCCCCCCTTCATGTGGAATTGGGCCCAGTGCTCTACGACGCACTCGAACCCCTCCCATCCGTGTTCTCTTGTCGATCTGGATCGCGGTGCACACACAAGTGATGCGTCCATCTTTGCACAGTTGTCGGGTCGCCTAATCAAATGCTGATGATCCCGAGTCACCATGGTATGAGGTTGTGGCAGAGCAAACTTGTTGTCTGCATCCAGAGCTGCCCAAGGCTCGCATCCCACCACTGGACTCCTCATTCCGGCTTCTAACCAAGCCACGAACAAGAGCTTGACACCCTCATGCATGAGCTTGTCCACCGGAAGTCAGGCCGCGGAAAACGAGACCTCAGGAACTAATTTATGGAAACGCAGTGTGACCTGACTGGTTCGCCACCTTCCCTACCGCTCTCCAGCGCAATTCTGGCTTCGCATCACCCGACCGCCAATCTTTGGGAGCACGCGCTAACCACTGCGGGTGTCGCACGCCTCCGTAGCCCGGTTCCCGCGACATCTTGTATGAGTGTTGCGGTTTCCCGGTGATGTGATCTGCCAAGTAGCAGACGCCGTCTTCGGGGTGCTCCCCCACATACCTCCCCACGTACAACACCTGTCGTGTGTAGGGATCGGCAAAGAACCGACGCT
>CM032662.1:20117380-20195912 GCA_019095985.1 Streblospio benedicti
GATCGCTAATGTGTAAAGCTGATCTACGTACGTTACATTTACGCGTATATGCACATTTGACATGCTTCTTGGAACCAACCATGTTTATATGCCATTTAGTTAACCTCAAGGTAGTATTAAGGTAAATTTTTGGAACCGCCATGCATTATCAAAATTCTAAATAACATAGACCTATGGGCTGCAAGTGGAACACTTTTAAAAGTAATTTGCCGCTTTCACATCTCAAGCAACAACAGGTCATCATGCAAGTACAGGCAAGATGCTCACGGTGGATTATCAGGATGAGTGTTGTATCATTGCCACTCAGCTACGCCAACCTACACGTAACTATATATCCTAGTACATTATGAATGAATATATATTTATAATGCAAACTATAGTGTCACATCGCAACTGTCTACCTAGCCGATATCACTATAACACTTAAACAATAAAACCATTGGTACCTATGGCTGCTATAAACGTCTCCAATATTTACTATTTTTAACTCTTACCTTATACTTATAGCAAACGAATTATGGAATATTATTCCCTTATTCCTTTATATGAACTCACAAGCTAGGGTGAATGAACGGCGAAAGTGGGTTGTTGAAAGTTGGCATTCTTGGTTGAAAAGAAGTGCATGTGTAAGTCAGTAGACAATATGAACTCACAAATTGTAAGCTGGGGTGAATAAATTTACAATAAACATCGAAAGTGGGTTGTTGAAAGTTGGCATACTTGGTTGTAAAGAAGTGCAAGTCAATAAACACATGATAAGTTAATTTTGTTATCTATATTATGAATTCTACGTTGTATATAGGGATGTGTGTGGTGTTAGCCGTGTACCGGATGCCGTTAAAAGCCCGTTCAAACATAGACCAGCTCTCATCTGCAGCTCTGACTTTACATCTTTGCTGGGATTAAAGAAAAACCCGGTGGTTATCTTGGTTATGAGTATGGTTGAAAAAGCTTGGTGTGTTGGACGGTTAAAAACCAGAGTATGGATCTGGCCATGCATAAGAAATAAAAGAATAAGAAGTTTATTTGTTAATCAAGAAGCTTAATACGGGTAGCAAAATAACAAAGAACTATTTTAATGATTAGAATTAACAGTCAAGGAATATAAGACAATACGGTACACTTAATACAATGATTGCAATGACGAGAGATAACAATCTAATAATCTTACATCATGTACATTTAATTGATCCTGGGTTTCATCAATAGTGATAGGAATATGTATTTTTCTCTCATAATAACATAATATTAATAGGTATATTGCAGTTACAAATGTCAAAATTTCCCCAATCTTAGATTAAAACATTGAATCAGGAAATTACCTATTTTTTCCTATTATTAATAAATCTTCATATGTCAACAACCAAGCAAATTTTGATGTATCTAAGTTATTAAAATTATTACAACAACTTAATGATAAACTTGTAAAAATCTGTACGCAAACTATTATAAGCAGGACATTTTGTTAAGAAATGAATTTTATTTTTCAATAGCATCATGTGTACAAAACTTGCATATTCTCAGAGCTATATATCGGTGTCATTGATATAATAAATGGTGCATATAAGTTTATCACTTCATATGAAAACACAGCATTTTAATTATGAGTTTCCAATGATCTGGTGCATGTAAAGTCATTAGACCATGTTCTAGCTTAGATTATAACTCTAAACCGGCACTTTACCAAGTTAACCTCAATGTTTAACATGAATTTACATTTACCAGTTGGTAAATCATGTGGGTGTTACATTCATGACAAAGGTGATAACTTATCTCAGTGACTAATGAATTGATATCTCTAACAAAAAATAAGAAGAAATAATAGTCATAGACCACTATCATTTGCAGAGATAGAGACATAATTATTAGAAGTGGTCTATTTAGTGGATAAGTTACTGAAGAATTAAAACATGGGAGAAGGGTAAGTCAGTGACTTAAGAATTCAATAGGAGTCAATCACTGGATAGTTGCGAACTTGCCAGGATAGGAGAGAATGTGCACTAGTGATAGTTCTAATAAATCTAATAAACTAATAACTAAGTCAAACATGCTGGAATACCACTATCAAATTTTTCAATTATCTTTTTATTCATTTGAGTTATATTTGTGATCTGTGATTTAAAACATGTTGAAAGAAAACCTAAAATAATAAAAAAGAATATCATAAATCCTCATCAATTCCACCCCATCTGATAAACCGATCAAGCTATTAAATAACTCTAAAGTTGAAATTTTACATTTTGAATTGAAGAAACAGCAAGCATATGGAGCCAATGCTGATCATCCATGGTGGTGCTGGTATGTGGTCAGCACAGACAAAGAAAAACCGCACAGCAGAGGATGTTCATCAAGCAATCATTACAGCAGCCAAGAAAGGATGGGAGAAGATGGGAGATGGAGTGTTGGAGGCAGTCACAGCAGCAGTGGCTAGCATGGAGGACAACACTATGTTCAATGCAGGTACATCATCATCAATCTTGACACTTTGTTCTCAGTCTGATGATGACTTTCTTTGATAGCTTTTCCAAGTCACTTTCACTTGTTAGATAATATAATTGTTTATTGCTTAACCATGCAAATAGATACAAAACAAATTAAATATAAGATACAATAGTTAACAAAAAAGTTGTTTCAATGTGACATGTGAAGACTTCCTTGTAGGTTAGTGACACTCAATTATTGGTGCATTGAATTCTTTGAAATAATGAGACTTAAAAGTGTTTACAATTGCTGTGCGAGCTACGTAATTTATGAAAAATTGTTTCACCATCAGGGACTGGATCATATCTAAACCTTGATGGTAAAATAGAGATGTCAGCTTCAATTATGGATGGAAAAAAATTGAAAGCTGGGGCTGTAGCCAATATTTCGAAAGTTAAAAATCCAATAGTTGTTGCTCGAGCAATCATGGACAAGGTAAAAATACTTTGTACATATTAAACTATGAAACTATTCTATTATGTTAAATGGCACAGTAGATTCTGCTGAATACAGCCTGATTTAGTACATTTTACATTTACAGTAGTGGTCCAATAATGACGAAGTATAATACAATATGTCTTATCTTCAATCCTTTACAGACAGATCATGTTGGTCTTGTTGGTGATGGAGCACTTCGATTTGCTCTTAAAAATGGTATCACTGAATATCCAGAGGAAAATCTTATCACAGATGAAACAAAAGAAAAATTGAAAAAATTCAAGGAAGAAAAGAAAACTTCTATAGAAGATCAGAGGTTCAACTTTTTCTTATATTATTTACTATTTCTTTTGCTATATAATCATTTTGAAAACATATCTACAACATACAGAACATCTAAGTAACAGCATTATATTGACAACATAACATGAAAATTAACAGGACTGGAGCCACATCAAAATTGGTAGACCAAATCAATAGTAATACTATCATTTTTGCTTTTTATTCTATTCTAATATGCTTACCTTGCCAAAAGTCACTAAAATATTTCAACTTTCATTGCATAATGAAAGTAAATAAGACCCAACAATGACAATACATTATGCTATCAGCTATACTAATCAAATGCTAAATACCAACATATTTATTCCACACATATATTTAGAGCATTTGGAGACACTATTGGAGCTGTTGCAGTAGACCGTAACGGTAATGTAGCGTACGCCTCGTCGACCGGAGGCAGAACTGGTCAGATGCCAGGACGCATGAGCGACACATCAATTATAGGTAGGTTTATGAAAAATAGATTATCCAGCCAGCTAAGCACAAAATCCATTAATAGTTTTTGTTCTATAAATACATTTGTGCATTTCTTTATGGCGTGAAAAGATATTATCCATAAAGTCAAGGAGTTGTGTATTTTTAGGCAGTGGTGGTCTTGCAGACAATAGAATTGGTGCCGTAACGGTGACAGGTTCAGGAGAAACATTCATACGATGTACTCTTTCAAAATCCATCTCCGTTCTTATAGAACAAGGTATTAACGATACTCCACTTTAAATAGCAAAATGATTTTTAATAGGTTATTTTCATCAGAAATGTGTTGTTTGAATAATCAAAGTGTTCCTGCCCTATCATAGTTATTTTCCATGCATCAATTTCATAGGCAGATCCAGGGGACGGGTTACATTGGGAGCACTCCCCTCCCCTTTTGTTTTACCCCAAAATCGTTCTTTTCATAGTGTTGAGCCTTCACGAACAAAAACCATGAAATCCTCGGAGTTTCAGAAAATCTGGATCTGCCAGTGAATTATGGTTTATACTTCATTAGATGATTCATGATAGAAATTGATTCAATATACACAATTCGTTCAATTGGTCAATCAAATCCTATTTAATGTCTTTGTTTCCCACCGTAGGGGTTGGACACATGATTTCAATTGTAGACTTCATGCATCATTATTCAAACTTTTATCAGACCATCATTTATACAAGAGCACTTAAAAGTGAAATGTAATATGTAGACTGTAGCATACATCTTACTTCTGTAATGACTTTCAGGTATGACTCCAAAGGAGGCTTCCATACAAGCTTTAGAAGCAATGACTTCCTCAATAGGAGGAAAAGGTGGAGTTATTGCCCTCAGTGCACAGACTGGTGACTGGGCTGCTGAATTTAATACTGAAGCCATGGCCTGGGCGACTATCAAAGATGGAAAGATCATGTATGGTGTTTACAAGGGAGACTTCTTCACAGAGGATTTATAAACTCTGGATATATTTCACATGGACTGTGTCTTAATTGTTGTGCATCTATATATATATAGAGAGAATAATAGTTGATCAGATAGTCAATACAATACGATATAATTGATGCTTGGTAAGCTCAAATTATCGTGTGAATGTGTGGCATTTAATTTCAATACTTGAGCTATGTACATGTACGAAAAATAGAATGGTTGGACTCACTGAAATGTAAAGTGCCAGTGTTCATTATTTGTGTGCATTATGTAAGGGCAAAATACTTTCGTATTAAACAAGATTTCTATTACATACCCCCAAAAATAAAGGTTTGTTCCAGGCTCGCACTATGAACCTAATACTTCAAAGTATTAATTGTACTTAACATAGTACATCCTAAAGCTATCAAATTAGATCGCAAATAGTTTTGCCAGGATGCTCGAAAGTTAATTTATCCTTTATACAAAAGAAAACTTGAGTACCACCAAGTCAAATATAATTTGAACAACTTGTGCTTATGACAAACAATTATTGATGCATGACATTATGGTGGAACATCCCAAGACAATTACATTAATCCAATACCTCTTGCAAGACTGATTTTAATTCTGGGACTCTGTGCGGCGTGACTTTTTTGTAATTTTCTATTTTCTACAAGTACTTCAAATTGTTAAGGTAAATGCTAGCTATTATGTAAAAATTAAACTACAAAGCATATATTTTATTTTTTTATTTTCAACAAACAAAATCTTGGTGTACAAAAATATCTGGTTTAAAATCCATAAAAAGTGTATAATCATATAACAAAACAATGAAATAAAACAAGATTTTCGATATAGTGCTCACCTGACGGTAACATTATGGCAGTTGGCCTTGGCATATGAAGAATAAATATGAAACACAGAATAAAATGTTGATGTATAATCACAATACTGGTACTTAGAAATCTTTGTGTTCTATGATCAAACAGGTTTTTAACAAAACATTTCACACAAAAATATGCTGGAAACCGCCAATGCAGTTCTGATAATCAGAAGACTAGTCAAAATAAAATTAGTATTCATGAGCCAAATCATTTTAAATACAAAAATATCTTCTTTTCAAAACTAATAACAGCAAAGAATGTGAAAAATATTTTATTCAATAAATTTTGAAGAATATTCATAAAGATACTGTGGCTTCCATCCAACCATTCAAATCGAAATGTGCTTCCCCATCCTTATGATATACTTTGAACACATCTGGAATAAACAAAACAAACATCCTTTCATAGTACAATAAACTAAAAGTCATCAATACATAAGGCGTATGGTTGACAACATGGTTTACTTTTTTTTTTGCTTTCTACTTATTAGTACAATGTAACTTCCTTTCATAGCATAGATAATGCTCAGGCAAAATGTCTTATTTTCTTCGTAAGTACTATTACAGAAATGTGTAAATCACTTTAAATAAAGGAAGTGGCTAGGGAGCCGACGTCAGCTCCCTAGCCACTTCCTTAAATAAAATATCAACAGCTTAAAAGTCTCACATTTAGATTATGTTATATTTTAAAATCAACACCAAAATGTTATGCCCTCACATTTACTAAAACATTACCAGTAAGTTACATATTCTGACAATTCACATCAAATGATAAGATAGACATGAATTTCATCAATGAGTAGGCTTTATATGTAATTTAGTTACACATGAAGAAAATCACCCACCATCCCTTTTGTGCTGTCCAGTATTATTTGATGGGCATTTGTGCTTCTTTAAAAATAACAATTGTTTCAACATATAGTAATGTTTAAAAAATTGCTGTTGTATTAGAAATTACTTGTTCAGTGTCTGAGCATAACATTTAACTATGTTGCAATTCTAAAAACAAATACCACAATAACGAATGGATAAAATTTAAAAGTTGAACTTACTGAAAAGAGATAAAATCTTGGACATGCAAACTATAAAGTCATCCAAATTGATTTCTCTGTGTTCATTCCCATATCTTGTGAGCAGTTTGTCAAGAACACTTGAGCTCAGTCTATAGCCTATGTAAAATGCAGTTGTAGTTACATATTAATTGAAACCAATTGGGAATAATGGATGGAAGAATGTGTAAAAATACTTATTTTTCTCACCTTGCGATGCTATAGCTTTTCTCAATTCAAAACCATCAATGGTTTTGTTTTTGTTATCGTCATTTACATAAAATAGCTTCTGCAAAACAATGTAATCATTGGCTTATTCACACAATACACAATTATAATTCAAAATTAAAACAATCTCATTGAACAATACATTTATATCAACAATTTCAGTAATCAAAATTCATACTTTCCATGATCTCAACATGTTCCAAAGGTATTTGAACTCAAAGAATCCCAGTTTGCCATTTTTGTTGACGTCTACCAAGATTAGCATAGCCTTACATGCATCTATACTTAAATCTCTATGGTTGGGATCTGTTAAAGAAATAAAATAAAATATCACTTTCTTTACAAAATTTAGCAGCTTCACAAAATTAGTTACTTCAGTCATAATTATCTTCTTAGTAAGTCATAATGTATTAACATTTTTTAAGGGAACATACCATGTGACAATCCTTTGTTGACAACCATTCTTAATTCAAATGCATCAATTTCCATATCCTGCAAAACATGTCTTCAATGTTAGGACTGTGATCATATGAAAGCTGGTGCTGATTCCAAAACGTGTTTAAATATTTCTTTCTTTAGTTTTTAAAGATGTTAATTGATATTTCAAAAATATAATGCAAACATGTCACTTTATATAGTATATAGACTCTAGTTATATACCACTGAACAACACTGTAATACAAAAAGTTGTTAATTAAACATGTAAAGTACACATCTTTCGCCATACCTCACCAGCAGCTTCATAGAAAAAGTGCTTGAAGGTGTCTTCCTGATCTTTTGTAATTGGATCAGAAGGTTGAGGCTCAGGGTCAATGACTTCAACTGGTTCATCAACATCCCTAAAATAATAACTCTCACTATGAAATTACACTGAAGCCTTCAGTGGTAAGCATATATGAGCATATAATACAGATAAGGACAGAGAGGGCTGGCAGTTGGTAATTCACCAGTAAATTTGAGCTCACTTTCCATTTTATACTTAAAATTGAATTTCCCTCTCAAAACTTAATCCATTTATGGAAATGTCATACTTCACATTTGCTTCTAAAGACTCACAGATTTTATATAATTTTGTATAATATTGTGGTCTACATGTATCAAACTTTAAACATGTGTAATGGCCTACTGTATAAGTGTATCGCATCATTTCCCATATACAGGTATGTACTGAAGATGTATTTCCATTAAAGATCAGTTAAGGATATGGAAGGAACACCCCATTACTTGTTCTTCATATCATTTACTCTTCCACAAATGTTATTCGATATGACAACAAAAAATAGAATGCATGATATACACTTACAGTGTAATCTGAAATATGCAATCTTACCTTGCAGTATTATTCTTTTCAAAGGATATTCTAACTAGAAAGTCTGCTTCTACATTTGCATCAAACGTAGAGGGGACAATCACATATTCTCCGGGTTTCATTAGAAGTCGTTTAGACACCGTCCTAGCATTAGTGAAATAATCACATCTTTCAACATAACGATGCCTGTCGAAGAATCTCTGTGGTAGCGGTGATTTATAACTTTTTGAAAGCTGAATAAAAAAAATAAAAAAATCATTCTTGTAAGATGTATTATAAAGTTTTTGTGAATAATGCTTTGGAAATAATACTAAAATTGAATGATTGGTTTTGATTTTTTTTTCTCAAACATTAACAGATAAAAAATAACAGTTTTTCTCTCTAAAAACATGATATATTGAAAGCACCATTTGACTTGTAATAAATATCCACAACAATACCTGATAAATAACAAATCCTATTGAAACGTAATCAAGGTTTTTGTGTTTCAATTTTCTTCTGTCTTTTTGCTGCAGTTCAACAATGAAACTGCATTTATCATCGTCATCATCAAAATCTGCCAGAATCACTCTGTACTGAGGATTTGTCCAGTGAGTGTCTGTCAAATGAAAAAAACAACTAAGAATTAAAAACTAAAGAAATGTGATGCTAAGTAAATAGATTTGAGAAATGAATTCTATCCAAAATACGTATGTACATGTATTCTGTATTATATTGAATTATTCATATCATTGAACATTATAGGGAACATTATAAAATGTATTGTATATTGGAAAGTTGAATATTAAGAGTTAAAATCACTTGTAATTCATATTACATGTACTCATTGATAAGAGCATACATGTTAAGCAGCATTTTTTTTCATTGATGAAGGTTATACAATTTATGCAATCATCATTGAAGATCAAGAAGATTAAGAATAAAAAATAGTTATTACAATATACAGGTAATTAGAATCACTCCAAAACATGAATAATTGAGACTATATTATTGAATTTATGGACAATAATGGCAGATAATTTGAGTAGGCTATGTGCATTACAACAGTTTAACATTTGAAATGGTGCTTCGAAGTACAAATTATATAAGTTCTTGCCTCTTAGAGATGGTCGGCCACCAGCATTGACTCCTTTTCTCCACTTCCCATGAAACATGTTCACTTTCCATGACGCAGATCCATCAGATATACTTTCAGGGTTCAGATAGCATATGTCCAAATTGTGAAAATTCTTTAAAAAATCACTCCATTCCATCCTTAAAAAGAAATTCTAATGTTTCAAGAGGTGCAGTTGACTAAGATCACATAGATGATACCATATTGATTATTCAATTCAATTTTTAATTTCAGACACAACACGTACATATGATACAGTGGTCCATAGCTAACTAAGAATAATCTAATAATAAACATATATAAAAAGGATGTTTATTGACAAGTGCCTTAACCACATTATTGTCCACATATGGTAATCATCTAATTCTTATTATCCCTGTTCTGTGGCAATATAATGTATAATGAACTAAAGTGATGTGCCCCTGGTTTTTTGCTGGGTGATTCTTATCTACAGCATAATACATAAATCAAAATGTAACATTTTACCAGAACTCTCCATCATCTCTAAATGTCAAGCCCATGGCAGCTCGATCCTGAGGAGGGATGCTGTTCCATTGGGGAGACCTATCCGACCATGCTCCCTTCCACTCCACTTTTGTGCCCCATGGATTCCTCACACGAACTAACGTAACAGTAGTAACTCCTCTATCAGATATCAGCTGAATCTGTTAAAACAAGAAGGATCACCACATAAACATATTTATTTTGTAACTTATTCAATTTTTTAAATATTTCAGAATAAAATTTATTTACAGATTTTATCATATAAGTCATTAATTCAATGAATGATATGAATGAAAAAACATTTATCATTTCTTCAATCATTATAATTAAGAAATGTACATATGTGTAGTGTTGAGAATAGATGTAGTTTTGTGGTGTCCTGGCACAGGGCTGCTATATGTGCCATTACTTTAGGTCACTCAGCCAGGCCCGTAACTAAGCAGAGGCAGAGCAGCAAATAAAATGGGTGTAGTGCTTACTACCTATCACTTTCAGCTCCAATCACTAACTAGTACACAGATGAAAATGAGGCTGCTGATAACCTCTGTGGAATGAAGGTTCTAGCATGACATGCTTGAGGTATAGTACACATTGATAATGGGAATCCTTGTGCCTTCAGGCTAATCAGCTTGAGCCAGTGAAGCCAGTTTTAATCCCTAAAGAACTGAAGACCCAAAGAGTGCTGTGTCTCCTGGCCAGGCATGTGGACTTGTCCTGACTCTTACCAATCTAGCCCCTTAGCATATGGGTTAAATGGGTTAATATGGGTTAAATGGGTCCAGCTTATGTGGGATATGGTAGAATGTGCTCTTATGCCTGTATAACATTCATTCTAGAAAGGTTCCAATACCAGACTACACAACAGAGTTCTTGGCCTCTGCAAGTGTTTGATTTAGCATTAAGGAGGACATCTAGTTGTGACATCTTGCCTCAGTTATATTGGTTAGTAATTGTTCTAGAAATGGAACACTAGCCCTAGTAGCATTATAGTAGTAGTTGTTAGCTAACCTCTCTGAGATCTGTGATGCTGTAAGCATGTCCACAAACCAGACCATTAGGAAGTACAGTTTCCTGCACTCTGCCCACTGTCACAGGCTACAATAAAGATACAAAACGTAAGTCACATACTTTAGAAGAATGAATTCACATAACTCAAACATTGAAAACATAATGATACAAAAATCAAAAGGTGGTGTTTAACCAACACTTTTATGAGACTGAATATTAAATTATTTTCTTTAGAATTGACAAATCATTTGAAACTTAGACAGACAAAAAAATTTGAATTGCCCAATTAGGGAGCATTTTAATGCCTTCCTTTACACTTCTACTTACATTGATGCCACATCCAAGAAGGCTTTTCTGCTCCAAAGCTTTAAATACGATGTTGACAAAATTTGTAGGAAGTGGTGGATCAACTCTATCCAGGATGTAGGATTCTACTATTCCTCCTGAAACAAGATCACAAAGTGTCTTTATGTTGGATGTATTTCAAGTGTGCTATAGTCCCCAACTGGAAGAGGTTATATAATTTGTCATACTTTGTTGTGTCAAATCTCTCTCCCCTTTTTCAATCTCAGAGCTTTCAATCACATGTCTTTAAGCTGTTGATCATAAATATGTATAACATACATGAGCATATAGTTTTCTGTTTGGTATAATAAGTTTACAAATGGTGAAATCTACATTGTGTTAAATGATTCTTACACAAGAATCCATGTAATCAAATGACAATTAAACAAATGTAAATGGTGCAAACATAGACCTTACCAGTAAAATCTTGCAAAGCATCTCCAACGTGCCCACCTTTCAAGGCTTCATAGCTTCCAAATAATCTATAAATCAAAGTTTGCATATATCTTTTAATAAATGAAATGAGTTACTAATGGCACCAATTGGTAAAAAAACTAACTCTATCATGAAGCAAATTCTGATACAAGTTTGATAAATCACATAAATCATACACCAAATCACACATTTAATAATTACTAATCTCCCACAATGATGGGTAAATTACTTTGCGTATGCTTTTTCTAGTAAAGCTCCCCAAAATTCATTTGGTGAAGTAGAATGGACAAACACCAGTCGACCCTGCACAGTCGGTAGCCGGTCATCAATTATGATATCCTTCCATGCCCCATTATACCAAAATCTGAAAACACCCAGAGAGAAATGGTAATAAATATTCAAGTAGACATGGAGTTATGTCATGTACTACTAATATGCCATATATAATCATCCAATGCCCCATACACCCAGAAAATGTCAAAAATAAAGATACATTCACGCACAGCTTCTGAATTAACAACTTTTCATGCATAATTTGTAAAAGCCTATGGACATTTGGACGGTTATATACGATTAGCATAAACATGATACTATGAATACAACAATTTAAAACAATCATAATTATTTCAGTTGTAACAGATTCCAAAATCAAAGGACAAGACCAAAAATAATTCAGTTATATGCAATATTGTTTCTATTCACCTGAAGAGGAACATTCCTGCATACCAGCTGCTATGGAAGCTTTGGCCAGGAGGAAGGATGCCCTCCAGTAGCTCTTGGTGTTCAGAGAGGCAGGCAGCTGCTGCTAGCACCCAGCAGTCTCCTAGTTCACCTTGCCTCAGATCAAAGCGACTTGATCCCCCAACAAAGAGTTCTGCTGGTAGACGATATGCACCAGCTATTTCCTTCATAAAATGCATATGAAAAATATTCAATGAAAAATCTACACTTTTAAGTTTTAATTTAGTGAAAGAAAATCATCATAATGATCGGTAGAAAGCATTCCATGTAAAACATGATAGCCATATGTCATATTTGCATGATAACTGGATGTCGTATTTGTTCAATTAATATATATTAGTATTTGAATATTTGTTCAGATTACATTTGTACATATGCAAATATTCGTCCAGAATTTTCAAATACCCCCGGTAGATGTACATGTATTTAAATGTCACTTTTCTTAAATGAATATAACTATGATGAATGAAAATTCAAGCATTTTCCCCACATCCTCGAAACAGTTCTCGTCAGTATACAGGTCTGTGACAGATTAATACACCTCCATCACCGTCCTCCCATCGTCATATGTCTAAGCCTTTTACACACTAAATATACTACATATGGCAATGATTGATCCCTCTAATATTCCTCCCCCAGCTTCTGCTACCTATGGTAAACACGTGCGGAGCAGATTAAATGTCCCACTCATCCCTACCCTTTCTTCCAACCCGCCGCCCCTCTTCTCTCCCCAAGCCTCTCTACCCCCATCCACATCTTTAAACAGGTCTATAATTAATGCACCCCCTTCCTTCTGCTGCTCTTTTGAAACGGATGAGATCAAAAACATATTGAATGCTCCTCCCTCCCCATTCTCTCCCCTGTCCCACATCCCTCACACCAACTCCCGTCACTATAAAGGTCCGGGAAAGATTAAATACACTTCCCATCACCTTCTTCCCACAGTCATAGGTGACAGCCATACACACACTACATGTATGTGGCAATGCTTGATCAGTCTAATATCCCTCCCTCCAGCTACTCCTACGCCTGGTAAACACGCGCAGACCATTAAATGTGCATCTCAATCACCCCCTTTCTGCTACTGCTCGGGTTGAAATTGATGAGATCTGGAACAGATTAAATGCTCCACCCTGCCTCACCACCAGCCATACCCCTACCCCATATGGACACCTGCCATGTCCGCCCCCTCCCCCCGCCAATGCACCTCCATCCCCATCACCACCCTTACCAGCTGACCCTCCCCAGTTCCCTGTTGTATGACTGTACGTGTGACGTGCATCGTACGTTTGACATATATACAAACGTGTAACGTATTACGTACCTTTAACAAACATGGCCCTGTAAGCAGCCTTTCTAAAAAATTATTTGTTCTTGTTTTTATCATTAAAACCAATTTATTTGGTTTGAAATGTGATATTATAACGACCACAAAGTTGTCCTGATTTTACATACATAGTTTGAAGTGTGTAGGTCTTGTGGTTAAAAAGCCTTTTGTGACGCAAAAAACCGCCTCTTCCTTTATATATATAGATAACTTTTATCAAACAGATGTAAGAAGTTACTCTACATGTTTTAAGTAAATATTTTATGTTTTTATGTTCATGTGAGAATGTTTAACTTTATTTTTATTTCTTGTACCGGTTTTATTTGTTATGTAATAATCTGTGATATGGACTTTATGTCTGAAATAAAGAATAATAATAATAATAATAATATTTCATAGAAGTTTACCTTACCTTTGGACGCAGCCATTGAAATCTATACGGTGGTCTTCTACTGAAATACAAAGAACTATCTTCAGCTGGAAATTCTTTATCTTCAAACAGCTTGTCTTGATCATAATAAGTTTTCCTTAAAACCTCAAATTGCTGAGATTGACTATCGAAGTTGGGCATTATGTGATTGTCTATACCCCTGTTTGATGCATGTCCACCTGAATGTGTAGAGTGTCCACTGGCAGGAGATGGTAATGGAAGAAGTGATGATGTGGAATGTTCTCGGCTATGATTTAATACATGTAAATGGGGGTGCGCTGGCTGCTGAGGATGAGTGTGATTCACAGGTTGCTGAGTATTCTTTTGAAGCTTCAATAATGATGTATCTTGCAAATTCACATAGTGAGAATCACTTGCAGATGAGTTATGGGGATGATGTGAAAGCTGCTCCTTAGATAGAAATTGAGACTTTTGAGAATGTGCTTCAGGAGGTCTCCTTTCACTTTTCATTTGTTGTGATTGAGAATAGTTAGGAAGACGCTGATTTATATTGCTCACATTAGCACTTGATGGTTTGTGATTTGCAGCACTCGTACTGTGATCTCGATGAGAATTGGCTCCAATGGGCTGATGAGAGTTCTGAGGTTTTGCACCTTTGCCAGCAGGACTTATTTGTCCACCTGCCGAGCGCAAGACAGGTAGTGTGCCTCCAGGAGGTCCAACTGGCCCCCTCGGCAAAGTGTCAGGATTGAATCGAGGTTCCATAGACACTTTCCGTATCGGAGTAGCCCCCTGCAAATTTTTATTTCCTTCATATTTCTGATTTCGTTCTCTGTATTGCCTGCTAAGGGGATCTAGCCCATTCTTGTAGTGAGGCACAGGGTCATTTGTATCCTCCATATCTACTTATCCAAGTATCTTCTTACATACTAATAAATGGCATTTAAGTGTTTGCCTAAAGTGGCAATTTAATTTAGAATAATGAAATAATATCCATTATTTGACAGGACAGTCTTGATTTTCAAATATCACTGATATGTAATCCATATGCGCAATGTGATTTGTATTGTAGCATAATTACTTATCAAATGGATATATATCTTCATTTTGTCCATGTAGCCACCAAGTATTACATCCTAAGACCAATTTGCTTCACAATGTTTTCTGATAGGAATCTTGCTCACTGATAACCTACTTAGTTTCCTTAAATTTCAAACACAACATACATATTTGCATATCACAATTTACTCGTCTTGCACAAAAACTGTTTATCAACTAAAGTCGTGTAAAATGTTTGAAGTGAGTAGCATCCAAAATTATCTGACATGCCTGTTAAGTACAACATCATTTACTCCACTTGCATGCACAGTGCCTCAAGCTATTCTGAAAAAAAAAAGTAAATAAGGTGTGCTTCTTTAATCAAAATAAATTAAAATGGCAATGAAAGTACCACACCTGGTGGACCATATTTTTGAAAAATGGAATCAGATTCAGACGAAACACATAGCAGTGCCATTATTACATAATTAACACTCTTTTGTTAAAACAAGCACTCGTTCTTAACTTTTACCTCTACCAAATATCACACAATATTGAAACGGCACATATTTTCTCAATAATATTGGATTGACCTGAGTTGACAGAACTTGATCTTACATTGAAAATAATGAGAAGAAAATTAATCAATAGACCTCACAGCATGTTTGAAAATTTGCAGAGTTATTCCGAATATCTGTCATAATATCCTAGTAAATGTATATTTTATACAGATATAAATATTCAACAATAAAAAAGAAATATTTGACCAATTATTCATACATGTACTTTAGAATTTATTCAATCTCAAATTCACATACATGTATTCAGTCACTACTGCATGCACATTATAAGTATATCCTATTGAGACATGTTTTCATGTTGTTTACATACACCTTTCCATTTCCCATGTCCTGGTTATAAATGATCATTGATCAAGCATTTGTAAATATCCAAATGGACATAGCCCACTTTACTTACCCACTTATATTTTGCGATGTTCATAAAATGATCTATTTGAAGGAGGAAACAAACTGAAATATGTATGCACTACATGTACTTTTCAGTCTTTTAATCATGCAGGTAACTAGCAATTTGAATTGCTGTGTGCCTCTGCTATTGTTAGTAGCCTAGTGGCCTTGTTCAATGTGCTCTATTGTTACGCCTAATTTCACTTCCATCAAACCAACTCACTTTTTTTTCTCTTAAAATAATACATTTCAGATGGCAATATCCTTGAATTACTATACGATAAATAGTTGATAAAATGAAATTTCAACAGTAAATGATACAACAATACGCTATTAAAAATGTTAAAAGGAAATATTAACAGATGATACAACAGTGTATAATATTGTTAAAGAAAAGTGTTAATAATGGGTTACATTACAAAACAAAACAACAATGTATTATATGCACCATGCCAAGATTAATCTGTGCAGAGGCTCCGGACAGAAGCGGACAGAAGCTAATGACTCACAATTATGAAATGACCTAAACAAAGAAATTGGTTTCAAATATCTGAAATGTTGAATTGAAAATGTGCCCACTCACTCTTATCAAGTCCTATCCCTTATATCAAATGATGATTGTTCACAATACATACAATACAGTAGAGCTACCCATTAGGACCACCTCTAAAATGAGACCATTTTCTGCAGTTCCATTTGTTGCAAGCATTCATAGAGACCAACGTGAACATCCATACAGTGATCACCTCCCTATCAAGGTCACTTGAGGTCAGTCCCAACTAACGTGGTCTTAATAGAGGGTTCACTGTACGTGTTTGTGTATGTATGTTGCAATCATTTCAGTGCTCCACGCACAGTGCTGCTTATGTTTTTTTATATTGCCGTACCCAATTTTTAAACATGCACCATTTAATATTTCAAATTATCCAACCTTAAACTTATCATAATACACTTTAAACTGAAATGATTATTATTCGTAGATTGGCTTACATTTGAATCCTTTATTAAGTTTTTAAAGCAACGATTGAGAATAGATTGTACATTACACATGCTCTTCTACTTATATATCATTCACAGTCACGGAGTTCCAATATTTACATGGATAGGCACTCACCATATCTACCATAGGAGCTAACCTTTGGTAGGTCCGGGTGGGTGTATCCATCAATATAAACATTGGGACTCCGTGACTAATATTCAATATTTAAACATGAATCCAATATCTTGGGGATTAACTAATCTCTTCAGATCATCAAATCAAAGTTGGAGATAAGCATCTTACATTTCTTTTAAATGGATTGGTACTCAACATTACTAATTAAATAATTTGTACTCTTTGAATTTCTACCAAATTGTAGATGACTCACTATCAGCGTTCGCACTGATTATCAAGGAGTTGAAACGAAAGCGAATCTTGATAACTATAAATGTATTCCATAGTTAGGCATCTTCGTTAATTATTTCTTACCTCAGGTTTAATGTAGGGATGAGAAACAGGTAGCTTTAAATCTTCAATTATATTTAATGAACCGTGATATATTCATAACGTGGATAATCATTTGAAGTTGCCAATACGGTATAGATGAACACAGTTTGAAAATATATTCTCGTGGTGGGTAAATGAATGCTTATTTTCAGCTTGCCAAAACTTTAATTGACCTAATTCTTGAATTGCCGGTTGTAGACGGGAAAATTACTATTGATGAGAAACTCTATACACATATTCTTGAAACTATGACAGAACTAAACGATCAAAGAACAGGTGACATAACATCCCTGTGTGGCATATCCACTTGGAACACCATAGCTAATGTAAATGTCTTAATTATAACAGTATTATAAATTACATGACATTTATTTGAATAGGGTGAAGGTGTGAGATTTATTGTCCGAAACGAAGTAGTACAGGATAGGAAGAAGACTACAATAATTCAACGTACAATGGACTTTTTAACAAGCTGAATGGTAGATTGTTTGTATAGCTAAAATTTCATTCATATTATTTGACTCAAAACAAATGATATGACAAAGTCAAAAATTGTTTTGAAATCAAACAAAAATTTTGGGATGACAATATAACAACAGGAAATAACCTATTAAATCAAGTAAAATGTGAATTGATATGACAATGTATACAAAAAAGTCAGTAAATATAAAATTCAATCTTTAATCATAACAATGACCGTTTACATTTGGACGGATGAGAATACATGTAAGTGAACTTTAAACAACAGTACAATAGAATATCCTATAAAAAATGACATGTCATCATATAAAACCAAATTTGAGTATCAAATCATACACATTGACATGTAATAAAGCACCGCATAAAGAAGAAAACTACATATTTAATTTAAAGACTAACACTAAATTTTAATCTCTTTCTTATCTAACCAAGTGGGAAATCAAATTTGTATATTATTGATATACACATCAAATTTCAATTGGAAAATATTTATTTTATGCAACAGTTATATTGTAATAATTGAATATACATGTACAGCATCGGTAAGTGCAGAACTGTCTATAAGAAAGGAATCTACATATAAACATGAGTTTAATTATTGTGAGGGGTGGGGGGGAAGTATAAAATATATTATTTACCATACAAATACTATTCTTGTTGACATATAAATTAGAATTGCTCTATGAACTATTTGTATATTATATCAATAAGAATGCTGTTTGTTAAGTAAATATTGCATATACTCACCCCCCACCACCCACCCATGGTGGGAGCCATCATAATCATAGCACTCTTTTTTGATTGAGAAGCTATATGTTCAATGTTTTCATGCAGTCACTTTTGGGGTGACATAATCCATCTACTTTTTAGTCAAAATGATATAATATTCCAGCCATATTGTTCATGAACAAAAGCATTCAGGTCGAGATATGTTGATGGAAAAGTAAAGATTTCCACCTTAAAGATAATGCTCAGCCAAAATAATATTTGGTCTGAAAAGCCCAGTATCAATGAACAATGCCTTTTCTATTACAAATGTACGAATAATAATATTTATATTCTCCACATTTAATATTTATCACATCTTTAAAAATACCTCGCTGTCTTGCAAATTAAAACACAAGGTCATGTGATGTTGCATAATCGAATGATTCTCGCCTGACGTACCGTGGATTTCCGACGACAGATGTGACGTTTAACATGGGAGAGATAGACGGCCTTTTACGTGCACCGTGCGAGATACGTCTAACGAAAATCATTCGATTTACATTTGTTGCATTCACGTGTTTTGATGGGTTTATACCTCCTCTTATTGGGTAGTAATTAAATTGCTATAAATACTTTTAACATGCCGTTTAAATGAATGAAACTTTCAGAATACACAGAACATATCATATTGCTTCTATACAAGCATATTTGTTTGGCCACTGAGCATAACCTTTTAATAAGTATTTTCAAAGAAAAGATATTACACATCTAATTACATATTATAATTACAGTGTGCCTAACATTAATTCCTATTATGTAAATAAACAGATTTTTATTTGTCCTAACTTTCCTTTGTTAGTTTCCTTTGATTTGAAATGAAAATATTAATTCACAGTATATCATTTCATAAAAGTAATTTGTTTCATAATTTATATCAAAATAGTAATCATAATATTCTACCATTGATGATCCTCACATAAGTGACATAACATAACAAAAATTGGAAGAAAAAACCTCTCAAAACAAGCTCCTTAGCATTCAATTCCGTATTTATCAAAATTTCTCAAAATGATTCCAAGTTCTAAATGAACCTTGCCCATTGTAAGAGTTCTCAGATGAAAACGATCTGCTCCACTGTAGATAAGATCTGGGTTGCGCAGCTGTGGTCCTCCCCCAACAAATATCTGGGAAATTTGCTCACGTGATGTACCAGAGGGCCTCCACGTAGGACAATCTACTTTATGTAAGCCAGGTGAGGTTGGAATGTGACAAAAACCATACCCATAAAGTTCATTTCTACCAAAACTGTCTTGATGCCACACCTGCACATGGATCTTTGGCCAGCCTAAATAAGGATTAAAACCGTTTGGGAATGTTAATAAACAAGGAATGTGGCAGCATGCAAAAGTTTGAATTATCATGCAATTAGTTTCAAACTAGAATGTAAATCTAAGGGCATAAATATTTCCGAAGTTCTCAAGTTAGAGTTTATCATTGAATAAAAATTACCTGGAGTACTTTACAAAATACAAAATTGCGTAGTTAATTGTTGTTACATGATCTTGTAATTCAATGATCAAATCATCAGAAATATTTAGACCTTCCCATTATCTAAGTCTAAAAATATATTAAAATATTGTATAACCTTGCACTCCTTTAGTTGCAAAATGAATGTCTATTGGGTGGGACCAAGAAGCCTTTTCTTCATTTTGAGGGTTATCAACTTGAGTCTGACCTTCTCTATGACCAGCTAATACACGCCAGGCACCACCTTAAAAAATATGCAGCTACATAAATTATAACTAGTATGTGCATTTACTACAAAAGGGCAAAAGGGGCACTAAACACTAAACACACAACATTTTATTACATAACAATAAAATTTAATTCATCAAAATTATTAACAAACTTGTCAAAAGGGAACCATGATAGTCTTTACAATCTCGAAGACATATGCAAATATATAAGTAATTAGTAATACTTAAAAATTAAAAACTATTAGGATCCATACAAATGTTCAGTCAAAATGCATAAAATAATGTGGAAGGACATAATATTTTAAGCTTTTACAAATTATCATAATAAATCCATGAGCATTAATATCAGACGGCAGTCATTGGTCGTTTGTTTGTCCAAGACTGCTGACATTTAGTTCGCACAAATCGACTTCTAAGTGACGAGCGACACGAACTGTGAAACAGATAAATTACATATGATATAGATAATTATATATCGCATATTTTCCGAGATGAGCCAGAATATCACAGACTGATCACAACCTACATTTTGAGTTTGATTTTCCAGTTGTGCAAGCTGTTTTAAAAAAATTCATGACTGCACTGTTTGAGAATGGTATAAATGTTAAAAATTACCTGTATGAATACCCCATTTGCAAAATAGACTACTTTCAGGAAAGCCACTAGCACCAGCTAATTGACCAACTACATGGACTTCTGCCATTACGTTTGACCTGTAAAAGACATCAAGTAAAATGAACACATGATACTGGGCCATGGATAACTAGTACCTGTCCTATAATTTGATGGATATCTGTGTTGTCAAGACAGGTAAAAAATTTGTGTTACTTGTCCTATATGGATTTGATATGGATATTGTTGATTTGGACGTGTAAATCTTAGAGGACGAGTATCTTTTTCAGGATACCTGTCCCATGGACAAGTAAGATTTTTTCATTATTCGTGGCACTGTTGATAAATGGTTAGCAGTACTGCTAATAAGCACGGCATTGGATTTGGGAAGCACATATTTGCACCATGGTGTGGCTCTATTCACTTTTACAAGATTACACGGCGACGGTAGTTGGTACCGCCACTCAGCACTGGCTTACAAAAACCGCCTGTGGTGTGTTTACATGCTCAAACTTGTGGTAGTCTATCACTGTCTGTAAACAATTGATTATTTCACCATTAAAACAAGCGTCAAATACTACTGGAGACAGTCAAACCTTTCAATTTTCATTACTATAAAATTAAATAATATACAGATTATACAGCAAGTTTCCTTACACGTTAAATGGTTAGCAAATGACCTCAAACGTTAAAATTACTTATCAAAATATGACACAAGCCCTGAGAAAAAATGTCCGCCATTTGTAATGGTAATAGTAGTATAGTTTCCCATATGATAATAAAATCAAACAGATTTTAATCTTACTTAATATACACAAATATTATCGAATTTGTTTACAACGTAATGCCTATATTAAGAACAATCCTTTTTACTAATTCAAACATGTAGTTAAAAACCTTTTTGGTTTTTAAATATTTTTCGTTTGGCGGCTTAAAATCGCGATTGCTTCTTTCTTACTGTCTAAAACCCTAAAAAAATCAAATTATAAAAATAAAAGGTATGTATTGAGTATTGATGAATATAACAATTTGATTTTAACGAAAACATTTCTATTTAGTGAAGGATTAAGAGTTAAAACAATGTTACTTTCGCACACATTCAGAGTTCCTACATATTCCCAATGATATGCCCTGTGTCACACTCACAGCCTGTGTGGACCTCTGCCGAAAACCAGACTCTGGCACACAGGCAATGTTTTCACCGCCTTGATGTGTTATCACGTGATGTGTTTCCTTGAGAAATCAATAAGGCTAGAACCTCTCTCAATATCTTTTCTAGTGGAAAGTTTCTAATGGATCGATCAAGTATTCTCTGTAGTTTTCCACATAGTCCTGGAGTTAAATAGTGACTTTAGCCTTAGCCCCTTAAAGCCAACCTGGATGGCCTGATAACACTCCCATATGCTATCAAATGAAATCTCGTATACAGATGATTTTTGCCCTTTTCATGGTTTTATCGTGCTGTTTAAATATACCTTGTGTGAAAGTGTACACTGTCTGTCATTGTTTAACTTTGCACATTCCATGTTCTAAGTAATAAGAGAGTTATCAAAAATGATGTGGATAGTTTATCGGATTCGTACAGAAACAAGTTATTTTGAGTATATTTTAATTTTTATTTATTTGGCTTATATTGGTCATTATAGCTGGTTCATTTGGTCAATGTACAATAAATTTAGAACAATTTTCACTTTTTGAACTGGTTTAAAAGAAAAGAAAATAAGTGGGCAAAATGGCACATTTTTATTTGGTATCTCAATCAGAATTAATCTTAATAAGCTTTACGTATTTTCAGGAGTGCTAGGCTGGGCCATCTGGGCTACCTCTAATATATGTCAGTCATGAGTTTTCATCAGATTAGTGATAGTGACAGCAATGATTCTGTAGTTATAGATGAAGATTCAGATGCAACAGTAGACATATCGTTGGAACAAAATACTGCTGCAGACATCACTAAAAGACACTCATATGGTACTCATGAAATAAGTGATTCAGACTCAGATCAAATTTTGTATAATGCAGCTGATAACTCCAAAAAGAACCATCAATCTGCAGCTGAATGTCATAGCAGTGATATTATCTCAGACACAGACTCTGAAAATGAGAGGACTAAGTTTCATCAAGGGATACATGGATCTATAAAAATGAAGTCTAAAAGTAGTAAATCACATAATATGTCTGATTCTGATGAGGAGCAAGCACAGAGAAAAAAAGACAGAGAAAATATTTCAAGGCCAATCAAAAGGAAATGCCAGTCACCTATAGAAACAAAAACTAAAGATGCATTATTGCCACCAAAAAGAAATAATAATTCAATATATGATATTTCTACTGATGAACTTAGCAGTGATGAAGAACAAACAAATAAGAAGCCCAATTGTCCATATGGCCTTAAATGCTATAGGAAAAACCCAAGCCACTTTGAAGAATTTGCACATCCAGGTTGATTTTTAAATACTTGATAACTAGTGTTGCATATTGATTGGTAACCAATAATGTTTTGAGTAAAACGTCATATGATACACGTTGCCACCTTTGGTTTTATGCGCAGTTTTAAGTATAATTACCTTTTTGTAATTTTAAGTCATTTTTTTCTAAGTAATTACCTTTTCAAGTGAAGACAAAGAAAGTGATTTCAAACTCAAGTATCAAAAAAGTTATACAATTATGTCAAATTCTAAGTATACTGATTTACGTAATTGTTGTCTATCAATACAATCAATTATCAATAATTATACGTTGTGCTTTAGACGATATTGAGAACATATCGGCAAAGAAGTCACTCGTTGCATAACAATATGTAAAAAATCAACTGATTATCATCTGCTAGTCCCTGAATAAGCGATTAACCGAAAGTCTGATATATTGTTACAGCACCACTGATTACTGGATATATTCTGTTATATATCTCAGATTCTTAATAATTTGATGTTCATTAGTACATGTACATTGTAATTAGAGATGTCAGGATAGTATGTTTTAACATGTAAGAGCAGAAGCTTCGAATCATGAAACTGGATTCGAATAATTCGTTTTGTACTGATGCTTGTTGATAAGTACACATAGCATGTGTTCACATGCAAGACATGTATATCGATCGGGCGATGAGGCAATGTGGCTCTAGCGATTTGAGTGTTCACGTAGAAAGCGATTATGACACAATTTCTTTAGCAATATCTTTGTGATGGACAGAAAGTAGGAAACAATGAAAGGGTTTTTAAAATAGCCTTGTTGCTCAGGTGATTTTTCCACTACATGAGCGAAAAAAATCACCTGAGCAGCATCGCTACGCTCCCTACTTAAGAACGGTTCAATACAAATATGATATAATATGAAAAATCTTTTGTCGCTATGAAACCAGCAATATCGCTTATATTTGAACGTAAACTTCTGCAGAATTATATCTCACTGAAACAGTCAAAGAGTTGAATACACAGTACTTGACTCTTTGCTTCAACAGTTAGCACCACATTCTTTTGACTCGTTACTTCAACAGTTAGCACTACATTCTATGTATTATATTCTTGGGTGGCAGAAATCAAAGACCTGTCATTTGGTCATTCAAGATATGTACTTACTAGGGTCCTCACAAACAGAAATTTGCTACTCAAATATTCCCCTTTGTGCTCGCCTCGTACTCGAGTACTCAGTCATAACGCAGTTACGCGATATGACTATGCATTTGCTATAATTAATGTTGTTAGCATTCCCTGGTATTCTATATATCTAGTTCTCGTCAAAAGTCCTATATTTGACTCATATAGAAAATGTTTTTTTGTAAATTAGTTTTACATTATTTCAGAAAAATAGGTTTTTAATCGATTTAAAAGTCAACATTGCTTATATGCATCATTTGGGATAATATGTTTAATAGACAGCTATTACAATTAATATTAAGAATATGATATTAGGCTATATTCCATGTTGTATTTTTGCGTAGAAAAACATAAAGAAAAATCGAAGAGTCATGCTGTTCATCAAGCAAGCTATAGTTCTGAGTTGAACTTTCTTTTGACAAAGGTTACAGGAATATCACAAGACTTTAACAGTTCATTGCTAACTATTGGGATAAAAGGTAATCTTATACAGGTATTTTGAATTAGTTTATGTTATAATTTTTGTTTAAAGATTTAATTTGTCATGGTAGACCTAGCAAAATCTGTGGGTTTCAAAAACATATGAGGTACAATTCATTGAAATATGTGACGATAAAAATTACTTGGTACAATGTAGCTGTATATGCAAATTATAACCATCACACTAAAATCAATTTGCAGATATTCTTTCGACAAGAATGGGAAATTTACAAAAATCAGCCCAAGTAAGATTTTTTAATAGTATGTAAGATTAACATGTAGTTCATCTAGTAGAATGTTGATCTACTGATTTGTATCAACAATTACATTTCACATTTTAGTTCAATTATTGCATTGATGTTGATTGGGTTGTTGCGCAATATCCACCTCAATTCAGGTATCTGACATTTGTATTTGTAACTTTTAAGTAATATATAGTAAATAAATAACATCATTATATTTGACATGCAGCATTGTCCTAAATTACGTTTATGATTTTTTGATGCGTGATTCAATTTTATAGTGAATTTTGTGCGATTTTTTCTGCACTTGTCTAATTCTAGAAAACTTCCTCTAATGATTGTTCATGGTAGTCAGCGTGGTGAAAAAGCGGACTTGGATCTTGCTGCATCCCGCTATGACAATGTCCGAATGTGTCAAGCACGAATGGACATACCCTATGGCACTCACCATACGTAGGTTTTCAGTAATTCTATTCGATCAATATTTTCTTTTAATTGCAATGCTAATTACATGTATTTATTTGAAGACTTATGAAGACTTTCAACTTAGAATTATTATTATTCATAATGAAATCTCTCACACACCTTGTTGTTTTTATCCTTTTTTTTCATGAAGTGGATGACTATTCTTGGAGGAGGGTGTCCTAAGCTCCATATAGATGAAAAGTTTCTGAAAATGAAACTTATAATTTTAACATTTTCAAATATATTATGTAAGGCTGTATGAACAATTTTTCTTTTAGAAAAATGATGCTACTTCTTTATGACAAAGGACTAAGAGTTGTGATTCATACAGCGAACCTGATAGACAGAGATTGGTTTCAAAAAACACAAGGGTAAATTCTTTGCAATGAATTAAAAAAAGAATTATGTAAAGATGAATGTGTAAAACTAAAATTTAAGTATCAATTTGTGATCAAAAAGATTATGTAAAGAATTTACATGTATCAAACAATTAATCCAAGTATTAATGGGTTTTTAATTTTCACATTCAAATTACATTGGTAGGGTGTGGTTGAGTCCTTTGTATCCAAAACTTTCAAGTCCAAGTTCCACTGCTGGAGATTCCCCAACGCATTTTAAGAGAGATTTGCTGGAATACTTAACCGGGTATCGATCACGTCCTTTAGAAGAATGGATAAACATTTTGAAAGAACATGATATGTCACAGACGCAGTGAGTTTGAGATATTTT
The DNA here is from genome assembly GCA_019095985.1 of Streblospio benedicti. Classification (NCBI taxonomy): domain Eukaryota; kingdom Metazoa; phylum Annelida; class Polychaeta; order Spionida; family Spionidae; genus Streblospio; species Streblospio benedicti. The sequence goes on from CM032662.1 coordinate 20,143,915, forward strand.
TGTAAGAAAATGTATGAGCTTTAGTCTCCTATCTATGGGCTCAGTATTACCTGTACACCAGCTCATTGGTATCCTTGTCATACTATATGTAAATGTGGTTTAGAGCAATCAATGCTATGCATGATCAGACGATTAAATTAAACTAGGTCATTGTCATCCTTGTCACACTGTATCTTTTTCAACTCCCTAGGGAGTGTACAACACATTTATACTGTAGCACAAATGTGTTAATCAATCACAATAGTTCACTTGCCTAATCAGTACTACATACATAGTGTGTAGCAGTTCACCTGTAGTGTGCAACCTGTTGAACAGGGATGAGTTTCCTCAACACCCAACATTAGACCCGACTGGGAATTGAACCCTGGATCATCTGGTCATGTTTCTAATCCCTATCCATTTGGTCACAGACACACACATATTGATTTTCTCAACTCCCTGGGGAAGTAGACCGCATACATCATATAGGTACCGTAGTTCATGATGCTAATGACTTGTGTTTGATAAGGCGATCACAACTTGATTCCTCGGATGACAACAGCAACGATGCATGAGTTTTACCCACAACACTAAATAAAATGGTTACCAATGGTCATTCTCGTAGCGAACATTCATTTGTTTGAAAAATGGGTTATTGTGACTAATAATTGCAGGGTATTTTTGCTTGCGTCATTGCCAGGAAGACATTCTGGGGATAAGAAAAGTTCATTTGGTCACATGAAATTGAGGAAGGCAAGTAGAATTATTTTTTATTTAGGAAATATTGTAATTTTTATTAGTATAAATATACATTGAATTCCAATACATCTTACTCATTATGCAGGGGTAAATCAGCATTCCTTGTATAAACATTATAGATTCTACAACAGCATGGACCATCAACCTCTCAGGTTACTGATTGGGGTGTAGTGGGTCAGTTTTCTAGTGTAGGCTCTCTTGGTGCTACACAAGATGCTTGGCTGTGCGGAGAATGGCTGCATAGTCTATCTGCAACTAAAGACAAAGTGCTTGGTGCTGGCATAGGGAAAGCAAAATTAAGATTGGTTTGTAATATTTCTAATGTTTTCATTACAATGTTTTCATTACAGAACTTTGTTGCTCTAAATACTTATCAGAAATCATCATATGAGCTGATTATTGTTTTATTTAGAAGTTGACACCTTTTTCATTTGAACTTTTGGTAATAACATTATAGATATTCCCAAGTGTTGACAACATTCGCTGCAGCTTAGAAGGCTACCCTGCTGGAGGATCGGTTCCCTATAGTATAAATGTAGCAAAAAAGCAACCATATCTCCATTCTTTTTTTCAGTAAGTGATACTTCTAAATTTGTCTATTTATGATACGTTTAATTACCAACCAAATTTATAATGAAATGCAAGCTGGATATTTAATAGTGATTAACATTATTGCAACATCCTTTGCAAGCTGAATATTTAATAGTGATTAACATTATTGCAACATCCTTTTGTGGTTTATTGTTGGATGTCAGTGTAATTTAAGAAAAAATATGACCTGCTCAAACACCAGTGATATGAAGTACACTTTACCCTAACAAAGATATGGAGAGAAGCATGGGCCCCAGCATCATGGAAGGGGTGTGTTTTATGGTTTACTATGGGTACTAATACCGTACTATGGTTTACAAACACTATACCATAGAAATGTGTATGGTATAGTGTTTGTAAATCATAGTAATATACATACCACACAACCCTTCTCATGATGCTGGGGCCCATGGACAGAAGTAACTTAGGAAAAGTGCAGACTAGTTGACAGTAGCTAGTGAAAGTCAATAGTTAATCCTTGTGAATTTGAACACATGGCAGAAAAAAAATTATGCTCACGTTTTACATATTGGGGAGGAATCGAAATAAACCTCATATGTTTACCATAATGGCTATAACATAGTCTAAATGTGGGTATAAAAATAGTTTGTGTTATAAATATACTTACAGATATTGATACTTCTGGTGCTTTATGCTGGTTAACTATTGTATTTTCTTTCATATTTAGTCAATGGAAATCAGAAGTCAGAGGCAGAAGTCGTGCTTCACCCCACATTAAAACGTATCTCAGAGCATCATCAGATTGGCAGGAACTGGCATGGTTTGTTGTCACTAGTTGTAATTTGTCCAAGGCAGCTTGGGGTGCTTTAGAAAAACAGCAGATACAGCTGATGATTCGGTCTTATGAGCTGGGTGTCCTCTTCTTACCTCATTTTTTTGTGAGTTACTATTTATGGATACACATGATAAGTCTTATGAAAATTACAAATGGAAGTTATTTATTAAAAAAAAAGTGCATTGAATTTGTACTGCATTTGATACTAGAGCAGTTTGAAAAATATCAAAATATATAATATATTATTTTCAGAAATCATCTGCAGTTTCATTCAGTACTTGTGGTGGAAAAGAAATGTCCTTCCCTCTTCCATATGAACTTCCTCCTACTCCATACAAACCAACAGGTAACTGCTACATTGAAACACATTTGTAATTTTCCTATATATTGATAATTTAAAAAGCTTGTACATCGTATTCAGTATAATATATATGGTATATATGTAGATTATAGATACATTTTCTTTGAGTAATCGACTGGTAATCTTTTATTCTGTGTTTGTGTGGACTTTAACATCTTATCTTGAGCATCTCATATCGGTTTGCAGACAAACCGTGGATATGGGATATTCCACATATACAGAAACCTGACAGCCATGGCAACATGTGGTGCCCCTCATGAGGAAAATAAACAACATGCACAATAGAATCTCTGTTAAGTCTAGCCATAAGGTGCTGGTGGTAGTGGTCTCAACAGGCTGGTCGTCTCTGTATGGAAGCTTGAAATCAGTGGCGACTGGAAATGCCATGCAGTAATATCGAGTCACACGTGGTGTGATATATTATCAATAAATATCCTGTTATTATATTTTATTAATAAATATACTGGTATTATATTTATATTTTAAAGTGTTCAATAATTGTCAGATTTGTCAAGAGTTTTACGACTGTGCATGTGATTTTAAAAGTAGATTGCAATTCAACAATTGTGTGCATGTAAATGCATCTATGTAAATGAAGTGCAATGATTCCATCGATGTATTTATGTTGCAATATAACAATAAACGGAAAGAGTGTTCTGTTATTTAATTCTTAATTACTAAAACACACAGAGTGTATACCATTAAATGGCTTAAGGATTGGAATTTAACTTCAGAAATAAGCTCTTTTACCTCGGGGGTGGGTCGTGGTACTTCCATAGTCGCCCTATACAGCATGTGCCACTGATAGGGGTCACCTTTTTCAACCCTGCAGTTTCACTAGGGGTGACCTTTTCCACCACTCAGTTTCACTAGGGGTCATGATTTCAACATTCCAGCCAGTTTCACGGAGGTTTAATCTCGAGGTTCAATATCTAGCTCTCTTTTCATGTGATTTTGCATTATTGAGCCATGAAAAAGCATAAAAGGTAAGTGGTAGAAAATCTTGTTTTCATTACAGTATCACATAGAATAATACGTCCTTGGGATAATACCCCATTGTTTTCATGCGGTGGTTTCACTAGGGGTATCATTTTCATAGTTTCACTGGTTTCACTAAGGGTTATGATTTTGGACCTTCAGTGGCAACCCCCTACCCATTCACCCCTGAAGTACACCCCCACCCCGACCCCCACATATAATACTCTCAAGTTAGCTTCATCACTCAAAATTAATACTGCAGATTTTGTTGTTCAACATATTTTTAATGTACAAATGTTACCTAGTATAGAATTAGATTTCAATATCAACGTGAAGTTGCATGTTACCTTCCAGTAAATTATGATCATGCCAGATAGTGAACACATTCCTAAGTACATGTACTTTTTTCCGGACGTCAGGACAGTGCATATTTTGTTTGGGACAGTGTGTAAGCACAATGTACACGAAACACTACACTGCAAACTTTTCTATTCGACCTAGAGACTAATACTAGCTCTAGTGCTCTAGTTTATCACAAGTTTCTGTTTCTTGATAAGTGAAAATTAATTTAGGATGATCATCTGGGAATGATCACACTTGTAGTAGGTAAAACCATCCCAAGGATTACTATATCATAACTGTAGCACGTTCTATGACATTATTTCACTTCATGTTCTCATTCTAAGCTGATCTAAGCTCATGAAGCACATCAATTAAGGGACCATTAAATATGATAAGGTGGGGGTAGGGGTGGGTTGATTGGCTTTAATATTTTCCCATAAATACGAAGGGATAGTTGGCTATTATTTTTTTTTGTTGCAAGCGTTTACGCTGGGGGACTTTTGTCATAGATATTTTCTTTACATAACATTTTGTGAAATGAAAATTCAAGTTATTGTACAGATACTCGTATTAAAAAGATTATTAATATTTTACCCTACATTCACATGAAGTGACTGTTATCGCCAAGCGATTATTACCCGCACAATTACGCATGAGCTTTGTACACATTCAAAGAGATTTTAACAATATTTTTCAGTGATAAAGTAATTTTTCATGTGATGGACAGAAAGAGGAAGAACACGAATGGCATTTAAAATTGCCTCATAAATGGACATTTTTCCATTCATGGAGCAAAAAGTAACTTGAAGCACAAGGGAAAGTTGCATGTGAACTCACCAATACAAATATATGTGATCTGAACATTCCATTCTCTTGTTATGCCTGGTGCATTCCTAGTAAAAGTATGTGCGTGTAAACGTAGGATTAGGGATATGGGAGAAACCATCATTTATTCCCAGAGATCCTATATATAATCAAAGAGCATTACCTATCTCTGTTATAATTTCTGAATGCTCCCTTTTATTTGATATCTTGTAGATTTTAACACTCAGCGGAACCTCAAATTGGGATCAACTCTATAACTAGATCAAAAGTGTTCAAAGAACACTGCGTCGCCAGAACGACGTTGACTTATGGGTAATTAAGATAATATACTGAAAAAATGTATACTTTACAATCAAGAAATTTATGAATTTGAGGAGAAAACATCAGAATGAATCAGAATCAATATATCCAGCATAAAGATATTTGTGTTGCCATACAATAGTACTGGATAACAAGATGATAATCAATATCAGTTTCAAATCCAATAATCAATTTTGCTGCTTGGTTGAAATATTGACTTTTTTTCTTGCTGGCTAAGTGCATTGAATATCATTGAAAATGTCATAAAAGCGATTCTAGAAAACAAAATTTAATTGGCAGAGCGCCCAAAATCGAATCGCCGGTGGCCTCATACCTCATAGTCGTGTAAAGTTTGAAGAAATCGGAACGGTTAAAGCTCTGAAGCTTGTAAAATACATACATAGTTAGTTACATAGTTGCGTCGCTTCAGTAGCTGAAGCGAAAGCCTTGTGATCACCGTTTCTATGGATCTATGTATGTATATGTCTCCGGACAAGCTAGAGCTTTTACCAAATCGATTCAATCGAACTGGGCCCTCTGCCAATTAAATTGTGTATTTTAGAAGGCCATTTATGACATTTTACTGATATTCAGTGGCCTAAAAACCCTCAATCAGCCTAACAGCAATATCTATAGCCAACATGATAAAATCAATATATAATACAAATTAATAAAATCAATACAGCATTTGTGGCTGATTACACGGTTACTTTTAATCAAGATTTCCATAACATTTTGGTCAACTTTTAACAGTTGAACTTGATTAACAGTAAAAAGTATGCATCGTTTCATTATATATCTTAATTGCCCATATAGATCAACGTTGTTCTATAGCTAGTTAGTTGTTCTTTGAACACTTCTGATCTAGTTAGTTAGTTAGTTAGTTAGTTACAAACGAACGAAACACAATGCTTGCTTCAGCAGCTGAGCTGAAGCGACGCAATAAGTTCATATTTCGCAATCCCAATGGTTCATATTACATGACAAACAGCACCTGTAAAGTGACCACATTTATTGAGATTACTTGATGTGTGTCCTTAATAGAGAACCTGTGGCAACTTTCTTTTTTCAAATAAACCAATCAATGCGTGTAGTATGAAATAATAAATTCATGATATAAGTCACATATGAGTAACTTTATATCCTAGTCTTGTTTAATTTCAACTCTATATTTGATCAACAGGTTTTGTTAACACAACACTGTTATAATACAAGATCAATATATACAGCTGCAGATGAAATTATCAGTAGTGATGAACTACCTGGTATGTACACCCTGATAGAAGGGTGAACAATTTCACAGTAAACAACAAGAAAAATGGGACTTCAACTTCAATAAACCTCCTGCCTGCTTGTTTCCTAGGAACAAAGAGTGGAACTGATGCTGACCACATGGCAGCGCTTGCTGGCTCCCCACTTCCGTACTTCATTACTCATTAACCAATGACTATAACATGGAGTGCTCTGATTGCATGACATGATAGCTAAAATGTAGATGTATAATTCTTCATGGTCGACAATTTTTGTACATGAAATTTTAAGTAATATCTTAAAATTTATTAATTTCAAATGGGCATTGAAAATTGTAATTCAAAATCACAGCAAGGTGGAATGGTAGACAATTTAGTACATTGCGAAACAGCATATTTTTTATTAATCTGATATTTATTTCATGAAATCATTTTTTGGTAGGATTTTTTTATCCCAAGTTTTTTTTAATCACATTGGATGTTTAGTGAATCTACATATTTTGTATATTAAAGTTGAAAACAAAATTGTGTTGTCCCAGTATATTACAAAATTGTTTTTTACCAGAATATACTGTATGCTAACTATGCATAGTTTTCATCAAGTCACTGTCAAAGGGTACGCATGAAATTTTAAAAGAAGTGTTACTTCTCTTGTATGTAACCATAAGTGTTTAATGAATGGTACAAGAATTCCAGACTTGTTACTGATGTATATAATTATCCTTAATGATAGTAACCTTAGAGTGTAATAGATTGTTATCATTGGATTATTACAGTGAAGTGTTTACTTAATAATTCTAATCACTAATATAGATTAAGTAGGTAAATAAGAATAAACTTTCATGTCTTTACATGCAAATTATCTCATCCTGTATCACTTCACCAGGCATAGATTATCCATGATTTTACTCATTGCGGATCCATAGTTTTCTAACAATCAAATGTATATTATAAAATAAATACTGTATTCTGATGTGTTAACTATAACGTGCAGTGCCCCATCTATATATAAGTTATCCTCTACTAGACAGAGATTATTTGAAACCAACAGGATGAGTAAGAATTGTAACACAGTCCCCCTGATCCACACTAGTCTTGTAGACTGCAATGCTTTATTTGTTATCTGGGCCGGGTATCTGGGGCACTGACTTATGTGTTAATGGAGGACATAACATGAAGGTAGACAAACCTGAACAAAAATTAAGCCGCAGGGAAGGGACAGAGGGGGAAAGCTTCGAAGAAGAATGGGAAAGATATATCTTGCATTGTCATTCTTCATTCTTTATGTCCTTAGTGCCTTCAGGCCAATTGGACTGGAAAATCACATTGTCTGAACAGTAGACTCAAGCAGGTTAGGTAACCCATGGAGTCTTGGGGTGGGGGGGTCACACTAACTATTCTTTTCAACAAGGTAAGTTCTCTTATGTGCAGAGGGGTGACTCTTCACTACACGGGACATGCCTTTTAACGAGGGTTCTGAACCTCGTCTTCTAAGATACAAGCAAAACATGTCATCTACTATACATGGCCAAAAAGTTGCCGAGGCACGGGGGCTGCAGAAGACCAACCAAGGCAAGGATAAGGAGTAAAAACAGGCTGTGCTGGGCTTGTCATGTACACAGGAGCAGTGCTTGCATCAATAGATGTGATGAAGTCATGATTGTTGTGAATAAAGAAAATCTTTGAAGGATACAATGAAGGGAGATTTTGTGACTTGGAGCTTTGAAGTTGAAATGGTTAATGACAGAGTAGAGAAAAACTGCAGATAACCATACGCCAGTCCAACATTCTCTCAGGATAAAATATGGACACATGATGATGATGATGATGACGATGACGATGACGATGACGATGACGACGACGATGACGACGACGACGAGTACAGAGTACAACGACACTGATGATTCATACTTTCCTTGATCATGAACATTATTTAAACATTAAAGTTCCTTCTTTAATATTATCTATAAGCCTTACAAGAATTATTGGACTACATAACAGTTTTGTGGCAGATTGATCCAACTTTTCAATTGGGTGTCATAAAGATATGGTATTTTGTGATATTTGTTTGGCTTATCAATTTGTTATATGTGTTGTTGATGGTAGCTGCAATGACAATGACACTATGTTGAGGTTGTTGCAGCTGGACAACAGTGCGCATTCATTGTTACGAAGTATGCATTTAAGGATTTCTTATAAGACTGATAAATAAGAAATTCTTTTGTAGTTCGTCTTAATTGTTCTTTGATTATGTAAGCTCATATATAAGTATAAAACTTGTTAAAATTATGGTATTTAAAATCATTCATAGTTTCATACTTCTGAACAATTGGTAAGTATTTAAATTTGTATTGTTATATCCATTGCATAAATGACCCGTGCACATGCCAATTAGAGCTATACCATCGTTTTATTTCAAAATACCATCACATTAATGAAATGCAGTGATTAAACTAAAACTAAAGATCAAACAAACTTTACTATGACCAACTACCAATGTGTAATCAACAAGTACAATTATTGCCGACAAGTGGACCTAGTAATCACTAATAATCCCCTATGAGACGTAGTGTAAACACATCACTGATGTGCCGCGGCTAACTCCTCCCACTGTCGGTCGTGGCTAGCAGACGCATCTTCCAGTCTGCACCCGCATCACCTCAGTCACTAGAACATTAGCAGGCACATGGTGCACACCACTACCTAGCCCACCTGCCTGCAAACATCAAAGAATGCATGCTCCACATTTCTAATGTAATGAGTGGGATAATTTTTCATTAGGATAGAGATTTAATACATTGGATTATTGCTTCTTAATTTTTGACATTTTGTGTGGTCTTTCATAAATTGGATAATTAAAGGTGAGTTTTTTTGTGTGTTTGTGGAATGTGGAAGATATATCAGGTATTTGGATACACTGTTGAAATAAGAAATATTGTGTTATGAAATATTTATTAAAAATGTATTATGTTTATCATATCTAACAAGAGTAAGGTACAAAAGTAATACAATTGAGGGAACCAAATTTTAATGCATGGTTCAAAATTCTTTGTGTGTCCAAGATTATTGTGAGATTTACTTTGATGCTAGTTACATCTCATTTAATTGAATAGAAGGGAGTCATTTTGATTTGTTAGTTTAGACTTTTTCATTGTATATGTTAGTTCCACTATTTTCCATTTAGTAGAAACACCAAAGAATTTCCTCACATGACATGGTGACTGTGACAAATCAATTAAACAAATTTCAAAATTCATTTTAAAATTTGTTTTTCTCTGTAAGTCATCTCCACGTATTTAGTTATAGTAAATTTAGGAACAATGGTCTATATTTTGAAGTAGTTCTGTTACTTGTGAATTAAAACATTGATAAACATTGATTAGTATTTATATGATGTTGTATTTGCAAATGGTGTTATTGTTTATCTTATTCATTTGTCACTATTGAAACATGCAAAACTGAACGGACATAAATTTGCCATTTCATTTTGCGTCTTTTAATTTCAAATCTTATTTATTTACATCCTGTGAATGAGATCAGAAAATGTTTATTTTGTTAGAATAAGAGAACTTAACATTGCTTTGTATTTTGTTATCTGTCGATATGTTACTAAATTAAACTGATACCAATCAAGAGACACTTTAGATGGATATTAAATTTATTGCAGGAAGCAATACCCAGGAAAGCAAACATGTTACCTTCACATGCATATTTAATTTGTCATCTGGCAATTCTTATAAACTCCAATAATCTATGATTTATTACAAATCTCATATTTTACTTTGACAAAAAGTCAATCTATTCATTATATTTCAATGGTATTGGCCTTACAAGTGAAGGGTTCCTTGCCCTGTATGATTCAACAATCCAGATTTATAGCAAGTCATTCTTCAAGTTCTATGTATACACTCTAGGTGTTAAATTTAACCAAATTTGTGGATTCTGTATATTTCCTTGTTATTAACATATGAACTTGCGGTTTAATCAGTCAAGTAGTTTACGAGTGTAAATTATGTAATACATCAGTAAGATGAAGGAAGCAAGTGTGACATGTCAATTTCGTTTGATGAGGATCTGCACTTCTCGTAACACATCTTCAGAACTCTCAAAGGGCATTGAACAGCAGATCAAGTATCAGTATTTTTATTGCTGGCACTTGTGGCAAAATGACCGCCAGTCTGAAACTTATTGCAAACATCATTATGAAGTAGGTTAATGTTAGAGTAGGAGTAACACATTTGACTCAAACATGGCCTGCTTTAGTCCTAATCCTAAAGTTGAATAGAAAAAAAATAGCAGAAAGGTTATTTTACAAAACAGTATAAAAATGTATTTTTACACTTTGTTTTATTCATTTTCCCATGCTACATCAGACCAAATACTCAGTAAGTTCATGAATCATAATCTTTCACCAGTATTACTGTGGTCACCACATGCTCTGAAGTCTCAGTACTTCAATCACCTTGGCACCCGCCATGCACATTATGATAGCACCTAATCCATCAAGATGGCTGAGGGTCAGAGAGTGACTAGTGCTAGGTTGTGTCATCCAAGACAGGCTGAGAGGGCAGTTCTACCAGGATGGGGCACTTTCTGCTCATCAGGATAACCAGAGGGGGGGCCATGACACTTTAGAATGCTGTTCTCTTTATCTTTGTATGTTTACATCATCAGGAGACATTTGTTGATCTTTCTAATTACAGTCTTTCTTTCTATCAGGAGGTAGCTCTTAGAATGCATGCGAGCATGTCATCACAATGTTATCACAATGTTATCCGACAAATAACAAAGTGGTGACTGTGTTTCTTCCTAGATAATCATGAATGTTGAATTCCAAACAAAAAGTCAAAAATTGATGAAACTCGTAACACATGGAGATTTTCATATAACAAGGGTTAAATTAAGAAAAGGTTTCAAAACAATTTAGCAGTGTTCTTTAATTTGTTGTCAAAGTAGAAAGCTTCAATTTAGCTTTTCCATGTTAGACATTAAACAAACAAATTAGGATTGAATACCTGTGGGAATTTACAGGATGCTTTGATGCTTTTATGTAAACCTACATAACTACCTAAACCTTGAATTCAAAACTCCCAACAGTCAGAATAGATTTTCAGACATTTAAAAAATTGCAACATGCAAGTATTTAATGTCAATTGTAATATCTGCTTTATATTTCATTATTGGAATAGCCTAATCTATAGGTCACAGTTAAGTCTTAAGTGTTGTAAAACAAAAGGAGGGAAAATGGTTTTCTTTATCAAATTTCTAAATTGATGACTAAGTGTTTAAAATAAATTGTGCAAATGTTTTTATTGTTTTTTGCAGATACAGTGCACTTCTGAGAGGCACCATGAGGGGGGACCAGGTCGTCTTGTACCTGTCCGCTGTGATAACCACGATCACTGCTAACATTCCTTTCCAACAACAGGTTTGTAATTACCAATATATTTTAATCAGATTGTTAGCATTAAGAATACATCAAACAATGCTCCAACGTACAGGTGAATGATGCTTGCTTGATAATCATGCGTATCTGTTTTAGGCAAATTATTCAAATCACATTTTAAGGAAAATAACCCATCATTCAAAGAGCCCATTTTAGCCATCAAAATGTACCGTATACTACCATCCAAGTGCCTACCCTTGTGTAACAGCCCCCCCTTTTCCTTAAATGTCCTTAAGTATTATGTAGTAACTGCACTCTCATGTAACAGCCCAACCCCCCGTTTGAAAAAATTCAATTTAACAGCCCTGGGCGCTTGGATGGTCGTATACAGTAATTACAGACCAACCATGATCCATAAGAGTACAAAGCAGCACAATCACTACTGTGTGATGCAGTAAGATTATCAATTGATATACCAATTACAGCTTTTTTGTAGGCTGTATTAGAAACAAATATTAATGCATATTAGCAAACATACATCAAATATTTTTTCTCAATAGTGTACTAATTGTTTAAGCGTATCCAATTTCGATATCTACCTTAAAATGCTCAAAAGATATCAAAATTTACCAGGGCCCTTATCTTATTTTGTTTAACCTATAGATGTACTAGTACACCTCTTACTAGCCAAATTCTACTTTAATTATCTCTGCTGTTCATATAATAAAGAAAATAACTATAATAGTAGATGAAGAGTACAGCATTGACAGGAAGGAAATTAGCTTCCCACTACATCCAGCCCAGCCTGGAGTAAAGCATTCCTCAACAGTCCTTGATTTTTGTACCTTTCATGACCTTTACCTTTCACAGACCACCACATGAGCAGCCTGAGGACACAACAGGGAACAAGTGGCCAAATTGTGTCTATTAGAAAACGTTTAACAGAAAAGATTACTTGTTATATCACGTTGATCAAGGAGTATTAATTAAGTTAAGGCATAGACCATGTAATTGGCCATTTATTTATTTACATGCATGACTATAACCCAAATGGGCACTGACTCTGTTTCCACCTGGAAGAGGAGCGGTTTCACTTGTTAATCAAATGTGGTCTATTTCATGTGGCCAATAAATGGTTCACCATGATGTGATTATGAATGAATCTGATATTATTTTATGCTGCTATTCCATTTGTTACTTCAATATGCAACGAAGTACATGTATATGAAATATTATACAGATCTTGAAGAACTTATATAGATCTATGTAATACTAGTAAAAAAAATTGTTTTTGGGCTGTTTTTCCTAATTTAAGTGGTACCTTGTTGTGTGAATTGGGCTTTGCCAAAATCACCTGCCAATTTAAAGGAATTGATAGCTATATTTCAAAAGTAACTGAACTGAGCACTTTTACTTGATAATCAACCCATGGAGACCACATGGCAGGTACCTATAATAATTGAATATTAAACAAACCACACTCTGCTTGAACCATATTCGACATTTCTTGATTTGTAGTGATTTTTCATCAATAATATTATTTACATCATGACTAAATAGAAATATGACATCTTCTTTGGAAGCTTTATCTTAAACAGTCATTTACATGTCTCTACCTGCTTTCTGGCTAGTATGGCTGATAGGAATTTCTTCACTTCCCAGTAACTTTGATCATGAAAAATCACATCTGATGAGAATCCTTGAAATGGGAATGCTATTGACTTTCAGTTGACAGCTAAAACCGGTAGCAAATCAAAAGGTTAACATTGGGTCAAACATTGCTGATTATCATAATACTGATGAAATAACTCTGTGTCCAGGGTCAAAGTTTATAAGTGAAAAGTTGATATTTTGAAAAAAAAAAAATAATAATTCCAAACATTTTTCAATGTAATAAAATAAATCAGCATTATTTTAGGTGGATTCTCAAATCATAAATCATTCAGGGTCTATTATTGGAATATGTCTAATCTTCACAAGAACATAGATCAAATTAATGTTCGAATTATTTGTTCTTAAGACTCATCAGTTTGGTTTGTCATTGTGTCCTCTTCAGCATGCACCTTTCTCTCCTCATTCACACATAACATGGAGCAACACCTAGGACCACTATCCTCATAATGAGTGGCAATAATTATGTCTTTCTAACATATGTTGTCTGAAGTTGCATGCTTTTGAAAATACTGTAAATGAAATATACCATTCATTTCTCATAAACGCTCAAGGCATACATTGACATCACTTTTAGTATTTTGTTTCGTTTATTATTGAATAATAACATGAGCAGGTTTCACTAAAAATTACAAATAATATACAAACGTTTAGCATCAGAGATAAATACAAAAATACAGAACATAAGTAATATAGAAAACCAGCAAAAAATTAAACTTACAGAACAATTAGTCACGTGACTCCAAAAATGAACTTACTCTTTAGACAGGGACCTTTTTTTGTAATTTAAAAAAAATCAAATTAACACCCACACTTTATTGTTATGTATGTTGTATATATATTTTATATGTACATGGTGTATGATAAATTACTTGTTAACAGTTCAAATTTAATAATTAGTTTTTTGGATGTTCCACACATATATTATACATGCAAGCCATACTTCCAATATTCGAATTTCTATTATGTCTATCAGACGTTATAATCATGGCATGTCTAAAACAAGCTATATTTGAATAACCTGTGACATTTGTCCCTAATCCCCACTTCCCCATTCCCTCATTCCCTCATGCCCCCCGTCGACCAGAAAAAGCAGGCGTGCATCATGAACCTACACTCATGAAGGTTGAGCTCCCCTCAGCTTGATATTGAATGCTTGCAATACGCCAATGCAAATCTTGGTTCTTTGCCTATTGACTTGTAGTATGTATAGCTTATAGCTTATAGCTTATAGCTTATAGATATAACAATTTTGGAAATATTTACCGAATAGATATGGTCAGATATGTAAATAATTACAGGTAACAAAAATTGGATCGATATTATTAATTAATTTATAATATTGTAATATGATAGCTGCAAATGAATATATTGTGATATCTAATAGATATGAAAAGTGTAAACCTGTGTGCAAGTCAGGTATTTTATTTGAATTTTATTTGAAAGGGAAATATAATTGAATGACATTTGAGCAATGAGTATTTTAAAAAAGCTATATGAAAGGAATCATTCTTGACATACTGCTCTCAAATTTCTTGGTTCATATCATGAACATGTGGAGGTTTTGTTGACTCTCATCAATGGGCAGGTATGGAATAGATGTATGAGATTTCTCTCACCCATGTCCAACAAGAAGCATAATCTTGTTTCAAGCCTTTAGATTTTGAGTCTTTACGCCAGTTTTCAATTATATTGTTATCTTGCGTCCATGGTTTGGATTTGTCAAGTTCAGACATCTATTTGATTTAGCAGGTGTGAGTAAAAATGAGCATTCCATTGTGATTATAAGTGTTGTTAAATAATGGCAGTTTTTATCTGATTTGCAGGGAATGGAAATGGTCTGAAAAGATAATTGTTAAAATTTCACTATAAATTGTCACAACAAAATGGAAAATTGCATATTTAGGCCTACATTTGAAATTGAAATATCAGCGTCAAGTCAAAGCATCTCAACAATATTTTGGCATCATAAGATATTGAGTCAATGTCTACTTAGATTCGATTGTATTCAACAAACTTGATTGAATTATCTAATTATTTTGGATATTTAGCAAAAACACTCACTATTCTTATTGCTCCAGTGCTCTAGAATTTTGCAACTGTCCCTGGAAATTTACCTGAATCAGAGAGGAGCTCTCTTGGTGGAAAAAGTGCAATCTGTTACTCTGTTACGTTTTTTGCAATAGAGACCTGTGCTTATTAACTCAGTCATAGATGTATATCTGGTATATACTTTTTCAAATAACTGGAACAGCAGATGTGATCTGATCTTCATTTTATATGTTACTTCTAGCTGTGTGTATTCCTGGAGAGAAAGGAAGTTGAAGTTTGATTTACATTGCAATATACCAAACAGATATTGAAGGAACATGTAGCAGTTATAGTTGAAATTCATTTTTTATTTGTAAATATATTGTAAAATCCTAGGTGGTAAATGTAAAACAGATGGTGAAAAAGATTTCACATTTGTCTTTGATTTTGCGACCTTAACACAGACAGTTTAAATAAAGTTTTTGCATGACAGAAAGTGGTGCCCTCGCTGTCATCATTTCTTGCTTTTGGATGCAGGTCAATGCCAATAATGTACACTGTGAAATATTAAATGTTTTTACACTCATTTTATACACATTTGACTGATAGAGTAGAATGGGATGTTGAGGAAACATAGACTTGGAGTATATACTTTTAATACATATATATTTCCACAGTCTTATCACCATTTCCTACATGAATCATTTAGGGACCTGGAAGCTCAGTATTTGTCATGCTACCAATCAGCGATCATTAAACTGGGGAAGTGTAAATTGGAGCAGTATTTTAGTCTGTAGAAATCTCATGCTTTAATACATGCATTAATTAAATGTGTCAAGAGAGCTCAAAATTATCCAATTTTGTTATGCTCAGTGACTTGCTTCTGCTGGGTATGGTAAAGAATTAAAGTATATGTTGCACAATAAATTCATTCAAACATCTTGACCTAGGATCAAAGCACATTAATGTAAAATCAAATATTTTATTGGCCTCTGAAATAGTCTGCCCTGCCCCAAACAATAATGTAGTCAAAATTTACATCTTGTGTAGTTAACAGTTTGTCTGGAGCATTGTCTTCAGCTTGTTCGCAGCTATGTAAAGCAATTCGGCACTGATAACTTAAGTTGGACCATCAAGGCGTTTGCCTGTTTGGTATTGTTTGTTTTTCTTTTGTCTGAGACATGATTTTTTGTTTGTGAAATAGTTTGTTCAACATCTGATTCACATTGAGCAAGAGAGTTGTCACATAATGAATTTACTGCTCTAATTCAAGTTTCTTTAATGATTTACATCATTAGAAATGCATGCATAAAGATAATGAGCTACCATTTTCCTAAAAATCATCATCTATGAAGAATTGAAGATACTACCGGGTAAAAGATATTTTGCAGAATGTTTGTTCTTATTTTGTTTAAACGTAAAAATGTGTGACATTATTGATATCAAATGATTATAACTATTATCTTTCAGTATATACATCTCAGAAGTAAAAGACAAGCAGGGCTTGGTGGTGCAGAAGAAGGCTGGGGTCCGTGGGGAAGCCCCAGTGAGTGCTCCCGGACGTGCGGAGGTGGAGTCCAGTATCAAGAGAGGACCTGCAGTACATTAAGGTAGATCCAGAACATTCAGGGATAGAGAATGTCTAATCCCATTCGTCTGCCCTCATATGGACCTTGTAGATAGATATGCGGCACTGTCTTTCGAATCTGATTGGAATTTACTGGCACAACTCTGTTCCGTAAAAGGCTGGATAAACCATTGGAAATGATTGATCGAATATTGAATTATAAAGTCCAACCAATCATTTGTCAGTATCAATGCTGGACAGTGTTAGGAATTGTTAATTGCAGTATTTATATAACATTATCATGTCTTGGCCACAGAAGCTCCAGTAATGTAGATTTTTAATTTTTTCTCAATAGTGATATCTATCTCATATTATTGAAAGTTGATTAGTTGTTACTATAAATAACTATTGAAAGTTGATTAGTTGTTACTATAAATAACTATTTTGAAAGTTGATTAGTTGTTACTATAAATAACTATTTTGAGCAAGGACACAAAGTCCAGCAATTTGTTTCATTAGACATGCCTGTTGGACAAGAGTTTATCGTAAATACTACACAGCATTCTGTTGATTTTATGGCCTGTTTGATATAAATTTGAATTTACATAACCTTTTGCAAGTACACAATAAACTTCAATTGGCTTGTTGAAGATAGGCGCAGGTCTAAATTTATGTATGAAACAACACCTTTGGGACACTCTTAAGTATTACTACATAGTTAAAATGCTAAAAGTGAAGAATTTTTATGTCAAGTTCATATGCAGGCTTATCTTGCTGGTACCTTCTTAATATATGTGTATTAATTTTAGAATATTTTCCTTTATGAAATTACAAAAATTCTTACATAATGAAAAATTCATTCCCGTGATTGTTTTTGAAAAGTAGTGTTTACTTAGTTTTACTTCATATTATCATGGAATGTGATTGCTCTATATCAAATCTCAACTGCAGTTATTAAATGTACAATCACCTTGGCCTGTACACTAAATTGAAGAGATTTATTACGCAAATAGTTTATAAGTGCTAACTATTTTAGAAGTATATTTACGGTTGCAACCTAGTTTAGTTTATGGTTTTAATTTCTTATTAGTGCCTTTTAGGAGAATATTTTTATTGAGTTGCAAAAATAAAGATTTGATGAAACAACAGATTATAATATCATAACTTTACATAAGATCATTTAATTTTTATGATGAACTAATCTAATTTCATTTTGTATATATTTCCAGAGAAGATGGAAGTCCAGAATGTGCTGGCCCCAGTAAAATATATATGTCATGTAATGTAGAAGTAAGTTACATTTTTGTGTGTGTCTTTTTGTGTTTGGTTTGAAACAAAGCAATATTTGTGAACATTCTAATTATTCAACTTGAGAACATGCATAATCTTTGATGTTTATCAAAGATCTTATTGTTTTCATGAGAGCATTATAATTGAAATATATGACTGTAACTTAGTCATTGTTCTTCTTTACATCTGATAAGAAAATGTAAATGTCCTGAAAACAGATCAGTAAAGGATTCTCGTATTTAGCTGCCATTCCATCTAAAATTTGATAAGTGTATACTATTTAATGGTACTTGTAAACAATTTAAGGACATAAATTATCTGACTTTTGCAAATGACGATAATATTACTCATACTTATGTATTATTTTTTTAAATAGAGATTCATATTTTTTAAAATCTCATAAAATATCTTGACGTGACATGAAATATGCAAATATTCATTTGTAGTAACTTCTGCTTTTACTTAAGTTACATTACAACAGGAATAAATAACCAATGATCATTTATTCCTGATTACAAACCAGATAGAATAATGGAATGGAGGGTCATCTATTGTTGAAATATTTTTCAGATTATTTGTGTTATGTAAGATAGTCTTATTCTCTTGATATGCATGCATGCGTTGCATGTGTTAAGTGATGATGTACATTTCGTCAAGCTCGATAAAAAGGGGACCCTTGTAGATTTTTTTCATATCGAAATTCCACTATTTACTATTCAAATGTGGTAAGAAAAAGAGAATATGTTCTACTTTTGTGGAGTTAGACAAAATGTACATCATACCAAAAAATATTATTGCGTACTGGTATCTATTAAAAAGAGTATAGTGTTTATATTTTGTCAATTTTTAGGAATGTCCTGAGGGCAGTAGAGACTTCAGAGCATGGCAGTGTTCAAGATACAATGATATAGAGTTTGATGGGAAATTTTATGAATGGCAGCCTTATTATGGAGGTAAATTATCAATTTATTTTTTGTGATAAATGCTTGATAGTTACTTATGTTAAGTAAGTTTTTCTTTGTACATTTATAATGTAGTCTTTTTAGTTTCTTCACCTTAAACAATTTCTTTATGGCATTTGATTTTATATTATGATATAATAGATGACAAAGTCATACATATTGTGTCATAGGGGTGCATGTTGAACATACACCTGATTCGAATATTCCCATCAAAGTGAAAAGGATTGCAAGTACAAGTGGTCTGATTATGTTTATGATGCTGTGATTACAACTTGTTTTTTGCACACACTATATACATGCTCATAATGCATGGGTATTTCAAAATGTGAAGAATTGAGACAACCATTAAAATGTATAGTTTGTTTATGAAAATATTGATGGAGATATGTTTCATGAAATACAAAGCGACCACTGTAAAGTCTCGTCCACACAGCTACGACTGTATGCGACGTGATGTGACGCGACGCTCTACGACGCAATGGTCGTAGAGTGGTGTTTAGAAAAATCAAAATTGCGTGAGCTTACGAAGCGCCATGACGTTTTGTCGTAAGCTTCCCGCGATCATTCGCGACAGTTTCATAAACTAAACATGGGAAAGATGTCAAGGCTTTCACGTGCAGACCATAATACAGGAACACCTTTATAAACACCGTCAGCAATGGCACATTTAAGCATAAAGACGTTATGATGAAAAAGGAGACACGCACGCTCTTCCCACATTGTAACTAATACTTCTTCCCGATCTTCCTCCCAAAACACATACACCATATCTACTTATATCTCTGTATATATAATAGGTTCTGTATATTATATATTAGATTTACTTCTTAGGTATTGTAGCTTGAACATGCAGTATCCACACGCACAAATTGTACTTAATTACTGTACATATGGACGTAATATTCATCTTTTAAATGGAAAGACGACCCGTACCGTCGTAAGAGTGTCCACACTAATGCAACTCATGCCAACTATATGCGACTACCCTCGACTACGACTTTATGAATGTAGAATGGATCAAAATTATATGCAATTTCAGAAGTGAAGAAATCTTATTAACACAATTCAAGAACATCAAAATGCCTATCTGTTAAGCATTAGAGAAACCCTTCTGAGATGTTACACTAAGCTTTGTAACTAGGCTGCACAACTTGAGTTGTGTAAATAGGCAATGATTACCACAACATTTCTGTTAATATTACTGACTTTAGCTGTACATTTGTGAAATGTTGTGGTTTGAATACTAGACCATCCATTAGTAGGACTAAAACCTGATCACACCATGGAGGTCAGACAGGTGCATCCCTAGCAGACACCTGTACTTGGCACAAAAGCAGACTGTAAAGCTACAAAATTTTGGAAAATGTGCCAAATATTTTGAAAAGTGATTAGGTAAATGCTGTTGTCTCATATTCTGAAGTTGCACGTACCAAGGAACAACATTTTGTAATTTATTAGTCATGTTCTCCAATTAAGAGTCCAGATAAGCTATGATAGGGTTTGTGTAATTTATGTGCATGTTGCTCTGCACGTGCCATTGACTTTGACGATACAACTTGTTCTTGATACAAACAAAATGCTACTTTTTATTAGCAATCAATTGGAGGATTAAACATAAGAGTAATAGGTCTGAAATGCTTATTGGAAGTGTGGGCCAAAAGGAGCAATTATGTATAAGCATTTCTCCTCTCTTCCTCGTGCGTCCTATGAAATACACAGAGATTCACAGCATTGCATGTTTTTGTTCAGCATGCTTCACCCACTCTTTAAAGGTTGATGAGGTCAAGAGTTTGGTATTGCAACAAGAACTGAGTGAACTTGCACACCTTGTTAACTTATTTGTAGTTTTTTAAAAGGAAAGTGTACCTTACATTAAGCGATCTTGAATATTCGATAAAATAATCACTATGAAATGTAATGTTGTTATGTAACTTACAAGAAAGAACATACAATTTACATCACTATGTATAGGAGCTACATAAAGTATGTACAGAAATAGAACACATAAAGTATGTTTGTCCAACATACAAGACAGGGAAACTAATCATCATGACCTAGCAAGGTCATACAAGCACAAGATGTGTATACATTTTGTGTTTGTACACTAAGCAAATAGACACAAATACCATGCACGTGTCTAACATTCGTAGTACCAAATATTAGACAGCAATACAACAATCATTACCAGTTAGTGTGTAGCTAAAACATCCCCATCGCTACTGTTGAATTGCCCAGTGGTCAGCTTGGAGTGTGGCATGTAGCAGCAAACATAGTGAATGAGAACGTCTGTGTCGATCATATCATAGTCAGAAGACCCACACTTACCCCAAACTAATGCTGATCTTTGGCAAAGTGATGTTACCTTACTTAATCCAGAATGAACCCTTCGGTTATCAGTACCAATTGTACAATAGGTTAGGCAAAAACAAAAATATATATATCATAATAGCAAATATATGTTTAACCAATTTTCTTCTTCTCTCTCTCTTTTCTATGGCAAGCAAGCTCCTACCACCAATTATTTGTTTTGTTTTCTGTTTCATAGAAATAGTTGTCAGTAAGTAAACTCATAGAAAAGGATGTAAGTGACTGTTGTTTGGATGTACATGACAAATAATTGAGCACATTGCATTCAATTTTAGACAATGACACTATTTTGTCAGTTATGAAATGTATATTAAGCCGATGTCATGATTGTAGGCAAGCATATGAATGAATAGCATTTGAAAGATTGTGCATTTTAATTGCATTTTTGACTATATAATCTTTGATTTTTCATAACTTCAGTGAAACTATTATGAGCGATGCTTCTTTTGTTCAGTTTTGCTGTACCACTCATGGCATGTATACTATACATCTTTAGCTGTTCTTGCATGATTTCCATATGTTCCAGTTAATAGTTGGCCAAAATCTCATATGTAGTAACTTTTGTAGCTATTGCTTTGTACATGTGCATGTACATATCACAATGTGAACAATATTACCAAAAAGGTTTTAATAGTCCTCTACTGGTATATAATTCTTTAAACGTTCAACCGGCAATCAAATTCTTATTGTGAACTTTTCAGAATATTTTTTATCTTTAATTTCCTTTCAAGCTCCAACCGAAATGATTTTTTGTCAACTACTCGATGTTGTTTTCTTTTTTGTTGTAGAGACTTGTACTCTTTTGTACTGATTTCATTTAAATCTCAACTGCATTTTCATTGTATAGGAATACATACAGTTAACTTTCAGTACAAGTAATTTAGGAAGTGTCACAAGACATGGTGTAAGGAAATTTGCGATTTGCATCAACATTTATACAATTGATGTATCATGTTTATAGAGTGTAAACTGACCAAGAATGTTCATGGTGACCTGTGTCCCATCCCACAAGATATCTGCCATACCACCTGGAGCAAGGCAAAATTGCTTTTATCAATTAGTGGTTTCTGCCTAATCTTGTTGATCCCAGGTGGTCATTTAATCACTGACAAACTAGTTAGGTACATAATCATCAATCATTGACTACCTAGATAAGGCACTTCTTATGTATGGATTATACTTTGAATTCTATTGGGAATGCCGATATTATTTATATTTTAATAAATATGTATAGATTAACTTAAAATCCCTTCAGCTGGTTTCATGTAAGATTGTGCAAAGTTTTTTGAATTTTTTGAGCATGACTTTGACCAAATGCTCTATACTAGTATATAACACTATAGATTAGCAATATTCAAGTTAAAATTTATTGAGCAGATGTAACTTTAACAAAAATAGTGGACGCGTGAAAAAAAAGGTAAAGTGATCTGTAAAAGTATGCTCAAAGGGTCAAGAACAGGATGTAGAAATGTAAATAATCTATGCCAATTAGATGATCTTCCTCCCTCTGTCAACTCCTCACTGGGTCAGTCTTTTTCACAGGGAGCAGCATGTGACATTGTAAATATTTGTGCACAATTAGGTGTTGTTTGGGTTTGAGGCGCCTTTGCTGTGACTCTTGGCTTCAAGTGCCGCTTCTTGTTATCTCTGTTTCAGCAATGGCATAGCCAAGTGTTTATAACTAAACTATGACATAATGTTGGTTTACTTTTATTTCAATTAAGATTTCATCATTTATTAATATTAGTATCTTAATACTTATATATTTATTTTGAATGATTTATTTGTATGTGCTTTAACAACTATTAAAAATATATAGCAATCACAATGAAACATATGTTATACTTACTAGCAAGAAAAGTAATTTCTGTATAACAATTACAGGTCACCATAAATGTGAGCTGAACTGTCTAGCAAAAGGAGAGAAATTTTATTACCGCCATGCCAGTAAAGTTATTGATGGAACGCCATGTACAAGAGACTCACAAGATGTGTGTGTGGATGGAATTTGCCAAGTAAGTGGAGCATATTATTTAATAACATACATCAGTTGGAAAAGTACACCTTTTGGCTGAAAAGGACACACATTTAAGTAAAATTGGTATGAACAAGAATTTTGCATTTTGCATCAACATACAAAAATGATGTACAATATATAAATATTGGCATTTGTCAGTCTTCAGATTATTTATAAACTATTGTTATGGATATGGTTATAGCTAATAGACTTATGAACAGCAATTTCACATACCACCTGTTTATGTCTGTATACGAATGGGGAAACACTTAAATTACTCAAAACATTGAAGAGGTATTTATTACACGTTATTTTTACGAACAAAAAAAGACATCAATGTTACTTGTTGCACTGTGCGGAAGAGGATCACAACTGTTAATGTGGAGAAAATACACCTTTAGAAACACACAATTAACAATGAATTTTTTAGTATTAGATAAAGTAATGTCAAAACATCCATATATTGTGTAGAGCGAACAAATATGCCATTGATACCCATTTAATGACATGTTAAAATATACTTGAATGACAAAAATGATTACCTATGATGAAATTTCCCAACGTTTTTGTTCATCTTCATCAATGCCTTAGAACTCTTTTATCTTTCACATAATGAGTTGGCAAAGTATCCTGTCAAGAATGTTAGATAAAATCTCCCTTGTTGAACATTTACTTACAACTCGTAGTAAACTCTGTGCATTTTTGTAGAGTAACAAAATCAGGAGTATTGTCATGAGCAATTGTAAATATTTATGTGTACATCTTGGTAGTAATATGTGTGTATGCATTTGCACATATCCTGCATATTGTGCCGAATAATAACTCATTAATAGACCTGTGTCATCCATTTTCATTTCCTTATTATATTCGCTCAAGAACAATGGATCATCCGCATAATACTCATTATGGTCTCCAGATTATCAACTAGAGCTACATGTAGAGCTAGAGCTTTTTAAGGCAGCTTTTTTTCCACTAAAAAAAGATGACCCCACACATTTTAATTTATGACAATATTTGACTCAACAGGCCTGCTTCTATTATCATCATATAAAAATAGCCATTGAAATAGCGGCAAGATTTCTTTATTAAAAATCTCAGCAATTTACATTTGCATGCAGACTTTCAACTTAACTGTAATATTTGGAAATGGACATTGACAGAATTTGGTGACTCAGGCTGCAGAAAGTTGTATTATCAGTTTACATAGCGATTAGCATAAGTATTTCCTGGAAGAGAGTTCCTTGGTCCAGCCTCAGCCGGGCAGTAACAACCTGGACACAATCTGTTTAGTCAGAATTACACATATTTGTGTAGCTCCGATTCTGTGACGAGATAATTAGATCTGGTTTGATTGTGTAATTTCCTGCATGTTACCACAATTTCTTTCTTTCCAAATTTAACATTTCTATAGTTTGTCCAGTAACCCACCTTTCCCCCAATAACTTTGTTCAATCGTAACAGATTTTCATACAACTTACCTTGTTGTGTGCACAATCAAAGATGACTTGCTGAGATGACAAGACTATAGTCCATAATGTGTTTTACATACTGGTAAAACGTAAATGTCATGTTTTTTTAGTAGTATTCATGCCACCTGCACGGTGCAGTATCATATGTCAATATCATTACATTATATGTATGTCATGCATGTCATGCGTATGTCATGCGTACATGCATTGTTATGTAATTGTATGAGGTAGCGTCAAGGGTCGTTATGGTTTGTTGTTGTAATGTGCTGCTTGCAGTATCCATGATATTTGGTCCTGAAACTGCTATTTAAACTGTAAAAATAATTACTGGACAGACTATAATGAAGTGAACCATTTATTATGTTATTATCTCCCAATATCTGGTAAGAGGCGGATGAGCAGCTTAGGCAGGAAGGGCAGGACTTCATGTCTCTTATAGTATGTGTTTATGGATATCATTAATATGCTCTATCAACATGGTAATTAACATGCAATAGTGGTATCTATCATAACTATAGCATCCAAACACACAGTGAGTGAGACTTTATTTGTTTTGTTTTTTCCGTAGAACGCATTTTTAAGGTGATGTAATAATGTATAGAAATGGTGTAGAAAGTTGTAAGAAAGTTAGTGACCTTTTTATCAGTTACCATGGGAAGCTGTCGTTTAATGACCTTGTAATAAATCTTTCTGTTTTTACCTCATCGAATAAAACATTGCGTACAGTTAACATTTCAACAAAAATCTATATGATCAACACAATACATAACATATTATGTAGGACTCCATGCCATATGGAACAGATTTTGTGAATACAGACATGAAATACAATCCAGGGAACCAGTGTCTTTAATGTTCCGCAATGGGAATATTGGCAGGCTGTCGAGGTTGTTGGGAGTCATCTTTGTTCATTGATTCATTTTAGAATCCCAAGTAGTTTTCCAATGTTTAAAATGAGTTTCCTTCATCTAAAATGACTAAGACAACAAATGGGTAAAAAACATTTTCATCATTATACTTTGGTTCAGAATTATTGAGATATATCTATTGTAAATTATTCACATTCTTCAACATGTAGGTTACCAGGACAGAAATTAGTTCCTCAAGTGACTTTTGTAATCTCCAAACTAATCTTGACCAAACATCAACAAGATTCCATCCCGCTTGGATCATTACAAGATCCCCAATGAAATATTCACTGAATTCTCAATATAGAGTTCTCAAAATTGTAATAGTCTTAAGAAAATGAAGTAAAACAATCTAAAAATCAAGAATTTGAGTTTTCATTATATATATCTACATTATTCAATATTCTGACAGATAAGGTGGAAATTGTGGTTTTGCTCATTATCATGTAGTTCAAAGCTCATTATCATGTAGTTCAAAAGCAAAAGGTATAGACCATGACCTTTTGCCTGCTCAATATCACAGTAAAGGTGACCATTACACCAAGAGTTTCCATTTTCCATGTATTGATGACCTATGTTCTCATGTTAGAAGTCTGCTTGCTGAGCAATGGTCATAAAGCATGTGTGAATTGGTCGGAGAAACTCTAGTCCTCCTCCATCTTCACTTTAGCCAGTGTTAGCTTGTAAATACGATGTAATGAGAATATACCACCGAGGACTTATTTTTCTTTTGTTGCTTTCTGTCTTTGTTGGGAGGATTTCCTGACATTTTCATTGCTGCAAAATTGAATGGTGACAGTAATTACTTACGACTTGCTGTATGTTATTTATGCACCACGTTTATATTATAACATGCTTATTTTTGAAAACGAGTTGTAAATAAAAACACTGTTATGAAAATTAAACTTTCAAATTTATTTTGATGTATTTCATTCTAAAGGTATGCATTTATAAATAATATTAGACTAATTATAAATTTTTGTTTTTGATAAGTTTATTTTGTGTTTGTTTTGAAAATACATCTCTATAATATATTTGCCTGAAGTGTTTTTTCATAACAGCAAACCTGACATATACATGTATTTCAAGCCTTACTCAATTTTTATGTGTTACTCATGTCAATTACTGATATATTTCGACAATATAAATTTTAACAATACATGATTGCATCTGTGTAGTATTGCATAGTCAAATGGACAATGATCTGTATAACCAAACCATAAACCAAATTTATGGAATGTAAAGCTTGTCAATATAATCAAATGTAACAAATTACAATATACGCTAGTGTGCATTAAATAGTAAATGCCATACTTCAAACATGCACTTCTACTTTTTAATACATTAGCTATTTCCTTCAACATCCTACAATCACTGCAACTCGTTTCCTGGTATATAAAAGTTTATAAACATGGATATTACACCAAATCATAACAACCATAACCTAATCAAAAAAAATTCAAGCGCAAATTGCGCTCACTTTATGAAGAGTATTAAAGTTAAATTACACATGTACTGCAGCCTGTAGGATGTGATAAGATGCTTGGATCCACCAAGAAGCTTGATGAATGTCATGTGTGCGGTGGGGATGGATCCTCGTGTAAAACTGTGCAGGGCTATGTCACTACAGACAACCTCCAATATGGTATGGACCATTGATTGGTATTTAATTTATTGCATTCCCAGTTGTAATATTCACTGAATAGCTTCATCTAGAAAGATATTTGTTTCATATCAGTTTTGATTTAATTTGTTTCAATTAATGATAATGGATTCATTTTTTGTTTTTCAATTGATGAAGAAAATGTTTGTTCAGTATTGAATTAAAGGAAAATTGGTATGTGTACGTGTGTGATAGCAAACATATGAAATGTTAAAGATAACTTAATTTTATTTGCACGTGTTACAGGATACAGTGATGTTTTATTGATACCAGCTGGAGCTACATCTATCAAAATCAGTGAAGAGTCAGCCAGCAACAACTACTTAGGTAAAATATGATTATTTTTCTTTACAGCAAATTTGTTATGATGTTTTTAGTTTTACTAAATCAAGATAAGAAAATACTCAAGTGCTTAGTATTTACTCCCCAAATGCTGTAACTTATTAAAAGCTTGGGCTGGAAATTATTTCATTTGAAAGAAAATTATGAGGCTGGATTTGTTTATTTGCATTCCAATGTCAAGTTATACAGTAATGTAATATTTTTTCTCCTTTTTGTTGCACACATGCACACCATGTACATTTTGAAAATTATTTTAGCTCTTCGAAACAAAGCTGGAGATTTTTACCTAAATGGCAACTACGTTATTGACTTGGCAAAGAAGAAGACATTTGCTGGCACCAACATCAAGTACAACCGTGGAGGACAGGAAGGCCATGGTCACCAGCACATCCTTGCTGACGGACCCACAAATGAACCTCTTTTTGTGTCGGTAAGTCAGTTTTGTCTAAATGATACAGTGCTTTTCAGGTTCTTATTGCCTTAAGACCGCATACACCAAACAATATCATTGGAAAAAAATCCACAAGATCGAATCCACGGGTATTTATTAGGAATATGAAAGAAAATAACACGTAAGTTAGGTTGTTAGTTAATTAGAACCTATGTCAGAGAAAGAAAATGTATCACTCTCAAAAGTTTCAAGCTCTGTATTTTATGGTTATTACCTCATTTACAGGTATTGAGAACTGATGGTCCAACTCCAGTGATCAACTACAAATACTCCCTTCCTGAAGCCAGCAGCAGCAACATAATAGCCGACTACCAGTGGGTGCCAGAGGCATGGGGAGAGTGTTCACGAAAGTGTGCAGGAGGTTTGTGCATCTATGTGACTTTATCTTATGAATGACATTGTTGTTCAGTTCGAAAAAGAAATGAACAGCATGGAAGTAAATATTTCTCCTTGTCACCACCACTAGAAAATGTTTGGAGCAAACTACTTTTGTTTTCGTTTCATCTGTGATTTATCAGAATGATAATCAGGGATTGCTTGCTTTCCATGAAAACTTCAATTTAATATTGACATACACAAACACTTTACAGTATCTAGAATGTGAACAAACATTCCGTGAAGTTGTGCTGAATTGTTTGAAATACTTTTAGTGTGAAAAAGTGCAATGTGCTCACAAAGTGCCAGGTATGCCACTCAACTTACCTGGTTTTAAAGTAGTCTAAATACTCAGCCTAGTCATAAAAAGCACAATGTTGACCTTTTGATCCATAATCCTGCATAACTAGCATGCACTATGCATTTCTTTCCATAATATCACTTCATAGATATCAGGTGTTTCTCACCTGTTAATATCTGACAGCCGTCTTATACATAAATATTTCTGTACCTCCATATTTCTGTTATTAGTAAGTATTATGAAGCTGTTGATGTCAGTTTATTTATGTAACAATAATTCTCACAGTAAGAGGTGTAGGGACCACCCTGTCGACTGATTGTATTGTTACCGGTACAATGAATGTAACAATTTTGCTATTGTAGGCATCATAATGGAATTACTTGTAACTAAATGTCAGACGCGTTCATGTTTATCTGTGGTTTAAACTAGTTCTTAGTAAGTTTACTATTACACTTTGTCACTCATTCTTTAACGACAGGCATGGCCACTTCTGGCATCAAAACCACTGACCAGCTAGTGGAGAGATATATTCCAGACTCAAATGACCAAACGAACTGGTGATAGGATTCGAATTGCTGTTGTACGAGCTCGAGTAACACAGTTATGTCACTCACATGGTACCTGGTTGTGTTATTCATCTCATGGATTTGTTTCCTGTCTTGTGTAAACTGAGGACATCGGTTCTGCAATTGATTAACATGTTTTAAAAGGGGCTTGAGTTTAACAAAAGAAAGCAATTTTAATTGTACTACTATAGTGGCATTAGTGTTTTTATATATCCTATTGATAATAACTTTAGCATGTAGTTAGGATGGTGCCTTTGTCTGGGATAAATGTAGTAGATGAACCATATCAAAATTATACAACAAAGTATGCCACCTCAAGCTACACACTGTGTGCAGCAGCTCATTCAGCAATTAGATGATCACAAGAGTGTCCTACCAGACTCCAGCATGTTGTGTCTATGAGTCGGCCAACAGATAAATGTGGCTACAAATTGAGACGGCACCATTCCCCCAACAGCTTACCCAGGCAGGCCCGGAATGCGCATTAGCACCAATTATATGATACCTTAATAGACATTTACCAATGGAGATATGCCCCGTAACTTTAGCAGACACATTAACATTCTTCATTAGTAGAGACTATTTAATATTTCTTTATGATTTACCTCTTATGTATGTACATTTGATGGAGATACTGCCCTGAAAGATTCACTTACCCGGTATGTCTTGAAAATTAATCTCTTATGATATTCTATTTGTTTTAAAAAATTGTAATAATATTGTACCAAAAACTGTAGGTAACTAGCAAATGCTAAATAGTAGCTCTCGATCTTAATAGAAAAAGTCATGATTCATGGTGAAATTAACAAGATTATGAAATCAGCATTATATGATTTTGCAATACGATTTTTTTTGTCTACAATTCTCTTTGGGTTTATGTTGTGGGTTTTCTACCATAATGTATTTTCACTGTATAAACATATTTGTCATCAATTTACCTGTGGAAGAGAAATGTTAACAGATGATCTGTAAATGTATTTACTAAAATGACATACTTTGGCTTAGTAACCTAATAAATTATCCATGTCATGTCTTTCACCTCTTCTGATGGTTGACTGAGAAGAATAAACTTGCGGCAATATGTGTTGTAAATCTTCTATGAAAACAGCTCAGTGGCTGCAGTTGGCAAGGTAAAACTATTCTCCATGTAATATGTCATAATTTGTGATTTGTGATGTATGTTTAGATAATCCTCATCTAAGGTGAGGAAATGTTATCCCCACTCTTGTCATGTTTATCTAACATTTATAGACCACTTGCTATGAGATTGATAGAAAGACATGGGAAAGAGCAAGCCAGTTTAGATAAAATATATTTATTATTGGATTATCCTAATCAACTTATCAAGGATATAATATAGCTATGAATCATGCAGTTAGTCGAGATATAACCAGATTAAATTTAAAAAAAAGAAAACATTAATAGATACAAGAATAAATACAGGATGCAAAAAAGAATCTGTATACCTTGGTATTTTTGCAGGACAATATTTATATCAATGAGTGATTTTGAAATTAAATGCTATAGAAAATCGTCAAGAAACTAGAAAGCGTGCAATTCTGGATCAGATGGACCTGGTGACAGGGACAACAGGGTACAGATTATCTATTGAGTTTGTCACCTTCAAGGTAAACATGAGGCTGAAATCAACAGAATCCAGGCATAGCCAGGGTGAGAAGTTGCTGGATCTGTGAATCTGGTGGCTGGCAGTCTGACAGTTTCCATGTGAATCGCTCATAACGCTCCAATTAGCAAACGGCTGTATACATATGCATATCCTGAATCAGGTGATGATGCTCAAGATCTGATTAAAAGACAGCTGTAATTGGAATCAGTTTAACAGAAGATAGTTTATCTTGAAATGTAATCTGTCAAAGAGGTTGACAAAGATTAATCAATCATCATGCATCAAACACTTGTAAGATGTGTGTAGAATTGGATTTTAGCAGCATTATCATGGCATTGTGAGATTGCATAAAAACTGAGCACCTTCTTTTTTAGTCTATGGATGATGGATTTAGGATTTTGGCCTCTGGCAACGATTTTATGTGGTAGTTTAGTACCTTAGAATTGATTGTATACATGCTGTAAAACTAAAAATACAGGCTTGATGCACATTTTATCACCAGCTTGCCTCAGTTTGTTGTAGTGGTCTCTTAAACTACCATCAAGGCCGACATGTCATTTGGCACTCCATAAAAGATATCTTTTATTGTTAGTTAGTTGTAGAAGATTCTTCAATGAAGTGCACACTAGGAAAGGTGCAATGACCCTTGGTGCAGTTCATGTTTTCAATTCAAGTATGTAAATATGTGTGAAATGACATGAATTGGAGACATATCATCTACTAGTAGTTTATAGTATTAGTAGATGAAACTTTTCTCATGGGATCCCACCCACCTTGAGGAAAGTGGCTGTATTGTGTGTGCAATTTCCACGTACCATTCATGTTTCCTTTCCAGATTTCACACAATCAACCGTTGTTGTTCAATTACTCAAAGGGTCTAACCACAGTAGAAATGTTTCCACATATCACCGCAAGCCATGGTCTACATGAACACTTTCCTTTCACCTAATTTTGAAAAAAGTGGGAAAGCTGTTCAGCCAGGATAAGCATTAAAAAGATAATTTGAAAAAATGGGCAATGCTTCCAATTACTCACATAAAAAAAGCTTGCTGAAAATCATGTATAATCATCGATACAAAGAGAGATGATTCTGTTCTGGCTTCTTGTTGATATCTACTGTGTGATAGATTACTGAATTTTTAAAAAGATTTATTTTAAACTTTATTAAATATTAGATACAAGAAAATGTTTGTTATTTTTGGATGTAGCTATGTAACATGGTTTTTGTTCAATTATTTTCAGTAATTAAACAGTGTGACTCATTTATTTTGGACTATAAGTCAACTTAATGGATACCTGCAAACATTCATTATTGTATAATCTACCTGATATTATACAAATTTTGGATAACACAAAATCAATGATTACTTCCGTCACTTAGTTGGGTTCATCTGTATCAAGTACCATTTTTTCAATGTTTTCAAGGTTCGCCAAAATAAACATCCATACACTTTATCATAAAGAAAAGTACACAATTCTGCTCATTGTGTATTCATTATCACATAGGATATCTTGTTTAGAGCTATCAATAATATTTTTAAAAAATTGTGTGCCATTGAACAAAATCAATGCATGCGCTTTTTTAATGTAAATATGTAAGAAGCTTTCTTAGCTTTGTATATGCACTTTATAATCTCCAAATCCTCATAAATGCTGTGGGGGCATACTAGTACTTCAAGCTACAAATGAATAAATTCATGAACATCTAGATGATCATTTCTACAGAGTGATGAATCCAGGTTTCGTGTGTGATACCCAGTGAACTAATCAACCTGACTGGACTACATGAATGGCATACTATGCTTGATGTATTCATAAGATTTTCCAGATATGAGATGATAATTATATAATTTAGATTAGTTTTGAAATACAATTATCCTGCACATTATATTGACTTGTTGGAATCTCAATTTCCATTAACATAATGCAAACATCTGCTTTGTTCGTTGACCAGGGATGGCCTGTTGCTATTTGAAGTAGGGAATGCATTATGTTTTACTCTTTTACACAGCTTTACAGATAGACCTGTGCTAGCAACATTCTTCATTTCCAAGTAGCACAGAAAAGCTGAGCACTCGTCTTTTTTTATTTGATTTTGAGACACATATTTTTATGGGTACATCCGGTGTGTGTTATAAGGTCATTTAAAATCGTATTTAATGTTATATCATTCAAAATGTGTATTTCACATAAAATTGATTGCTGCCACGCTGATCAACATTGGAAAATGAAGAAAATACATCTATTTAAGACATGGATCTATATATAATTACGAAGAGATGGGCGTGGCCATGTTTTGTTTTTTTTATTTTTGGAAATTCGTCTGCAATCACTTTCCTGGGGCGCTTTCACGCTTTTTGAGTGTTGCACTTTATGAGAAATCACCTTTTATGGGTTTATTTGTTCTTCGTGCGCTTGCTTTCATCAGTATTGAGGAGAAAACTGACTTACCATCACCGAATTGGGTAAAATGATTCTTTTCGTTTCTACGACTCACTTCCGATTTCGGCACACCATTGTTGCTGCGTGCGTTATGTTTTTCTGTTGCTGCGTGCGTTTGTCTGTGTTGCGGTTGCTGTGTGCGTTATGTCTCCGTAGGAGACGGGGAAGCTAGTTCTTTATAATAGTGAAGTTCGCAAGTTTTTGTTAGTCACTAGTCACTGCCATTCTTATAAAGACCGTTTTTTTGCCCATATCTTCGTCAATTTTCATGCTAACCAAAATCCGATTAAAGAGTCATAATCCTTACTCAAAATTCTATTAGGAACGTTCTTTCCATAGATGTCATATGATCAATGATACTTGAAAATGACCTTTAAATATTTAAAGTCGTGTTAGTCTAGAATTGCATGGAACTGACAAAAACGATTTTGATGGTGGTGTCAAGTATGTTTTGATTTATGAATGAAAAAGATTTTAAAATTATTAGTTTATATTATCTATTCACAACGAAACAAGCTATTGATAGTATTCTAAACCATTGGAGCCAGCATCATGGTAGGGTATGTGTGGTATGTTTAACACTATGATTTACAAACCCTATACCATACACATTTACTATTATATAAACCTTCTATATGGTAATGTGTATTGTATAGTGTTTGTAAGTCATAGTATACCCCTCCCATAATGCTGGCACCCATGTTCTAAGCAAAAACAAATACAGTACCGGGTATATATCTCCTATTAAAGTATGACATTTGTGTGCTAATATTAGTTATTTCAGGTGGTTTATAAATATACATTTATTGTAAAACACCGCAATTAGATCTGTTGTAAAATGATACTGGATGTTGAGAATTGTTGACAACGGTTATTTGTGTTTCAGGCATACAAACCAGGGAATTGTCCTGTAGAGACGCAGAGACTGGAGATGTTGTTGGTGATGAAATCTGTGACATTTTCAACATCCCAGACAGAGAGCAGGAGTGTAACACAGAGCCGTGTGAGGCAGAGTGAGTAATCACTTGCTTTTGCAGAATGAGATCATAGTTTAAAATTGGTTTGGACTGCTGCAAATTTACGATATACAATCATGTAAACATGGATGAGCTTTTTGGTTGAAAAAATTGTCTATGGTGGGTCTTAGCATGAATGTGTATTTACTTTGGAATTTCAATGGTCTAAATTTGTATATGGTCTTTTACATGTACCTACGCGAGTGTCGGCCTATAGATCATTGCGTATGGTAGTTACAGGGTGTCACTATTGTATGTTGATTACTTTGAATAAACTATCTGCTAATGATGTGCAGTGTGTACATCATTAAAAATTTATTACAGTATACAACCATCCAAAGGACCAACCCCTTATGAAGGCCCACCCCAAAATTGACCATATAAGAATCAAACAATGGAAAGTCCAATTTGATTTCACATTCATGTTAAACCCTGTATCCTGTATCATGAATATTGCCGAATCCCATGGGTATAGATCTAAAGTGTTGAAATGTCATTGAAATGTAATGTGCCATGCATGAACTTGTTATTTTACTTTATATGAAATGGTCAACTCTTATGGTGACTGCATTTTATTTGACACTGGTTACATGTGTATTTAAGGTTATTTTTAATGCTAATTGTATTGCTTCTGTCGATTACAGATATCATGTGGGTGCATGGGAAGCATGCTCCACATCATGTGGTAAAGGTGTTCAGATCCGGCCGGTGTTCTGCCAGCAGCTCCAGACAGATGACCTGTTTGCCATCGTCACGGACGACTTATGTAAGGGCAAGAGGCCGTTGTCATACCAGCCATGTAACCAGGATGTACTCTGTCCTTCTTGGGAGGTCGGACCATGGTCCACGGTAAGGAATATTTTAATTTCAAGAGTTCATACTTACTTTGGATGTTAACATGCGATATTGTGTAACATTTGGAATGTTAAGTCTTCATTATGATGATTATGATGTAAGCATGGCACAAGCTTTTTCTTTTTAAGTTAATAGTGTGGGATCATGATCGTGATTCATCTTTACCTATCCATGTGACATAATCTGTTCGATGCAGTGTAACCGTGTGTGTGGGAGCGGGGCGCAGACCCGTCAGGTGATCTGCCGCGCTCAGCACCAGCTGGAGAACGCAGTGAGTGACCTGCTGCCCGATGCGCTGTGTGCCGACCAGGAGAAGCCGGCCATGCACCAAGACTGTGACAAGGGGCCATGCGAGGGACGCGAGTGGGTCGTGTCAGAGTGGATGGGGGTGAGTAGCAAGTCTTAGCTGTAAACTGCAGGCTGCATTATGATTTTAAATGCAACAAATGGATTACGATGTCTTTGATGGAATTCTGTAATTGCAATGCCATTTTGTGTGTGATATTTCGTTGAATGTTTGTGTGTGACTGGTTGCTGTTTATTAGTACAAGAAATGGTTTACAATGTCATTTTGGAATTCTGTAATTGCGATACCATTTTGCATGTTATATTTTGTGAAATTTCTATTTTGATTCACGGTTGGGGGTGTTGAGTAAAGTCATTTCTAAAATGTTGCTCATTGCTCTGCGTTATCTATACGTAAGTTGATTAAGGTACAAGTTAGGCGAGTGAATGCTAATGTTAATGATGAACACCATGCACAACAATAGCAAGTGTTCTATGCTCCCAGGGAGTTGAGAAAGTCAATATAGTGTGACGAGGATTCTAATAAACTGATGATAATAGTGAATTGCGACTGTAAATAAGCACTTTTCCTTTTACATTTACATCAAACAGCATTTTCCTTTTAAATGGTTGATAATCACTTTCATTAATTACAACCTATAATCAACCATTCCCCACCACTTACTCACAACAAATCATCATAAGTTGTCTCTCTGGGGAAGTCTTGCTACATTTATATACAACCGAATCCGTCTACACACAGTGCACTGCTGACTGCACCAGCGGTTATGAGAGCCGCCACGTGATGTGCAGCAGTCTGGAGGGCAAGGTGTTCCCGGACGAGCTGTGTGATTTGGGCAAGCGGCCCGAGGTGCAGCAGGCGTGCGCCCGCGACGACGACTGCCAGACGCAGCCCAAGTGGCACTACTCACAGTGGAGTGAGGTTTGTTGGCCTTCGTGTTCCTATTCGATAGTCATAGAATCGATTAGTATGTGGACGGTTAAAAAAAATTGAGACCGGTTAATTGGCCCTGCAAAACCGAACCGTAACCGGTTAACCGCAAATTATCAATCACCAAAGTATTTCATTTCATTTTCAGGAAATACATGCATGGTGAATGATCAAAGGATAACTTTACACGTAGTACTGCAAATATGTTACATGTGTGAGTAGATCTAGTCAAATGTGTTACATGTGTATGGAGTAGATCTACTCTATTTAGAAACGTCGAGCGAAACGACATATTGATTAGATACCTTGAATCTACAACATTAGTGGTTTATGCGTTTTGTCTTCACCGGCAAGGAGAAAATTATTTGAACGTGACATACATGTATGTCATATCATATAACGCAGAATTAATTAAATGTGTGGAATATATAGCTTGGTAATGACAATTATCATCAAAATTAATAACCGGTTAGTCAATCTAAGAACCGGTTATGCTTAGAAAATCGACCGTAGCCGGTTAACC
The DNA here is from genome assembly GCA_019095985.1 of Streblospio benedicti. Taxonomy (NCBI): domain Eukaryota; kingdom Metazoa; phylum Annelida; class Polychaeta; order Spionida; family Spionidae; genus Streblospio; species Streblospio benedicti. The sequence goes on from CM032662.1 coordinate 20,181,162, forward strand.
GGTTAACCGTACACATACTAGAATCGATGTAGAATTCAATGAAAATTATTATAAGCAGTGCAGTGGTGTTGCTGAGAATTTATGTTCTAAAGTGTCATAGGTGTCCAAATAATTAATTTACAATTAAACTGTGTATTTTATTAGGTTTTTCTTTACAACTTATTTGTTGTAGGTTACAGATATATATGAAAAGCACTTTGTTTTTGATACATAAGTATTCATTATGTTGAATGATTAACCATTTTTTAGTGCTCTGCCAAGTGTGGTCTCGGTATCCAGACAAGAACTGTGCAGTGTGCTATTCTGGAGGATGGTGTGCTCAAAGTTGTAGAAGATGCGGCGTGTGATGAGGATCTAAGGATGGTAGAGACACAGGACTGCAATGGCACCAGCTGTGATGGACTCTGGTTTTCTGGACCTTTTGGCAAGGTGTGTTTATAAATTCTAATCTACTGAAAAAAAAAGAATTTTGTAATTTCAATTCTTTTCTTTGTGACAACGAAACTATGGTAATGATACATAGCTAATGCTTTGAAAACGCATGCCTTTAAACCAGTGGTATCTAGATTGTAAAAATGTAAACGGATAACATATATATATTTGAATATTCCTTTGGTAGTGTTCTGATGCCTGTGGAGGAGGTCAGATGAAGCGAGAAGTGATGTGCTTCTCCAATGCTGAACTTGTTGACCCATCACAATGTGACAGTAACAGCAAGCCTGACGAAGTGGATGACTGTAACCAGCACCCATGTGATGATGGTAAGTCTATCATGGTACATGTCAGATATACCGGTAACATTCATGTGCCAATCATTAGTGGTAAACATTTTAGTGCATTGATCATTTGCTAACATATATGTTTTTAGACAACTTGCTGGTTGTTGGTGGCTGTAAGGGCACCCAGCATGGCTGCTGTCCTGATGGAATAACAGCAGCAGAAGGCCCCAACTTTTACAACTGTCAGTCAGGAGACCGCATTCCTGTTGGTCTGTGTGTGGAGACAGACTTTGGATGCTGCTTGGATGGAGTTACTCCGGCTCAGGGACCTTTCAACTTTGGATGTCCAGATTTTACTTGCAAGGTACGAGTGCTTTTTCTGCACGTTTTAGGTTTCTTTCATTGTAAGACAAATGTGAAATGAAATTGTCATGATTTCCATAAGTGGAAAGAATCTTATAATTCTCTCACACTCTGACATGTGTTTTACAATTCATTTATTGTTTACAGCATACCGAGTTTGGGTGCTGTGATGATGGTCAGACTCCCGCCCTGGGATCTGCACAAGAAGGGTGCCCAGCTCTCTTTGGCTGTGAAGCAACTGCCTATGGATGCTGTGAAGATGGTATCACTGCTGCGCTAGGACCTAACAAAGTGGGATGTGAATTCTTGTCCGTCAATGCTTGTGAACGGTCAACGCATGGATGCTGCCAGGATGGAGAAACACCTGCTCTAGGTAGTGTACTTATAGAATATCATCTTAAGAATGACATTTTAAACTTTAAAAGAGTATTCATTAAATCCCTACTAGGGTAACAATTTGCTTTGCAAATGCACATGACATTGGTTTATGGCAAAAATATTTGACAACATAATTTATGCTTTCTTTTATTTTCAATTTTGTATAAATACAGAATTGTTTATGTAAAATATGATGACATTGCAGGCCCCAACTTTGAAGGTTGTCTTGAGGAGTCGTCTGGTGAACTGTGTGAAGACACGCTGTATGGGTGCTGTCTCGATGGTATCACTGCTGCCCAGGGAGCCAGCTTTGAGGGCTGCAATGAACTGGATGTCTCTTGCCACAACTCCTTGTATGGCTGCTGCCCTGATGCTTTTACTGCTGCTAAGGGACCTAACTATGTTGGATGTCCAGGTTAGATAATGGACTCAAGCTGTTAGCGACAGATATTCACTACATATTACCTCATGAGCGTGTCATGTAAAATTCCTATGTTTAGAATTCAAGAAACTGTATGCAAGAAAATAGATTTGGAATATGAGCATTGTGTGCTATTTTTCTATGCAATGGTTTTCAATTTTGGAAGGTGTGATTGTTACACCGGGCTCTGGCTGTGGCTCTACAGCCTATGGCTGCTGTCCTGATGGAGAAACTGCTGCCCTTGGACTAAATGGGGAGGGCTGTGACTTCACACAAATCGAAATAGATGACTGCGAAAATACCCTCTATGGATGCTGCCAAGATGGATTCTCTATTGCCCATGGACCAGACTTCGAAGGTAGGCTTCTTCTTAATCTTAATGCCAAATAGCTACCAATAGCTACCAATAGCTACCAAAGTAGGTACAAAGGATAATAGGGGGTTCACAAAGTTATTGATATACATTCACAATGAAAGATGATCAGGAACTGGGTTCTGGGTGGAGCATAAAAGGTCATGCCGATTTAACCTATTCCTTTTGCATCCCAGCTGTGTGTGGCCTTCACCTTACATAGGTAAAGGCAGACAAGGTGATTGAAAGATATCATGGGATGCTTTGATTCCTGTGTAAATGACCTATCTTGGCATAGATCACTGAATTCTGTTTATGTACAGTAAGTTTCTGTGAAAACAAAATGTGTGTTTGCCAATAATCTAAATATTGTAAAGTTGTTAGAAACTTCACTTGAAATGACTATGAATTTATAGTCATTTAATTTGAAGAACATTGCATTAGTAACTTATCTTTTACATATTTACATAATGTCTCTCAAATCTGATCCCTTGTTTGCTTGGATAAAACATCTGAAGATTGCTTCCATTCATTTTAAATACAATACTCATCCCTAAGAGTAATATAATCATGAATGCCAGATTTTTATTACAGCAAAATATAAAAGATGTCAAGAGTAATGCTTAATATAATGAACATAAATGCAGATACGAGGCCTGTTTAGTTTGTAATAGATGTTTTCAATCGTGCATTGCTCCATGGATAGGCAAGTTTATGCCAATGTGTGTGAAAAGCACCACTGTGCACTATGTTTGCAATGAGCTGAATACTCTGTAGGGAGTTAAGAATGAAAAGATAGTGTGAAAAGGATCTGGTGGAGATATTGTTCAAGTATGCATTATTTAGAAGAGTCAATCACAACGCAAAATAAGCACATTTTCACTTAGATTTTATTGCTTTTAATAATTACATGTAATGTGTATAGCAATAATTTGTTTTAAGAGATAGCAATATGTGCATATATGCTTTCGTTATATAAAATACACTTTCCAGGAGCTACAAAGCAGTAAACCATCTTTTGTTTGTTTGCAATTGAAACCCAACAATTCTTAATCTGAGCAGGTAATTCTTTGGTGTGCAACATGATGCTAGCTCAATGCTAGATTTTTATTTGATAAACATGAATAAAATGTGCGGCACGTGGCAGATTCACACGTTGAGCATTATCATCCTTGATTATGTTAACTCCAGATGATAATAAACTTTAAGCAAAAGATGTTTGATGTAAAATATTTGGCTTATTCTCTTTTACACTACTGACACACCTATTTAAGTTTGAAAGTATTGCATATTAAATGAAATACAAGTATGACTGACATATTATTTTATAAAATAAGAAATTGAAACAAAAACAAAAAGAAAGTGGGTGCATATGGAGGTGTCGGTAAATCAGTGGAAGTATAAAAACATGAGTTTCCTATAAAAAGAAGATCTACCACCTGGAATAATATGGCTTCCTCATCCAGTCATCCTATGAAGTCAGACTTATAGCTGGTGGACTATTCAGAGAAAAAAATACATCAGTCCATTTTTGTGACACTTCAGACACTGGTAGATAACATTGAGCAGACACAATAAGTTGGTGTGTTAAAGGAAGTCTTCCAGGATACTTCAAAAGAGGATATTTTTGCCAAGAGGGTTTTACAAATAGTATATATCTTTTTGCACCGCTTGCTTTATTGTTCATTGTGTACTGGGATAGAATCAGTGCTTTCATTGGATCATGAGGCATCTTGTTGTTGTGGGCTTGTGGATTGTGCAACTCTTTAGGGGTAAGATACAAAATGTTTAATGTTATGTATGAGATTTGTGAAAGTGTCAATGTTACTTTGTTTCACATGCATTTTTATTTTGTTTTTTTAAATGCTATGAAGTAAAATACCAGTGTAATACATTAAAATGTGTCTGTACGAGGGAACTACAACTTTAAGTAGCAATTATTATGTATATGGTATATTTAGAATTAACCATCAATTTATTCAATTCATTTATATGCATGTATGAGAAATTTAGGCTTTCATAAATATTTTAAGTGAAAAATTGTGTCAGTTGTTATTTTGGCCATTTGTTTTGAATAGTTCCAAATACTTGTAGTCTTTGAATATGTTCATCATGTTGGTAATGACTGTATATAGTTCGAAATAGTATTCAAAATAAATGTGAATCAGAAAGTGATAAAAAGACCAAAATATAATGTATAATATTAGGGAAAGTATTTCTTACTATTTCTAAAATAAACTTTGACTAACTACACCTTCTAAGTGTGACTAATCAATATAGAATAAATAACTGATTATTTGGCAACAATTTTATATTGCAGTTAATATGCATTGCTGATAATGTATTTCATGGAGTTTAATGGTTTAATTAAAAACTCTTGGCATGGCTGTGTTGTGCTTCATGTAATTTAAATGTATAATTGAATTATTGGAGTCACAAAATAATATATGATTTCTTAAGATTTTCCCCAACATGTTCTTTATATAATATGATTTAGAAAAATAATTGTAATTTGCAGACAGTTGAACAAAAAGTACGGCATATTTTATACTTATTGCAAGAAACAAGAAGCAAAATCAACATATAATTGTATGATGGCAAATGTCTGTTGCCATGAGTATCAATTCCATCTTACATAACTGTTATGCATGATTATACGCTCAGAATGAACTGCGAAATGTGTGAGATTCAGCCCCTTGAATGTGTTTGTAGTATTATGGTTAAACACACTGTTTTATCAAGTGTCTCCTCTGTTCTCTCAAGTGGTGTATGTTCTGGAATTCTGAAAAAATACCACTGTGTTGATGGATGCAAGTTTTATGAGGTGCTTTGATACAAGACTGTACACAACTCACTGAACACATGTGTTATAGGTCAGGTGTGCTGCCAGACATTTCATCCTATGGTCATAAAATACAGATTGTATCTTCATCTGCCATACCATAATGAGCAAAACAAATCTCAAGTGTTCAAATACTTTGTAAAAGATTTAATGAATGATAACACGAAATAGATGCTAATACAAGTACATTCTCATATTTGTGGAATATTGTACCAACTTCGCTGGTTACATACATATGGGGATAGATGCACAATTTTCCTTTCATCATGTTCATAGGAACTCCTTAGCCTGGAATTCCTGATTGAGTGTCATGAGCTTAGAGAGCATTTTGTTGCGTGGATAGCCAGCTACCTAATCATTGCATGCGACAAACGTGCATGGTGTCATTGGTTCAGTGTTATTGAAACATTCAATTTTCTGTTCACGGGATAAAATGCTTGATCAAGAATTTTGCACTCAGTGAGTTCTCACTGCTCTGTTTTTACCATTTCAGCATTCAAAACTTCAATTTATTTATGTTGGCTTTCATTTGTGTAACTTTTACCATCACATGAATACTATATATGTATGTGTAGTTTTCATGATAAGCTTCAGTTACAAAATGAATATGAATAATATTTAGCTATTTCAATGGGAGGTCTTTGAATGGGGCCTCCTAACCAAAGTACATTCAACTAATATGGTGGAATTGGTCAAAATAATGCATAGGTAGAATAGGAGGGAGTGCCCGACGTCTCGCAGACCTCTTACTGTATTTCTAGCACATGTAATAGCTGTGATATATAATTGTCGCAGGTTGCTTTCCGCTGGTGGGTGGCTGCCAAGGCACGCGGTGGGGCTGCTGTCCTGATGGTCAGCTTGGTGCGCTCGGCCCCAATGGTGAGGGCTGCGAGATCAACACAGAGACGTGCGACACGGCCTTCTATGGCTGCTGCCCAGATGGCGTCACACCGGCAGAGGGTCCCAATCTGGAAGGCTGCAACGATGTCAGTCAGCACGTGCCCGAGTGTGACATCACGTCTCACGGCTGCTGCCCGGATGGCATTACAGTTGCAGCTGGGCCCAACTTTGAGGTATGTAGTTAGTGTTCAATGGAATTGAGTGCGTTGGCAAACGTTGCTGCTTTGATTGTGTTGCTTGAGCTAAGTTTGCATTATGTTTATGTATGTTGAACTGTAAATGAGTGTTAGCATTGTACAAAACTTATATTTTTATTCCTCATCATATGTGCTATGTCCTGCAGGGCTGTCTGGAGGAGGGCAGCTATGTGTTCACCTGCATTGACTCGCCCTATGGTTGTTGTCCTGATGGAGAGTCTGTGGCCCAGGGACCTAATGATGCAGGCTGTCCAAGCCGCATGCAGAAAGGAGGTGGGGCTTTACTTGTTTTAATATGTGCATATGCATTTGGAACTTTTGATTCAATTTTAAATGTCACTTGTAATGTAATTGAATATATTTTCTATAATAACAAATACTTAGTATTCGGTAAGCGCAATGTAAGAAAAAGATTAACTTTCTCGAAGTACAAGATATTGTGTAAGATTAATTATCGGTGCAATTTATCATGCATGTCATTATGAAAGTGGAAAAGAATATGAGCATTTTTGTATTTTAATACATTGTAATATATGATTTTCAATAGTTGCTTTTATATTTATGTTGCTAGCCATTTGCGCAATGGCCAAGGATGGTGGTAGCTGTGGAAACTACACTGTGAAATGGTACTTTGATGCTGCATATGGGGATTGTAGTCGCTTCTGGTATGGAGGATGTGAAGGAAATGGTAACAGATTCACTACAAGAGAAGAATGCCAGAGTTCTTGTATTGCACCTCAAGGAATTGGTATGTCCTTTTCAAACCACAAATTTATATGATTAGGACACCTGCATATGCAAATTAACCTTTGCATTAAATTATGCAATGCCTGTAAATTAGTATATATGTTTTTGAGGAATCGAATTAAATATGTTAAGAAGAATGTCATGTCTTTTGTATGAACTGTATTCAAATTTATGTTCGAAGCATGCGTTACATTAATGTTAATTTTCATATCAATGTGATACGTTTTGCTATGTATTGCCAGATGTGTGTTACTTGCCTCAGTCTGTTGGTCGGTGTGGCAATACTCAACAAAAATACTTCTATAACTCTGAGAAGCAGCAATGTGAGACCTTCGACTATGGTGGTTGCCTAGGAAATGAGAACAAGTTTGACACTATGGAAGAGTGCAACGGTGTATGTGTGGAACCACAAAGACCAGGTAGTACTTTATGCACAAGTTTGCCATATGGGAGCTATGTATACTTAGCAGAAACTGAATTTCTGTAACTTTAAATTGTATCAGAGATTGTGCGAAAATCATCAAAATACGCAACTCATTAGTCTTAAGTAGTTTATCTAATGCAATATTCTTACATGAGAAATCTTTGCATGAAAATGTAATATAAAAAGCATAAATATAACGCAAAGTTTGAATTGCGGGTCATTTACAAGTTTACTGGTTCTTTAACAGATGTGTGTAGCCAGCCTCAGATGCCCGGTCCATGCCGTGGTCAGTTTGTAAGATGGTTCTATGACAAAGCATCTGGCATGTGCCGCCAGTTCCTCTACGGAGGCTGCAAAGGAAATGACAACAGATTTGCCACAGAGGAGGACTGTATGCAGCGATGTGAGGAGCCCGCAGCAAACTGTGAGTCATCGTTCCTCCGTTATACTCAATTAAGATTCTCATATCACTGCATAGAATTTGTGTTTGGTAAATAAAAAGATATATGATTGTAGAGTTGTATGTTTTATTAACATTTAGCTTAGATATGTAAAACAATGAAGGTCCTGATTGAAAATTATCAACCTACTCACATATGGTCATCACTCATCATAGTCTGGCTCAGCTAGACCGTCACGCTGCTAAATGGCAAACTTAGTGGTGGCAAACGGTATATCAGTGAATAGTCTGAACTGGAGACTACACACATTACATGTACAAATCAATTAACATCCATGGTTTGATTAATCCTAATTTACCAGTATATATATAAATGAATAATCCTCATGTTGAAGGTGCAGTCTTACTGCTTAGTTTGGAATGCAACAATCCTGTTACCATTTGTGCATCTATGACGAATTTCAACAATACTATGTGTATGCCTTAATTTATTTTCTGACATAATTGACAACTACTGTTCCAGTGTGTCAGCTGCCAAAGGATGCAGGTCCATGTGAGGCAGCGATTGACCAGTATTACTTTAACAGTGAGACCAAGCAGTGTGAGCGCTTCATGTACGGTGGTTGTCAGGGCAACGCCAACAGGTTTGCCACCCTGGCCGAGTGCAAGTCCACATGTCATGAGCTGCTCATTGACCAGGACATTGGTAAGTTAGACACTTCTTTCTCAAATGTGTGCCACTGCATGAAAATTGTAATGATAAAATGCAAAATTTGGTTCAAAATATTGGATTAGCCAAAGTGTATTAGTTTTTTTTACCAGTGTAATAATTGCCCTCTTTATGAAATAGGACTGAGCATAGGTAAGAACATGTGTAAGAACTGAACAAAAAATGGAATCAAAAGCAGATGGGCGAGAAAAAAACTTGTATATTTACATGGCATAAATGTGCAGTTGAATCTTGAACCATGATCATTGAAAGGCTATTATGTCTGTGCGAAATGTTTTTAATTGATGTGTTTTATACATATCATCCTTGCAGTTATGTAATAGTCACAAAAATATTTCAAATTATTGAAGAGGTAATTGGTCTTTAACTATTCATAATATATAAGCCAGCTTGGATATAGGAGATGTAAAATATACATGTAAATGTATTTGATATTTTCTATGCCTATTAGAATGGTGACAAAAAATATTTTATGAATATCTACATTATTTATTAACTAAAACTTTCGATTTCAAAGTTTATAGAATGAATTAAATATAATAATATTATATTTTTGCACTACATTATAGTTGATGAACACATGATGTTGATAGTTTTGTTTGTGCTATAATAGTTCACAACATTTGATAGGAGGTTTTCAAGAATAAGGAAAGATTAAAATGTGATAAAGTTTATGAACTACATCTGAAATCTCAAAAGGTCTGTATGATGGAGAAGTAAAAACACATGGTCGTTTGTACAGATGCAAGTCAGAGATGTGGTTTAACCTTGAAAGATACCATTACTGATTTGAACCAGATCAAATAGATATTTTGAAATAATCATCATTGAATATGACATTTAGAGGTACTTACCATAATATTAGAAATCTACATCAAATTTCACTTATGTAATTGACAATATAGTAATAGAAAGTTGATTAGATATTTAGATTTTAATATAGACGCAACATCCATTGAATACCCATCTAAGTTTGTTTTCAGCACACATGTAAACATGACAAAATTTGACACAAATTTATGACATCATATTCTCATCACTTTAATGGCTTTCCTTTTTCCACTAATGAACATAATGGAGGAGTAAAAGTTGAAGATATACATTTGTACAGTCCTTACTTATCACTTAGTGTAAATCTTTAGTCTTAGTAGGTGTTAATTTCTTCACGGTATTCTTTAAACTGATTTATTTACATTGTATCTTAATTTACAAAAACAATTAATGAACAGAAAACATTATTATAAACATTTTCAGTCATTATAAAGTAGTTAAATATGCATGTGTGTAATTTCAATGACAGCTTGTATGGTAACCACATAATGGAGTATAATAGATTTTTAACTAAGATCCATCTTCAGCTGACCTTGTCAGAAACAATTTACTAATTTTCATGAAAAATTATTGCTATCATATATATATCTCAATCTGTTGAACAATCTTTGTAAGCTTCTAAATGATTTAACAATGACAGCATATTATGGAGATTATGGAGAGAAGATCAATATAAGTGTAGCTTTAGAAATTACACTAATGTGATGTGTAATCAAATGAAAAAGCATGGAAAATTTAGTAAAAAATGTATTTTCATAACAAGCTGATGGTGTTAAACCACAATTATTAGTCTTACCTGTTGAGTAATAGGCTAAATAAAAGGAGCTTGGTACGACTGTAGCCCGGGACTGTAGTCTGACTCTAATTTGTAGTTCTAGTTTAGGGATGCAGATTCAAAGGCTGCAGTGCTCTGTCGCACTTCTTCTCAGGGATACTCTGTGTTACATATTTTGGAAAGTAGATGCTTATTAAACAGGATAGATTCTAGTGCAGATAATTTGTTATTAGGAAAACAGTCAAGTGTTAATCAAGATCATATCATTAAATATATTGAAGAAAAGTGCTTTCTGTGATGCATTAGCAAAGAAATGATATGTTTATCTCATATCTTACGTTTTAAAACCAGTTCCATTTGAATAGGAAATACCCAGAATTAAGAATTGGAATGGAACAAAAAATAAGACATTTATGAAATTATTTATATATATTATTTATTAACTTCAATTCTAGTCAAATATACGAGGACCATTTGTGATAGATAACGGATTATCATTCACCTGATTAATATGGTCAGCCAACTTGCTTTCACTTGTACATGGTATCCTTACTTCTGTTGCTTCTGGGTAGATATCTGCCAGCTTCCTAAAGACCCTGGTCCTTGCAAGGCATACTTTGAGCGTTGGTACTACAATGCTGAGACCAGATTCTGTGAACAGTTTGTGTATGGCGGATGCCAGGGCAACAAGAACCAGTTTGACTCTGAAGCTGAGTGCCGCTCTAGTTGCAATGCGCAACCACCTGTTGGTAAGTTTTGACATCATTTATTATGTGACATTATTCAAATCATCAAGTATTTATGGTCCGCTTTTAAAATGCTGAAATTAACTTTGCACTACATGTAAATTTATACATCATAACGGTAATCATAATCTCAGAAAAAGAGCAATGAGTATCCCAAGTTTATGTCATTGAATAAAAGAAATTCATTTGTATATATTCCTTCCATATTTCTTTCACAGAAGTTGTTTTATAACTTTTAAAAACTCTTTATTATCCCTGTCATTTAATTAACTTAGATACAGGAGGTAGTTTGCATCTGTGTTAGATAGATCAAAATTAATGAGGCTATTTAAAAAAAAACGTAAATTAAAAAGTCCATTTACAAAGTGAAGTCAGTCAATAAATTGCACTTTAATAATGTATCAGCCTGGGATTTTAGAGTGAACATTTTTGATTTATTTCAAGATTATTTATACATGTAGGTAGGCATCCACATATTTTTTATGTACATTGTATTCCAAAAATGTGTATATAATAGCCATATCAACCCTAGAACTAGTAAGACATGTATTTGTCATACACTAATTATGGTTTGAAATAGATGTTTAATGTTAAGATTTGCTTAAATATTACAATTTTTCAATAGACATAAAATGTTAAAGAATTTAATTGTCTATAATATTAAGCCAAAACAAGTGTATATAGATTAATTGCTATTTAAAGATATTCATTTTATAAAATATGAGGTTGAAGTCAGATCTCAGTTGCTTAAAAAAGAATTATTGCTAATGATGAGAACTGTCAATCTCTCAGCACGAGGATTTGGTCATAACAGGCCTCTGTTGTTTCTATTTGCTGATAATGTTCATTTGTTGTATACAGTTGATATCTTTGTGCTTTTTACACAAATTCTATTTGGTGCATTATACATCATTATATATATGTGACAGGTAACGAGAACATGAGCTTTATTTTTCAGTATAGTCAATGTCATGCAAATGTATATTATAGATGTATTAGTATTTGAATGATAACTGAAAGTTGAGCAGCAAATAACCGAGAAGATGAGCCTGTTTGCCTGTCATAATGAGTAATTAGTGGTAATTTGTTTAGTGTAAATTCCCGACTGTGACTTGTGATGATGACACTTGTCAGTGCAATATAATATTTTGCAAAGCTAAGAAGTAATTTAGAAATAATACAGAGATATGCTTACAATGTATATTATAAACAGTGCTTGTATATGTATTCATGTGTACATGTATTGCAATTCTGAGCAGTTATACATTAGCAGATTTGAAATATAAACCTCATGTTTCTACTACCATTGTTTTATCAAAGGCCCATAATCAATCAGGGTAGAAGCCTGAACCACATATCCTAAACCTACCACTGTCTTAATTCGCAAATCATCCTATTGTGGATTTATACCCGTAAGTTAACAATTTTGCCTGATATTGTAGATGTGTGCACTCTACCAAGAGCCACTGGCCAGTGCACTCAGCAACTAGAGAGGTACTTCTTCAGTGACTTGGAAGGCCGATGCAGAAAATTTGTCTACTCTGGCTGTGAGGGTAATGGGAATAACTTTGAAAGCGTAGAAGAGTGTGAAAAGACTTGCCAGTCACACCTTCGAGTGCAAGTTGAAGGCAGAGGTAATACACCTTAATCATTAATTTAATCAAATCCATCTGTAAGTGTAATGATCCATTTAAGAGGTAGACCTTTTTTACTGTTAAGTTGAACTGGTGCTTTTGGCAGCATCAGTAGAAAAAATGCAGTTCACGTCTAACGAAGAATGTTTTGGTTTGTCGAACATCCCAAAACACAACTCATTCATCAAGGATCTATGTTCGGTGTAGAAAAATGACAAGATCAATTAGCAGCATGAATTGTGATATCCCCAAGTTTACTTTTGGAATGTAGTCATCCACTTTCTGTCTTTTGTTTCATTTTCTCTGAGAATGTTCTGATTTAACGATATAAATATGTGATTGAAAGAGAATTTCATATCTATAACTTAATTTTGTTTAAAAATTGTTCACATATAAAAGAACTAGAAATTTACGAATAGATTGGATATTGAGCTTTGACATATTTTGGCATGTTGGTTTAGAATTCAGGTAAGGAATAGATACAATGTACATGTAGGTGTTGATAATATTTATCCTTTATTTGCAATTTATTCATAGGCAGTTCAAGGGCAATGCTATTGAGTAACACCTTGTATAAATGCAATATAGATATTATATAAACGGAGAAGTTAAAATGAGTTGGCATACATTGGAGCAAAAAACGAGATACAAATGTGAAGTCATGTTAGTTCTCAACTAATAGCATGGAAAACATTTATGCATTTTTCGGTCTAGCCAGAAAGTCATGAGTTTAGATACAATGTACAATGGTTTGGGAATGGATAAGAATTGAGCACATTTTGGCACCTAATAGTAATATAAATACATGTCATGCTTTTGTACATGTAGGTCTTCAGATTAACGTCTGAGGAGTATACTACAATGGATCTCAGATTAATGATCGATATTTGAATATTATTCGTTCCACACTCTTGACATTTTCCTTCTTATTTTTCTAGAAAGATGTTCACTCGTCAAAGACGCTGGACCTTGCCTGGCAAATATGCCAAGGTACTTCTATAACTCAACAGAAGGTGTTTGCCAAGAATTCATATATGGTGGCTGTGAGGGAAATCGCAATCGCTTCATGACGTACGAGGCGTGTATGGGCCACTGTGGGGATGTGACGGAACTGCGCTCGGCACCTATTATCACCACCACTGCACCACGGCAGCGGCCACCACAGCCAGATAGTGGCAGGCGCACAGGTATGACTGCATTCTGCTCTATCATATAGAATATGGATGATGGTGGTTGATAGTTGTTGGAATTGCACATGTCCAAATTTGGCATGCGCGAAATATTGCCTGCTTTTTCGTAGAAGAAAAAATAAGGCAATATTTTTCCTAGAAAATTTGCACATTTCATTTTTTTTCAACTTGCTTTTAGCTTGCTTGCCATCTACTACTTATATATCATTGGTTTGGTAATATGTAACACACTTTGGGTTCTTAGATATGCTTATTAGCCCATGGTTATGCTATGATTGATATATATACTTGTAAGTTTATAATTTTTTACTTCTGTTATATTATTGCTTGTGTATTGCCATTTAAACAACTTTAAATTAAATCTTGTGCATAAGAAAATATATCCTTACTTACCCTTTGCTTATAATCTAATTGATATTTTTCTTTTGCATTATTGTATTGCTTCCTTTGTATAGCTGAACCTGTTTTATTCTAATTTATTTGTAATTTAGCTACTTTGCTTATTCTTAAAACAATTTGAGGAATATGTTTTTATGATAAAAATAAATTGTCTCTTTATTTCTTAACAGATTCTGAAATAAATTCAGATATGGGAGTTTATATTTATGATTATGAACTCATGCTAGATGGTAAATATGTACAAAGTAAATTGACAAAATATTATCAATGTTTTAAATCAAACTCAATGTTACCGGTAGTATGTGATTTGTAACTTTAAGGATAATTCTATTTTGCTGTGATCTAAAAACGTTTGGTGTGTATTTTCAACTTTCATAACTATGAGCTTTAGACGATGAACATTTCAAATGGATCTGCGTGTTCTATGTATTGCAATGTATTGTATTGACAACAGACCAATAGATGAAAATATCAGAATAATGTCCATTTTATATTTGCACTGACTACAAATTATCTACTAGTAGATTCATTTGAATTGTTTTGTTTTATTTGTGAATAGTCTAATACAAATTGATTAATGAATAATTGCATCCAAATTCTACTGCTTTTCAAGGTGCCACTAATACCTAAAACAGTGATTCTGAAGACACTGCATACATAATAAAAATGGTCACCATTATGGAAACATTCTGAAATGCATTTC
>CM032662.1:20196012-20221243 GCA_019095985.1 Streblospio benedicti
CATCTATTGGTAACTAACATTTTGAGGGCCATCTAAATTTGATTCAAAACTTCAATGTTCATTTTTCCCCTAGATTTAACAGCTGAATATCTTGTGGCAAATTGGTATGAAATATTAATTTCAAATGAAAATTTACATACACATGGTAATGGTAATCTGTTTTTTTTTGTAATTTGATTCGTTTTCTTCTTTTTCATCTAAGTTATTAGAATATATTTTTTGTAGCTTATGTTTAGATATTTGTTGCACTATAGTGATTATTCAACACTTCTTGTTTACAGAGGATGTGTGTATATGAAAGCTCATTTTTATTGTTCTTGTATTGTAGTTAAGAATAGTTTTATTCTAAAATATACGTTGCTGTTAATTAGCTTTGTAAATAGTTTAAAGCTATTGTTTCTATGAACAATGCCTTACTACAATCATGTAACATTGTCATCTGGATAAGAGCAATTTAAGCAAAAAAATATATATATATTTTGTTTCTAAAATGGACATTATTACCAAGCAATATATTTCCATGTTTTTACATTTTAAATGGCAGAATTAAAAAAAAGCACTTATTAAAATTTTTCAATGCCAACTTTTCAGACATCTGCCAAATGCCAATGTCCCAGGGAGACTGTCTTGGTTATGAACCCATGTGGTACTTTGACACCACCACTCAGCAGTGTGAGCAGTTCGTCTTCACTGGCTGTGGAGGTAATGAGAACAGGTTTGAGACCCAAGACGAATGTGCACAACGCTGCGTGAGCCAGAGAGAACCCGTAACTGGAATTGGTGAGCATGTTTTTCATTACATACTTAAATCAACAATACATAATTTAACATCATATTATTTATTATGCGATGACAATTTTGATATTCACACCAACAAAACTGGCAGTTCATTAAGTTGATTATATCTCCTAATTCTAGTGTAATCATTTTAGCTATCTAACATCAGAGCTACTTTTTGTAAGTTGGACCACACACATGGACGAGTCAACCATTTCTGCACCGTGTATGTTTTGCAGCAATCTGTGCTCTGCAAGCTGCAGCAGGACCATGCAGGGAGGCCACACTGAGGTGGCACTATGACCAAGACAGCGCACGCTGCCGCCAGTTCTACTACGGCGGCTGTGATGGCAACGAGAACAACTTCATGACTGAGGAAGAGTGCGAGTCGCAGTGCAGAGTGGAGGGTAAGTGTTCCACTGGCATGGTATATTGCAAAGTATCCAGATCATTAGACCTAGAACAAAGACAAGATTTCTCTGGCCCAGCTTTTATTCGTTTATGCACTAGGTCTATAATAAAGACTATTTTTTCTTAAAGATCATTTGAAATTGCATTGATATTTTGGCAAAAACCTTTTTTAACGTTTGATTTAATAACATGAAAGGTATGTTATGCTTCTTGTAGACATCTGCCGCCTGCCATTTGAGACTGGTCCATGCCGTGCCGTGGAACAGCGCTTCTATTATGATGAGCATATGGGTCAGTGTCTGGAGTTCACCTATGGTGGATGTGATGGAAACGCGAACAACTTTGTGACCATGGAAAGCTGCCAGAGTGCGTGCAGAAAGCAGGCTCCTGTGAGGCCAGAAGAGGAAGTATCTGTTGGACGTGGTCATGATGGAGGTGGGTCACACATATGATTGAATATGGAAAACGATATATTTCCTTATAGTTTTGTCAATGAATAGGACGAGATCTTAAAGTGTATTATATCAACACTGATCATTTTAAATATAATCTTTTATCAATCTACCATAACTAATATGTATTGAGATGTGAGTGTGATGATATATTAAATAGAAACACTAGCATTCTTATCATTTTTAGACCTGTGCACTATGCCCAGTGATGCTGGCACCTGCTACAACTGGACCATTATGTGGTACTATGATGTGGAAGCCGGACAATGCAGCCGCTTCTATTACGGTGGCTGTGAGGGTAATGCTAACAGATTTGAAGACCAGGAATCCTGCCAGAGCAGATGTGAAACTGTTGTGCCGGGTAAGAGGCCATATAATGTTTCATGTTTAGAATGGACTACTAGACTAAAATGTGTATGAAGTAATTCTCTTGTGTTTCTGTAACTCTAAATCATACTCATAACAATCAACTCAGTAATCTTTTAACATATATACCGTATACGACCATCCATGCACCCAGGGCTGTTAAATTGAATTTTTCTCCAACTGGGGCGTGGGCTGTTACATGAGAGTGCAGTTACTATATAATTCTTATGGACATTTAAGAAAAAGATGGGGAGGGTTGTTACACAAGGGTGGGCACTTGGATGGTTGTATACGATATATGATGCCTTAAACTAGTAAGTTGTATTTTGTGATTTCTTATTCACTTGCAAAACTATATGTTGAGCATATTCCATGTAATTTACACTGAATGAAATAACAGTTCATATGATATAACGAGTCCATTTTGTAGTTAGTATTATGGTTTGGTTTTATTTAGTCCATCCTATTGAGCCAGAAACCCCTAATGAAGTTGCACCTGAAACAACACAGCCAGAGCAGCCAGCTGTGGTGCCTGGATCTCCAGGTATCATATAATGATTGTCTTCAAATACCTACTGGAATTCGCAATGATTTTTAAAGTCACAAACCTTTATTATATTTGGAATTACTTGTAGATAAGAATAATCAAATTAAAATTGATCCTACCTGTGTACCACCACATCAAATGTACAAATTACATTTGATTTACAAACATTTAGAAAGAATTTTCAATAATCAAACAAAATCATTAAGCATTAAGCTTGCATTTTAATTATGCAGAGGTGTGTAACCAGCCTAAGGACCCTGGGACCTGCACAGGGTTCAGCCCTGTGTGGTACTTTGAGCCGGTGACAGCGACGTGTCGGCGCTTCTTGTATGGAGGCTGTGGAGGCAACGGCAACAACTTTGACAGCAGAGAAGCTTGTGAAGCTACATGCCTTAATGCTGGTAAATGTTGAGATTGTATTGCTTATAATTTTTAATGAAGATATTGTAAATAACATGTTGTATGTGACAGGTTTAGTTGGTTAAAATTTCATAGGCTGTTATTTAAAAAAGTGAAACAATAGTGAAGTTATTTAAATCAAAATGATTTGTATACAATGTGGGAATATCCCTATAAGTGATTTTCAAGAAAACATTACACAGTACCATAAAATGCTTTCTATTGAACATATTCTTGTGTAAGGCGATTCATCTATAATGAATACTTTCTTTTCAAAGGTGGTGAAACTCAACCACAAAGGCCAGTAGAACGAAGAACCACCACTACCACTGTATCTCCAGTGCGACTTCCTGAGGATGAGAATGTTGGTGAGCATACAATTATTTTTGATTTGCTTAAAGATTAACAACTCCATTAATGCATCATATATTGAATATCATATTTCAATGGATAGAACAATTTGATGAATGCAAAATCGATATATGAGTGAGCATTCAAAGGATAGTTAGATAAAAACGAAAACAGCTTAAAGAAAACGAACGACATGTAACTGGTTCCTTGGTAAGATTCTCTTTGTCAGTCTTTAAATTGCTGTGCTTTGAAGAAAAAATTTCCTGGTGTTTCTGGCAAATCATCTTTTGGTAAAAATTAATTAACTATTACATAGTATCATCCGACTCTTGATGACCTCACCTTTGCTTGGGTGATGTTGTTGAGCTTTTTTTTTAATATGTAACAAATCTTCAACATGACTAAAAGTTTCAACTATAATGTGTAAGATTACCCTGTGTGCGTAGATTTATCATAGTATATGCAGTTAGAGTCCCATTTTGTCATACAATGTTTTCTCATTTTAGCTTCATTGTGCTATCAAGATTAATTTTTGAGCTATCTAATTCACTGAGAAACCTGATGAGGTTGACTCCACTTTAATTACATTTTATAGAATGATTGGAATATGAAAATCACTAGAACATCCAAATCGAGTACTGTTTTCGTTGTGTGAATTGAGATTTATACAAGTTACTGGCGTAAACCTCATCAGATTTCTTATGCGTTTCAAATGATCCCTTGCTTTAACTAACAGCTTTACTATAAACCAAACTTACTCTATGTTTAAAATGGGAATATAAATTTGTATACTGTGTTTGACATAAAATGTCTGATTATAATGTGATGTAAGAATGTAATAATCGTGTAGAATTCTTTTGTAGTTGTAGATTATGAAATAGAGCTATTACCAGTAGTACCTAATTACTCCAACAAGACTCCAAAACAGAGGAAGAACAAACGTAACAAGAAGAGAAAAAACAAACAGAAAAAGGAGTCTTCGTTTGAGGCTACATCCCCTTCCCCTTACCCCTTTCCCTTAACCACTACTCTCCTACCCTGGAACCCCATAGAGCAGCATCCAAGGGACCGACCATCATCAGAGGGAAGGAACCAGACTGAAGAATCTGTGGCTTCTGAAATACGGCACGACCCCCAAAATACGTGCATGCTGCCCAGTGATGCTGGTTCTTGCCATGAGTACAGTGCCATGTGGTACTTTGACTACAACATGGCGCTGTGCCGAAGTTTCTGGTACGGCGGCTGCGAAGGCAATGCCAACCGCTTTGCCAATGAGCGTGACTGTGAACTGCATTGTCTCGACAAGAGGATGTACTACAAAGGTAGCAGCTTCACTCAACATGCTGTTGCACTGTTTGTTCATTATTTTGCTCTATCATTATAACTCTTCTCTATTTCTCTCTTTTTAAGTTGCAGGTTAATTGAATTGGATTTTATATACTTTTGTATGTACTTTATTTTCTTTTCAGAATTTCTGTGTGTATATGTCATTTATGTTACTGTGTTGTTGCATTAAAGAATGAGTTTTTCGTATCTTTGTACTGCTGTTTGCTCTATTCACATAGTATAAATATTTCTTTACCAGCAATACTGATTGGCATGTGATGAATTATTAAAGTCTCCTTTTATTGTTTTCTTTTACTTTATTATGTGCATACAAATAAATCAATTATCATTCGCTGCTTATTAATATTATAAGTGTGCAGTTCTCAAACAATATAGCAACAATTATAATGTAAACCATTTCTGTTATTATTATTTTTTGATTTTAACATTTCTTTAGAAGAATTCTGCTTGCTGCCAATGGACCCAGGATTTGCTTGTCAAAATCCTGGTGATTTTGAAAATGAAGTTTACAAAGAACAGCAAAAAAAGAAAATAAAAGCAGGTGACATTGCGCTTTCCTTGGAGACAGCATCACATATAGTGATCAGATGGCATTTTGATGTGAGAAAGGAAGAATGTTATCCATTCCCTTACCTAGGATGTGGAGGAAATAGAAATAATTTTGAATCTAAAGAGGAATGCATGCATGTATGTGCATTCTGTCTTGATTTTGAAACAAGTAGAGGTCCAGAAACATCATCACAACTATCTACAGAAACTGAAACAATCCATGAAGCAACTACTTCTAAGATATCTCCTACTACTTCTGCTTCTTCTTTTGCTACTAGTTTTACTTCTACTATAGCTCCCGTAACTAGCGGTTCGTCTATGAAAATAACTGCTCACCCCCACACTACCACTTTGTCAGATGTAAAAGAAAGGATATCCTTAATACCATTTTCAACAATTGATCCTGATAAGGTAGCATTTTGTTATTTACCTGTAAATGAAGGTAGTGAATGTCCTAAGGAGGAGGACACTTGGAATTCAAATTGGTGGTTCTTTATATCAGTATATGATGACCTCGAAACTGACACAGACACAGTTGAAACAAGATGGTATTTTGATTTTCTCACGGAGATATGTCAATCCTTTCAGTATAGTGGATGTGATGGGAATTCCAATAATTTTAAATCAATAGAGGAATGTCAACGCAATTCTACAATATGTTTGAAATTAAGATCTGATGAAAGTAGAATATTAGACAACATGTCTACTGAATCTCTCATACCCACTATTGTGAGAGAGGCAAATGAAGACGTTACTAGTTGGGTTGCTACAATTGACAACGATACTGTACCTCTTGATGACTTCATGAATGATACTGAAATTACTTTGGGCTTATCAGTTTTTGATGGAAATCAAACAGAAGCACCACCTCTATCAAGGACAACACCTCTTGTTCCATCAGAAGCAAGCAGAACCACTGTTGTTCCTGGTTAGTCATCAAACTACTTTGAAATTTCTGTCATTTGATCATGTGATATTCATATACCATAATTAAACATAATCTTCCTGCAAGTGTGAGTGCTGCTCAATTATTTCCTTACAGCACACTGTCACGAAATCCCAGACCCAGGACCATGCCTTGGATTTGCACATCGATGGTTTTATGATCCAGCATCTGACCAATGTTTGGATTTCCTCTACGGTGGATGTCTTGGAAATTACAATAATTTTGCAACAAAGGAAAAATGTATGGAAGATTGTATGTTGCCCCAAGGTAGCAATGAGTCAACAGGAGAGAAGGGACATGAAGGTGAAATCATATTGAACGATCTTTTCCCCATACTCAGCTTTATGAAAGAAGCAGCAATATCCCGTTAACATACACGACTTACCACTGCGGGATCACCACAAGCTTGTGCAGTATGTGTAGATACAAGCAACCCCAGCTTATTCCTGGGGATAAGTTTGTCTTTTGCTTGCCATCATATGTTTTATTTATTTGCATATTATTCTTTTTTTTGTAGATTTTGTCTTCATTTTATATGTTTTATTTGCAATTCAGCATTCGCAATTTTCAAATGCTCAGACTTACATAGAAAAAGGTCAATTGGTTTTTGGTGATTGCTTATATGTATATTGCAAAGAATAATTAACTCATCATTAGATATATTTTTGTGTCATCAAAAATATAAATGAACAGCTTAATTATTGATTGCAGGTTTATGTAATTGATTTTTCATACTGTCTTATTTTTCATACGGATGTATTGCTTTTGCTTATCACTGCTTACTATTCTTGGTGCACCCTTCTTGAACTGTTTGATATCTTTTTTTAACTGTCTAATTATCAACTACAGCTCTAAAATATGCTTTTACAGTAAACTACTATTTTTATTGCAAGGCCAAATCGAATTTAGTAAACAATGACATTTTAACAATCTTGAGTGCTACTAACAAGCTTAAAGATATTCACTTGCCTTACCAATTCATATCTTAATGCTTAACGTCTGCAACAGTCATTTCTTTACTGCTCCATTCATTAAAACTGTTTTACTTCCAACTTTTGAAAATATTAGTAGGCGTCAATGATGAAATTACATCTATGTTTTTTCAGCGACAGATATTTGTAGTCTACAAACAGATGTTGGACCTTGCCAAGCCTTCCAACTGCGCTTTTATTATGATGCGGTTAGAGGACGCTGCCTCCAGTTTCAGTATGGAGGTTGCCAGGGTAACTACAACAACTTCAAGAGTGAAAAAGAATGTATGGAGATGTGTGGCAGCAAACAGGAGCAGTTGCCAGTACAAAAGACTAGAGGTAAATTGATCATGTAGAAGACAAATGTACTTTTGCAAATTTGGTAAAATAGTCATTTAGATACATGTATGCACATGGGATCATTTTAATGTAATCAAACTTCATGTACTGTATTTTATTTTCTATTCTTTATTTTGTATCAATTATCAAATACTTGCAACCATACACCTAGATGCTCGTGAGTAATCTATCGTATTTCATGTGTGGGCAATTTTCAATCCATACAGCAATATTATGATTTTTTGTTAATATTTGCTATGAATTTCTTTTAAAGAATCATGCCGTCTACCAAAAGAACAAGGCCCTTGCTTTGCTGAATATCTCCGATACCATTATGATGAGCAGTATGATGAATGTAGACCATTTGTGTATGGTGGCTGCCAGGGTAATGAAAACAACTTTGAGAGTCAAGAAGAGTGCTATGCTACATGCAGCAACTTCCCCGATGCACGCCAGATTCTTAAACCAGGTTAGATTTCCATGCTTTTCAACTGTCATGCAAATTTAAGATCATTTTATTCTGTAAATTTCAAGAATCTGATTTCATTGTTGCTGAACATGATAGATGTACTGGGTATATTATGCATACATTGAAGGAATACAAGTATTCTTCATGAAGTATGTATGGGTGTGAAATAAGCATTCTAGGTCTTTTGTAAAGTCATAGCAAAAGATGCTCCTCGTGCATCTACACAATTGAATTTATTATTTTTCCTTCATCTCACCATACCACCTCTTACAGGTGACTGTTTTGACTCACCCGATGCCGGCCCCTGTCAGGCTGCAGAACCAAGGTGGTACTTCAACGCACAGCAGGGTGACTGTGTCGCATTCTACTATGGAGGCTGTGAGGGAAATGGCAACAACTTCCGCAGCTACGATGACTGCATAGGCTTCTGTTCCAAAGGTATGAAGGAAATCATTTGCTTCTGATACTGCATGTGAAATTTATCAATGTTTTGTGATCAAATTATTATTCTTGTATCAAAACATTGCCTTAGCAGACATTTATAGGATTTTTGTTTCTAGTGTGTCATAACAAATATTTATATGGAGGGAACGGTATTTTTTGTAACTTATTAGTGACTCTTTGTGCATATAGAGCCTAAATGATATAGTCAACATTTGGTGTTTTATGGGATTGTCATTTTTCTTCAGTGTCTGAGACATGTGGTGTTATTCAATGTAACATGGAGTGTCCGTTCGGCTTTGCCCGTGGACCTGATGGATGTCCAACTTGCCAGTGTGCCGACCTTTGTGATGTAAGTATCAAGTCCAAACTGACCTATGAAATGTTTTTGAGAATTTTCTTATGTAACTGATAATATTTCTATTAACAAGATTATAAATACATCAAGAAATCAATAACAATTTTATGCCTATGACATACAAGAATTTTATGTAGGAGCTAAGATGCCAGACTTGTTTCTTGTTCTCAATTTCATAAATGGTTAACATTGTGTAAAACGATTACAAATCCATCACATGTTCACCATTTTTTGTGAACTTCATTTCAAGTATTTGATATTGATAAGAAATATTGTGAATGTTTGAGTAATTTTCAGGGATATAATTGTGGTGATACTGCACGAGGTAAAAGGACAGCGTTGCCCTATTTCATTTAGCACTCATATACAACTCCTCAGATTATGTTCCCTTAAATACTTGAACAAGCTTCAATTACAGTTTTGGAGGAGTTATGTTTTAGTAGCAATGGAAACCAATAATATTAGAACATGTTTGAGGAAATTGTTATGAATGCATATTAACAATAAGACATTGAAAATGTTGTGGTCTTATTCTGGAATTGTTTTTGCCTATTAATGAATTGAATATTTCCTTCATTAACACCAATAACAATAACTGGATACTCCTGTTTCTCTCCATACTTTTAGTATGTGAAAATGAAGGTTGCTAATGTGAACAACACCACACCTGTACAGTAACACTGCTAAAATGTACTTTGCAATAATCTTCTAGAATTATGAGTGTGGTGCTGACATGACGTGTGTGGTAGAGGAGATCCAGTGTTTTGTTCAGCCATGCCCTGGTCCACAACCTGTGTGCAAACCCAGTAAGTAACTAACATGACTTTCTCATGCATTATCCATAGAAGTATACAATGTGATGTACCTAAACATAGCAAATATGTCTAGAATTAGACATATAATTGTCAGTAACTCATGTTATTATGAAGAAATATTAAAACCCGAGCATCTTTCGGCTTACACACCGGACTCCTGTTTTATGCATTTTGCTAATAATTATACAAAGGCCATATGTATATCACGTACCATCAGTCCTGCCCGTCTATAACGAGCACTAGTAACAAGTATAGTCTAAGTGTAGAATTAAACCTTCAATACATGTATACTGGTATTTGCTATCACTGCCTATTGATAAATATGTTTATATCATTCATTTATTCTAACACATGAGTCTTTGCTTCGCTCATAAGCAATGATTTCATAACTAAAATGCTGCAAAGAATGCAACTTTGATATGTTTGAATAATCTCAATATATATTATATTTTTACGCTTCGGATGAAGTTACCTCTAGCAGGTAGGGCCTTATATCATCTAATAGAAGATACATACATTTAAGACAAACTCATCAGTCTTTGCATTTTTATTATACATGTACTACCTTGTACCAAAACAAGTTGTCATACACATAAACTACCTGTAAACGGAACAGCTGCAGACAATAAATATTCTCTTTGTGTGTGATATATACATTCAATAACAATGAATCATGGTTAATTTGCTATCTGCTCCAGCACCACGCCCTGGACAGTGTCCAGTGTTGAACTCTGAGGCTGCCTATGACTGTGTGATGGAGTGTCAACATGACCACGAGTGTCCAGGTGCCACGGCCAAGTGCTGTGACAATGGCTGCGGCAAGGTCTGTCTCGAACCAGACATGCCAGGTGAGCTGCCATAGCACAATTTTGATCTTTTGGAATTTGAAGAATGCTGCTGCATCTTTGCTCTTTTATGATATTCATTTGCATGCATAATGATTTCAATTATTATTATGCCATATATTTTGGTATAATTATAATTGTGCATCTTTTTTAAAAGTTTACAGCCATTGAATTGATTAGAATTCAGCATTGTTTGCTTTGTATTATTTATCATTGTAAAGTGATTAAAAGCAAGTGTGTGTTATTTGTTTATGTCTGTTGCATTGTTTCCCCAAAGTGAATTTTATTTGTGTTAACAATAAAATACTATATTTTTATCAAGATATTGATATTTACATGTGTTTTCTTGTATTCTACGGATTCCATTCTGTTCTTTTTCTGGCTTCTAATATAGAATATCACAATATCTTAATAGGTGGTCAACCAGAGAGTGGATCAAAAGGTTAATTTGGTGTATTTATGCATGTTACATAGACTAGATCTAAACATTCAGATTTTACCCTATCTAACAATATTCCCTTATTCCCATATATCATGTAAATGGTGACGAAGTTATTAGAAAAATCATTCTACAAATGTATGTTTATTGTCAAAATCTGGGATATTTAGAGATTTTAGGGAAAAAAATGTAAATCATACAATTTGGTTAAAATATTAAAAAATAAGAAGTCTACCAGGGTATGAAATAGAGCCTACCAGACTGCCTGGTGCAAGCTAATTCAAGCAAGGGCCGGCTGGTTTCAAAAGTTCACAGTCCAATGGGCAGATTACTTTTTAGGGGTCTCAATAGGATCATAAATAACAGACTGACAATTTTTCATAATTGTTGGCCTTGGTGTTTGTGCACAAATTTTCACGAGTTTCACACCCTGCGTTAAGTAGTATGAGCATTATTTTCATCCAATCATGGTTTGACAAGTAGTGTTTAAAGTAGAGATATTTGTATAATATATCAAGTGTGCAAATTATGCAGATAGTAGTTCAGTAGTTGAAGCTACACTATAGTTATTAAAATGTTACATTTCATAATTCATACAAATAGCAGTTGTAATTTAGGACATTCTGTAAAATAAAAAATGTTTCTGAACCATGCACGATGATATTGATTTATTCAATTTGAATGGATTATACAAGTAGAATCCATCAATATAGTTGAAATTAATACTTTCTTTCAATTTTGATAAGACCCGCTTATGTACCCGTAGAATGAAAGTAAAGAAATAATTTTGATTTGTTTAAAGTATTGTTTACTCATGACAGAAATGTCTTTGAAAGACAAATTTGGTTTAGATCTCATTTCAACTACACGAGGTCGACATAAAACGGTCAAAATGTTATTAACCTTTTAAATCACTTAAATTATAAAGCTACAAAAGTACACTGTTACTCAATGCCGTAAATCTCTAGTGTTTTCATTAGTAGATTTATGCTATGCTTTTGTCTTTTATATGTTGCTCACTGTATATATATATTTTCTTTCATTTTTTGCAACCCCTATGCATGACTGCATGTTTTGACCTGCATGTTGACATTCAGGGTGCGAAAAGACTGTATTCGGTTGTTGTCCTGATGAGAAGACACCAGCAAAGGGCTGGAATTTCCATGGATGCACAGGTAGAAATTGAAACGAGGTCAAGGGATGTGTACAATATGCATATAAATTGTATGTTATGTGTCAAGATAATGCTTTTTGTCTATGCTGTTTATTTTATATGTGCAAATATAACAAATATTCTACAGTGTACATTTTTAGATATAACCTTGGAATTTGATGCATACTATACTATTAAATTTTTCGTATAAAACTTATGTACATGTACTGGGTAGATTTTAATATTTAATTAGTGTAAGAAAGAGCTAATGATGATTGGCTAATTCTTGTTTCGTTTTTATGTTTAAATTAGACTATGAAATAAAATAAACCTAACTGCTAGTTCAATGTAATACCTATGTTCTAATTGTTATTAATGCACAATTTGCATGTTAGAAAATGATCGTGCACATTTACTATGATCACAGATTATCTTTTGACAGATTTTTTGTTATGCTCTTATTATCAATAGATAGAAAACCCTAGTATATTTTTTTCCTGCAATACTTTTGTATACCATTATGATTACAAATTTGTTTAATGACAAAAAAAAATCATGATGCATTGTTAGTTTTGATAATGTATTTCCAGTATTTTAACATCTATGATATTTCATTACGTATCTGGTAATGATAGATATGGAATGGGTTCCTTTTACATTTGGTAAATATTGTGCGTTAAACAATTAATTTAAAGATAAAAACAGATACATGTATATCTATTACTATCAGACATGAAACTAACCAACAAATCTAATATTAAAACAAGATTCTAAAAGTTTTACGTTGGTATTACAGAGGAAGCGCCAGTAATCGAACCATATACACACGATATTGTGACTGCTATTGGTGACCGTGTGGTGATTCCGTGTCGTGTTCGTGGAGCTCCAAGACCCGTCATTGACTGGTACAGAAACAGGTAATACACCACATTGTTCAGTGGAATGGGTGCAAATATGTTGAAAACAGTTGAATTTGAAGTGATTTACAACTTGAATCATCAATTTATCAATGAATTTGATTTAATAGACAAGGTAATAACACAATTAATTATATCGTCAACCTGTCTATTATCCTGAATTCTCGGTTTTAGAAATATATTTGTCCAACTGTAATTTTATCGTGAATGTGCGACCATTGTTCATCATTTTAATTCATTTTATTGAGACAAAATCTGTGCTAATTGAATACATCACACTGGACAAAATTTGAATAAATTTGGACAAAAATAAGAGGATCATGTTTTTTCTTACAATTTTATTATGCCAAATACATTCTCTATAAATTCAAATAATTACACGAATAAACAATTTTATATAGTCAAATATGTTCTCTTA
The DNA here is from genome assembly GCA_019095985.1 of Streblospio benedicti. Classification (NCBI taxonomy): domain Eukaryota; kingdom Metazoa; phylum Annelida; class Polychaeta; order Spionida; family Spionidae; genus Streblospio; species Streblospio benedicti. The sequence goes on from CM032662.1 coordinate 20,209,323, forward strand.
AAATGCGAATAATTACACGAATAAATCCTAAATTTGCTTTTGTTGTCCTGTTGAGAGCTTTATCTTGTGTTTTATAATAAATTTTTGTAGCCAGCCCATATATCATTTGATTTGCAGAATTCCCCTCGTGGACCTTGAGAATAACGCCAAGTTCAATGCTCTCTCAGATGGATCACTGGAGATTGTTGGTGTTACTGAAGATGATGGGAGCTTCACTTGCAGAGCTTATAATACAATGGGAACTGCAACTCAAACATATTATCTTGTGGTGCATGGTAAGAAGAAGAACAGCTTGGTTTTGGTTGGCTTTTATATTTTCTTTTCAGTAATGTACATGTATGCTGCTTATGAAGATAATGATACAAAGACTTATAATTGTAGCGTAATTTACTTATCAAACTGTGAATAGAATATTTGATATTGATTTATATATATAATTTGTAATTATTATTGGATTGAATAAATAATATATTCTTTCACAGTTTGAGAGTAATTGCACTACAATAGTTGCTTTTAAGTTGCTTTGGATTTAGATATATTTGTATTATTAATCAATTGCATTTTAGAATTCTGATATTTTGACAGCTATGTTTAAAGCTATAATGCTATGATTTTTACTATATTTTATGAACTGTATTTGCATTATCTGTGTAATTAGATAGAGGTATGCATAATTATTGATGTTTTGTGATTTGCCCATTCCAATCACAAACTATCATTAATTTCTATTATATGAAGCATATTTTATGATTTGTGTTGATTTTAAGTTATGTTGTATTTATTGCAACTTTAAAACCATTTTTAAAGCTTAAACTATTTTATATTTACATGTATATGGAGGATATATGTGGCATAATTTAAAAAAAAAGAAACTATTGGTCTTTTAAATGGATTGTTCACACAGTCTTCTATCCATGGACGCTACTAATGCCACTATTTCATTTTTTAATATTACATAAGTGCATTTATAATAGGAAATATTGTATCTAATTAATATGTACTTAATACATGTATATTATACAAAACCAGGATAGAACTATATCACATAGTCTCAGATGGGACTCAAACCCATAACGTATAAAATTACCAATGGACGTACTATTACTATGATGGCATATCACTATCCACATACAGCTTTAGAACCATTATCCAGAGGATTATGGTTTTGTCAGTTATCAGGCATAAGATGGTCATCTTATTCCTTCAGTTATTCATACACGTACTTCTTCAACTTACTCACCTGTGGCCAAAAACCTACCAGAATAGTAGCATGAAGTGCATTTATGTTTTCAATAAAAAATAACAAGTTATCATTTATTAGACCAATAGCCAATTCTGTAGAATATTGTCTCAAAGAAAACTATGCTGTATACATTTCCACTCCAAGCAATTCAGCAATACATGTGTTTATTGAGATGCTGTAAAAAGCAAGCTTATGCCCATTCCCTCCAGATCGCAGTGAAGTCCTAGATAAGGATGATGGTATAGATATTGACAATGAAATTACGGACCAAATTGATGAAACCGGTGAGTACACAGCTATATCTAAAGTTTGATAAATGACATTGATCTCTCAATCCTCTTTCAAATTAGAAAGGCTGACATTTTCAATTAATTTTGTAAATCTTTATGAAGCCAATGATGTATATATTTTTAATTCATAAGAATCATTGATTCAGATTTGATCTGTTGAGTTAAGTTATGTTATGAATTTTGTAATTAATATGAATTTTATATTATTTTTGCATCTAATTCCGTTTATGTCTCGTTTATATGTATATACTTTTGATTTGTGCATCATAGATTTTGTAGCCTTTTGATGCATGGCTCTTGCATTGTGTTTGCATTATATTCTTATATTTCCTTTGCTCATATGTCTGAACATTTTCCAAATATCTGAATTTTGTTAACACAAATATTTATTGTTATTGGAAAATTCCCTTTTATCACTTCAAACATACCATATTTATAAAATTCATCTATTTCCACTTCAGTTACAGCTATACTATCACATGAACTAACATTTCCACTTCAGTCACAACTATCACATGAACTAATATGTTACTGAACAATGCTGCACACCTGCACTCAATAGAGAGAATGAATATAAAAATATTCAACACATGTAGTTTATTGATTGTATTTTCATCAGACTGTTTCTTGTTGACCTGCTCGCTTATTTTAAGTCTTTTTCCTTTGTAAATGTTTTTCTTCACATACATTCAAAACTGCAATGATCCGCATATAGTTACTTTTAGATTTTCAATATTTTGGATCAAAAATTTCCCCGACTAGTCTCTACTCTTTAACTAACTCTTGCTAAAGTACTAACGCAAGTCCACCTATGCTGTACCTACAAACCCCAAACACTTTCTTTGTGTATTGTATTCTCAATCACATGACAGTTTTTGCCAAACTCAGCATTTCTCATGCTTTTGCTTTTACTGAGGAAAAATTCAAATAATGATTTTCCTAGCTATTATAAGACCTTGTCTATACAGATCCATATAAACCCACTACTGATTGGGGGGGTGAGAGAGAGGTTGATCGTGAAGGTAGCGGAATTGACGATACAGATACTGAGCCTGATTCCGATGGTCGTGGTAAGTTCAATGGCATGTTTATGCCAATATCCATATATGCTATTGATTACTTTTTACATGTTGTTTTACAGATTTAAGATTTTAAATGGAACCTTTATTTATTAGAATGATATTGAAATAAGCCCATTACATAACTTGAAAACGATAATTTTGATATTCTTTTCTTTGGAAATTAAAGCTTTAAAATTAAATGTTTCAATTGCAGTTATATTCTAAGACATAATTTAACACTTGTGGTTAATTTCATGAAAAATAAATCTAATTGCGTTTGATTAAGTTGGTGTTATACATTAATATTGTGTGATGTACATGTATAACTTGTCACCTAATATATTTTCATATTTGGTCCTCTTATTTCATCCTGTCAAGTATTATGTCCTTTATTTCTCATTCACCTCCAACTTGTCTCATACTCTGCTGTGGTTTTATGATGGTTGTTCTTTTCTATTTGTCCAAAACTTTACACTTCTTCAGTTGATGTTCTTTTCTATTTGTCCGGAACTTTGAACTTCTATGGCTGAGCTCTTTGTTCTTAAAATTCACCCATGTAAATACATTCCTTCCTGATTCCAATGTCAGATGATAATTCCTACCCATATGGATGGAACAAAAACCGCGAACAGGACTACAAGATCATACCTATTCTTCCTCCTGCCAAACCAACACCTAAATCTACCAAAGGAAAGGATGCATTTGATTGGAGTGTACTGTATGAAATGGTTGAAAGAGATAGAAAGCTAGATAATTTAGACGGCAAAAGGTCCTCAGATCATACAACCCCCGGACCTGGAAAGATCCCTCAAGAAACAATTTATCAAAAATCCATTTCTAAGCAAAATCATAAAGTGATGAATCAAGGGCAAGATATAAAAAAATCATCTAACAACCAGAAAGGTAAATTTTGTGAGTGAAAAAGAAAGAAATAGACTGCTTTGTTAGAACTTCATGCATTAGATTTAGAATTTTTTACAGTGTTTTATTTATTTAATTCTTCCATTTCATTTGTTTTATTTTACTTCAAGTAACAAACACCTATGCTCAATTTTCAGGTTATATCTCTCATCCTTGCAACATTCTTTCAGTCCCATTTTCTATGGATTTCTTATGGAAATCAGTCAATTCTTTAGGTTATCTTCCTTGATTACTGGGAATATCTGATAGTCTAAAGCATTTTACTTTTAGCCAGTTCTACTTGGACTCCTTTTCTTTTTAGATGCACTACATTTCTCATAATTGTCTCCATTCGAGTGTCATCCTGTTAACATTCAGCACATATCCCAGACTTGATTGAATACCGTTTTTCCTTATGTAGTTACCATAGAAAACTGAATTTCTTTGATTAATATATAATAACAGAAACACATTTTTGAAATATTTGTTTTACATAAAAACTTGAGATTTATCATTACTATATTAGTTAAACGACTTACTTATAATTTGAATATCATCTAATGGGAAGAAACTTTAATGAACATAAATCGTGCTTTTAAAATCTTTTAATAAATGTATTACACACTTTTCAGTTGCACCAGAGTTTGCTGATACTCCTCAAAGTGTCACTGCCAATGAAGGCGAAAATATCGAGCTACCATGCCAAGTTTCTGGGCGACCAAGACCTCAGGTGAACTGGTTGTATGCTAATGAGTACCTCAACATGGACACTGAACACTTCCGCATGAGTTCAGCAGGTGTGTGATGAAGTTTGATTAGTATCATAAACATTCATGTAAAAGCATGCAGTAAAAATGAATCTAAATTAACGTCTACTATTTTTTAGGTTTGATGATTGAGGATATATCTAAAGACGATGAGGGCACATACATGTGCATGGCTAGCAATGGTGTTGGCGAACCCATCAGGCGAACAATTACACTTAATGTCATTGGTAAGTAGACAATGTTTCAACTGGCTGCCATCCATTGTTCTGACTTAAAAGTTTTTATCAGTTTTGAAGAAATACACAAAGTTAATTGATATTTTTTTAACAACATAATAATACCAATGATTTTCTAAATTTTATTCAGATGATGAATTTTACAAAAGCTTGGGTAGGTATTCACTAACATTCATGAATGATACTAAATATTCTGTGGAAAATTAGCTAACATATATGTATTTTCCTACTACAATTGTTTTTATCAAACTGAATTTTTCTATGCGGTAGTCAATATGTCGTATTCTTTTTTTCATATCGCGAATTGAATTGCTTATGGGTTATTTTTTCAAGTAAACACCTGAAATACTACTTATAACATAGATTATATCTCTCACCCTTTTATTTTCATTAACAAATTTACCGTGGTAAACACCATTTCCTTATGCCATACTGGTATTGTTAACCTGCTATACCGACCATGTCTCTAATTGTCTCTTAATTATGAATTTGAGTTTGATATTTTTACTCTGTAAAATTTGTAACTTCACATGTCTGTATATTTCATAAGATGTAACATTTGACTACTTTTCCATAAGTTTATGTCTACTATACATTGGAATAGTTTCATTTTGACTGTCAAAAATTTGGCATCAAATATTTCAATCTTCTTCGAATCAGCGATACAAAATAAGTACAGAAATAGAAATAGATTTAAATATACAATACATTCCTAAGCTAATACAGTTATCAAGCAACAACAGTGAATTATCATGTTTGCCTCCAGTGGAGGGAGTTCCCCAAGGTTGAATTTGGTTGAATTTTTTTGAGCTTCAGGAGACCATATAGAATGTTTCTGTGCAAAAATTTATTTGTTATGTAAAATGTTTGGGTTCAATTGATTTTACGTCGATATTTACTGCCCTCCAGGTTCAATCTCTGTGAGCATTGCGCCGCACAACGAGAGCTTCCACGTGGGTTCCGATGTGGAGCTGCAGTGTGAGGTGCAGGGCGACCGAGCCGGCGTCACGGTCGAGTGGCTCAAGGTCAGTGCCAACCAGATGCGCATTCTTTTGTTACAAGCAGACATTGATATGTCAGTGGTAAAAGTCAACTACATCAACCGTGTGCGTGACATCTACCGCCACTGTACACTCCTCCCCAAAAGGGCCGATAAAGTGATATAACTTTAAAGCAATAGCATAGCTGTTTGTGGTGGATACATCCATCTGAGATCCGTTGAAGTTAAGATTTTAAAAAATAGATAAATTTGAACTCAACAGTCTGGTCAAAATTTCATATCTTTATAAAAGCAATTTTTATGAAGATTGAAAAGGAGTGACAGTATTGACTTGAAACTAGTTTCAATAAATACTTTAGAAAATGTAGAAACTTGAACTATTTGATATTGCGTGGTAAGAAGAAAATTTAGAATATTCAATATTTTCAATATTTAGAATGTATGCTATATTTCCAATGTTTATGCCACCAGGACGGTCTGCCATTGGCCAGTGAAGAGGAGGAGTTGACAGGCCGTGTGCTGAACACTGATGTTGGTGCTGACCTGCTGCTAGAGAATGTGGCAAAGGACGATGTGGCCAAGTACGAGTGTGTGGCTACCAGGGGGCAGCAGCGTGTCACCGCGCACACCACATTCACCGTCTACGGTACGTGGCACAAATTGAGAGGTTTACAATTGCATATGAAAAATTCTTTGCTGTAGCTGTGTGATTGCGAAAAGTAACGCTTATGTTTGTACCAGTGGAGAAGGGGGTCCTCTGTAAACTAGATTAAACCTTAGTTTGCGATGTTTTATGTTGAATCATGACCAAATTAACGGGCAGTGTTGTAGCTGAGTTTTCAAATTTGTTTTGAAGGGAGGGCATTCAGCTGTAAGCATTGGTAAAAGAGTATGGCGCACAGGTGATGATCACTTGGTATATATGTTGTTAAATGTTGTGATAAAAATTGGCACGCAGTTTGACCGTCATGTTTCAAGTGCTATTCAACATTTTGCTAAAATGTAGACAAGTGAATTGAAATGGATTTTCTAAGTGCCAAAAATTGATTCACTGTGGTGTTAGCTCATACCTGATATAAAAAATTGGGTAAAGTTTTAACACTGCAGGTTGTTCCAAGACAAAAATAAATACGTGGATGCATACATATTAATGAAACAACTGCAATGCTTTTGCATCCATTGATGTTATTCAATAATTTTCTTTTTTTTTCATCTCAAAATATGAAAAAGATGTTAGATCTAACATTTTATCATAAGCAAAATCAATTCGATTTTATCTGATAATTGTGAATGATCTTGAAATATGACCCATAAGAAAATGTTGAATAGTCCAAAAACGTTTAGTATTGCACTTCTCTTTAATGTAAGTGGTTAAAAGTGAACCAAGTGTCTATCTGCTTTGAATCAATATTCACTCCAATTTAAACCAACTGCATGTTGCAATGGCAGTAAAGTACATCAGTTATTACTATATATATACAGTGGGGCTTATTTAAGTTGAACTTGATATATATACATGTATATGAAAAAAAAAAGAGTTATCACCTATTTTGATTTGCAATTTGTTTAATTTTAGACGACACAGATGGTCTCATTGTTGGTTTTTATACTACTTATTCTGTGTGTTTGGAGACAATAAAATTTCGGTTAATTTAGTTTATTAATATCTATTCCGACGTTTCGACATGTAAGTGTCCTCTTCAGGAAATATTTAACAATTTATAAAAATGTAATGATCAAGAAATAGCCTAAAACAATGACTAAACATTGAAAATACAATGTTAAGAATAAAATGCACATTAATTGGTTCTAAGATGTCTAAAAGTGTTGTCTGATAACATTTATTTACTACTAATAAATATATATGCATTGTATCTATTTGTCAAAGGTAAGATATGATTTAATATATGATTGTGCATTGTGATGACTAGATTACTGATATTGCTTGCAAGAACCAGTTCATATTTTACATAATGCTTACATAAAATTGGAAATGGGAACATTAATTTAACTAAATTAATACCTAAAATAATAACTAAATTAATGTTCCCATTTCCAATTGTATGTATGCATTATGTATAATATGAACTGGTTCTTGTAAGCCATATCAGTAATCTAGTCCTCACTATGTACAATCATATATTAAATTATGTCTTACCTTTGACAAATAGATACAATATATATATATATATATATAACTAACTAAACCTTATCAGACAACACTTTTAGACATCTTAGAACCAATTAATGTGCATTTTATTCTTATTATTATTCTTAGTATTTGTGTTGTGCCGTCTTAACTGCTGTACAAAATAAGTGCCAAAGATTTTTAAAAAAATTCAAGTTTATTTAATTTTGTTGAGCGCTTTCGAACATAAAGTTCCTCATCAGAGCTAAAATATTTAAAGGTAGCCAAAAAAATATAAGAATGTCTTGTGCTCATATAAAGCAATTTGTATAACATAAATATAGGTTAAAATACATTTCGTTGTCAAGAAGTAAAAGAACAGGCAATGTAATATAGATAAGATATACAGGTATGTTAATTGTAAAATGCTGGGAACTTATTCTTAATATTTACAATATTGATATACTTTCTATTGTTTGTTTATACTCTCTTATAAAGGTGTAAATACAATGCACTCTTTCATGGGTGTTTAGAGCAAAATTAAGGTAAAATCAAGATAAAATAATGAAGATCAAAAAATGAATTTGGCTTAATTTTATTCTTAACATTATATTTTTAATGTTTAGTCATTGTTTTAGGCTATTTCTTGATCATTGCATTTTTATAAATTGTTAAATATTCTCTGAAGAGGACACTTACGTGTCGAAACGTCGGAATAGATATTAATAAACTATATTAACCGAAATTTTATTGTCTCCAAACACACAGAATATGTAGGTAGTATAAAAACCAACAATGAAACCTATTTTGAGTTATCAGAGTGAATTTTAAAGTTAAGTATAAACATGACGGTCATGGCTTATTTGCTGGAGTTATTCATGAATGTTAGTTAATATCAGAGTTATGATATGGTTATAATTATTTCTTTATATACTCTTTTTCAGGTGTATCGATACCAGAAAATTGCGTAGATAAGCCGTGGTATGCAAACTGTGCTCTTATTATTGAAGCAAGCCTTTGCAAACATCCTTACTTCAGCATATTCTGTTGTAAGTCCTGCCACGAAGCTGGACTTCTACCATAAACAAAACTGTTACCAATTTTCTAATGTCATCTTAAACAGTCAGTACTTTATAGTGTTCTTTGTAGTTTCAATCTAGTAACATTTTACTTTATTGTAACTACAATAATGAAGATATCATAAAGAAACAGGTATTGGTTTCTACTGCTGAAATTGTATTGGTATATGTTGCTGCATTGTAAATATGATCACATTTTATGTTGAGTCACATTTACCTACCAATATCATGATAATTGGTGCTAATTACAGTGTTTTTGTATTTATGTTTTTAGTACAAAATTATTACTGTGCAGAGTATGTTCATTTGTGTTTTATATGTGAGGAATTGCTTACTTACAAGAAGTGAGCAATAAAAGACATTCAGGTTTTATCTACATGTATGATTTTATGGTTAGTATTATGTGTACATCATGGCCTGTCCTACAAAAAACTATTGATTCTTAGTTTTGAGTTCATTATTGTAGATACATGTTGTGTATGGTTATATGTACATACTTATTGTACGCACTTGGATAGCAGTCGATGATTTCTATAAACCTACTTGATAGGTTATTCTCAGTGTACATAGTAGAAATATTAGATTGAAATAGGAAATATTTTCAGTCAAGATTGTGTGTCATCATTTACAAGCAAATGTTTTACATTACAAGCAAATGTTTTAGAGATCTAAGTTTCAACTAAGACATCTTATTTTTAAAAAAATGGAAAAAGAAATTTTAAATACCTTGCCAATTAGTGAGAATGTACAAATGACACAGACAGTGAAACTTGTTAAAAAGCATTTTAATAGATCTTTTACAAATATACTTTTACAAAATGTGTACAAATATCACAAAAAGGTATTCAGGTATGTAAAAATGTAGCTTGTAATCATTAACATGCATTTAAGGTTTTATTCCACAGAATTGTATACCTCATGTTGACTACTAAATCCTGATTGTATGTGTGCTCCTGTAGACACAGAAATATTTTAGTTATAAATTATGTACATGTATAATTATTATTATTATTGTTGTTATGATTTCAAGAGGTGCTAACTATGACAAATGGTGTTTGAATTGCTAGCATTGATTTTTAAGATGTTTCATATATATACCGGTACATTGCGATAAAAGTAACTCATTGATTTGAATTCTCTTGATTAAAACCAATAAACCAATTGATTAAACATGATTTGTAGATTGGACCAAATAAAGTTTTTGTAAGAAATACAAACATATTGCAGTTCATTATTATCACATATTCATACTTATGTATCCTTGTTGAAATTGGCACTATTTTCAGTATTGTTAGTTGCAGTTCTTATCAGAGAATCTTTCTGTAATTTGGCATAATTTTCCAATGCACTTTTCTCTGATTTTTCTACTTGAAGGCCTGGTGGCAGTTGTAAATATTGCTTCAAAAATGCAATGGCCAGTGGTTGTTTTGCAGCCAGCTCCTCTACCAGGTATCCTGTGTTGGCTTTGCTGTAGCCGAGTTCCATCTTAAAAACAAGTGGAAAGATCAGGGACATGTCTATCATTGTTGATAAATTCAGATAGTTGGAAAGTATTTTAAGGTTTGAATTTGTAACAATATTAACAAAGAAAAAGTATACAAAAGGAATTTTTTCAAGAACACTTCTCCATAACACTTTCAAGGTATCTTTAATATTGATCAAATAAACTATGTTTTTCATGAAAATATCTACTTAAACAATTTCAATGTCATGCATTGCTTAAATAATCTTTAGTTTAAGAATATTAATGGATAAAAGAGTTGAAGTAGCACACAAACAAAACAAATCATGAAATTCGTTTATAAATTTACCTTCACAATGTATGTGACCATGGAATGAAGTTTATTATCTCTCATGGCTGGTTCAATGATCCAACCACTGGCTAGCATCTAAAGATAAAGTAAATGTCCACTATGAACTATTTGGTTGGCAAATACATGTAGACAATGGCCGAACAATTATAATTATATTGTATACTAATAGTATATTAATTACCTTTGCTCTAATCACATCTAGCTGTACTGGACAATCTGGACAGTCCACAGAGACCAAACTTATGATGTATTTCCCTCCCTCAATCTTGTCATGCTGAAGTACACAGAAATCACGCTGTTCTTTGCGGAATAACTGAGAAACTTCATGCTGCATATGCACTAAAAAGAACAGGGTCAGAACAATTGTGCTTATAATGAAGTCTGCTTGTACATTACTTTTTGTACAAAGCAGAGTCCTGCAATGGTTCAGTTTCCTCAGTGAGGGACCTGAGTGGGCACATTATGGTCTGGGTAGGGAAAGAAAGTTTGAAAAATCTAATATGAGTACCACTAAGTTATGGCTATAGTTTGACTCTTTTGGTATAGAATAGGGGTGGGGTGTGTGGGTATTGTAAGGGTTTGGGAGATGGGAATTTGGCCTGAAAAAAGTGGGAGATGGGAGAGAGGAAAAAAAATCTTTGGAGATGGGAGGAAAACATATCATTAAAACAAAATAAAGCATTACAGGTCAAAACCAATCTATTTTAGGAATGCAAAGGAAATTTACCTACCAATTTTCATGCCATCTCCCATATCTTTGACAATGTTGATGCCCTAGAAATTATATCTATCGGTAAATATCAATATAAAGATTTGATTTTGTATTTCAAAAATAGTAAAAATAAATACAAACAACCTAGTTAATTACTGGCTAATATTTCAAACATGACCTCTCAGTCATCCTTCAATGGAGCCTAAGACGTCGCATGTGATGACTCAATGTGATGTCAGGAGATGCAAGGGTGTGAGTGTCCTCTGAGTAGCCCCTTGGATTCAAAATACTGTCTGATATGTATGATAGAGCATATGCGGGTTCATCTTCTTTATATATACGTAATCCTGAAGTCACACCCTATCATACTGTGTGATGTCATCATGCTCTAATGAAGGATGGCTGTGAGGCATGGATGTGCCATAAGTATATGCACAGTACACACCTGCATAACATTTTTTTGTTTTTTGTTCTAGTAATGTGTGAAATTATATAGGTTAAAATAAGTTACTAAAAATTTCTATTGCTTAGAAAAGTGCTACTTGAAGCAATCAAGTGACAATCCCCTACTTGCGTGCTCAACTTAAGGAAAGGAATTGAACAAGTATTTATCAATCAATGAACCCATGATCTGTGCCCTGGGATCTCTACACCACCTGGGAGCACTTTATCTGTAGTATGTGTACATGTA
>CM032662.1:20243444-20253880 GCA_019095985.1 Streblospio benedicti
GTCATGTTTTCAGGCAAGTCCGCCCTCAGTTGTGAGAAGTATGCCAGATCCTAAATTAGATGGATCCTTTTGTTTCATTGATACTGGAGTGTTTAAAATGTCATAATACAATACAAGTTCATGCTCAGGGGGCAGGGGTTTGGTGGGTTCGGGCAACCCCCTTCTTTGCGATATATTCTTCTGAGAAATTTAGATATGCAATTTTCAGGGAAACCGCATAAAGGTATTCATTGAATGATAGCCAATGAGTAGAATAACTGAACCCCTTTTACAAAAAGCTGAGCATAGGCTTGCAATATAGAAGTTATTCAAGTATTCTTGCAGCTTAAGCTGGAAGGTCAGTGTGAATCTTGGAATTTACACTGGTATTGACAATGCCAAGAAATAATCTATGCTCATTAATTCTGTGGTTGTAAATTCTATTGTAACCACAAACCTCTAGCTGAACAGAGACTAGGTCAAGTCAGTTAGATAGAATCAACTTCAAACTTATAGCTCAATTTTATACTAGCTATATATTCTGGCTGTGAAATCTAGCTAACTAGGCTCAGTCTATATTGAGCTAGAGTTTTGAAATTATTCTTACTTGAGGATCATCAAAGTATGCAATGACCGGATTACGTATGCGGCGAAACACTCGCATCCACATGCGATAGATGTTGGGCTCGAAGAAAGTAGATCCATCCTCACCTTTCTTCAATACAAAAACATAACCAATCATGCATACAAATCAATCACATGTATAGGAATGGGAGATGTGTCCATGGTTCTATTAACTACTCAATCAAGAATCAACTTACGAGAACACTGGACATTAAACATTACATTAGATCCCTTACTTTGAACTTGCCAAGGTTGAAGTAGGCTGTAACTATGGTGACATCATTATGTAGGTCATCACCATAGGAGATGTTTGCGGCTGTGGGGAGAGGCAGACGATGGGTGAGGTAGCGCGGGCGGTCCTCCACAGCCGAAGATACACTGGGGAAGGGCGGCATCCGGTGCAATGTGCGATGTGAATTGACTGGAGACTGGGAAATAGAAGACAGAAGTTTGATGTTGTACTGTTGGTAATGAATTTTCATGATAGAAGTAAACTGCAATGGTATCTTAAAATGCCCCATGTATGATGGCTGCATACTATGTACTGATGTGTAGCTCAAGCCATTATTCTCTTCATGTCATCATGGATATTTGATGTCTGATGGTTTTATCCCTTCGATCATTTATAGGTCACCCACAAGATTTTGATTAGTCGTTAGAATATGAAAATAACATACTAACCTTTACCTTTGACTTTTGCCATATCAATAATACCACACAAAAAATGATTATCGAGGATGCTAACAATTTTACTTTGGAAAGACGGCATTGCATTTTCACAGTACATCTGAAAAATATATATACATATAGGCCTAAATCAAAAACGTTATGCATAATATATTTGTTTAGATGGTATGATTTTGTAACAAATGGGGCAATTAAATGGGCATCAATCAATCATACTTCACACCACAACACAGTAATATGTCATGCCTAGCCTGGTGATTCTGGGTTTCACAGTAGAGCTGGAAAATTGGGGGCCACAGTCTCATAAAAAATTGTTCAAATATTACGTTAACTTTGAAATTGCACAATGTACTAACACACAGGATATTTTTTTATCTCAATCATATGCATATGTAACATATTAAGCCGTGGATTCTAGTCATTATCACAAAAATAACACCAGGGATCTATATAAAACATAGATACTTGGAAGTTAGAATAAAAATTGTATATATATATAAAAAAACATTGCCTTTAAATGAAAATGGATACAAAATTAATATATTAAATCAGATTTGTGCGGAGAAAAACCATATACATGTAAGTACTAAGTAGGCCTATACGTTCGATCCCCTGCCCAGGCCAAGTGAAAGACTGTATAAGTCTACTTGGTTCTGAATGTACTAAAAAACCATGCATGTTAAAACTCAACTATAACCCCTATACGTGCAAAGCCGTGTGATCTCTGAGCCTATGATAAATAGCATGGGCTAGGCTTCGTTCCTCTCACCATTTCTATATATAACCTGTCAATTTCAACCGAGAGTTAGAGGCTATTTACATGAACATGCATGTCCCGCCCACTTATATTATTTACGTAGGCCTACCAGTATTCAATTTGTAAAAAGAAAGGCGTATTATACACAGACAAGGGGTATGATGGATATCAGTTTTCAGCACTTCACTATTTCAATATACTGTATGATTTCCAAAATGCATGTACTAGTTTTGAATTATATAAGATATACCCGGCATATGCAATGCATATGAGAATGTAAGGTAATAACCTAATACACGCTTACTTACTTTGACACCAGTCACATATTGAGTATCGAGGACAACACGCGTTCACGTGCATATAAAGGTACTTGTATATAAACATCGACTGCCTTATTAGGTGCTGATTATCGTCTGCTGAGGTTTAAAGGTCACTGGTGCTCTGCCGGTTGCGTTATGGGCAGCCACCGTCCACAAGTCAATACCTCGCAAGTACGGTACGGCACAATAACTGAGGTTCTAGATGAGGGGATGGGGTGGGGATGATGGTGCCCTGGTCCCACTTAACTCTCAAATTTTAGCCAATTTCTCCCTCCACAAAAAGCGTTTTATAAAGAAGTGTTAAAGTTATATATTGTGATCAAAGTAACGAAAACAGTATATGCGATACATGTAATGTAGCCAAATATACTAATCATGTGTTTAATGGTAAAACAAAACAACACCCCCCATCCCGCAGAAGAATAAAGAAACGCATCTTTACCAAATATGAATATAGTATATTTAAATTTTAATTATGTGTCAGCGTAGGAAAAACTAACATCTATCTTAAACATGCACTTTAATGATCTTTATGTTGTACAGGTGATATGTCAATAGGAAGTGGGTGGGGTGGGGTGGGGTGGGGTGGGGTGCTGCAAAGTTGACGAATGGTGACAAGGAGCGGGGGTGGGGGTGGGGGGTTAAAAATGACCGTAAATCAGGTGACGTCACTTTTGAACGGTCCCATATTGTACATCTTCATTGTGGTAGAACTTCCAAATAAGAACACCTCGACATCTATAATGAGACCATTATTTGTCCCAATCCTTTATGATATTAAATTACATTAGGAACCTCTATAAATGACCACACCTCCATTGAAACCACTTTAAGTCGGTTCCACAGGTGATTTTAATAGAGAGGTTCTGATGTACATAAAATATTAAACAATTGCTTTTGTTCTTTCTACAGACACGTGAGCAGTTGCTAATTATTCTCTGGGTAGGCCTATAAACGCTACATTGTAATAGATTATTTTCCATAGGCAGATCCAGGGGGGGGGGGCACCAAAATACTTCATTTTCGTAGGCTTTTTGATCAAATACCGAAGTGTGTCCCCCCCCCCCAATTTTTTCCTTAAGTGCGCCCCCCCCCTTTCCAAAAACCAGGATTTGTCTATGTGTTCCATTTTAAATAATGTGACGCACGCGGGAAATTTTTTGCTGCTGACGTCGGGGTTTATGGATTATGGCCCTAAATGTTCACAAAATGTTTACAAATTTTACTCAGCCATTTTTTTCTAAAGTGTGCCAAAGTAGGCTATTACTGGCTTACATAGTTAGGGATCTACATAGGTCATAAGTTATCGGGAGACAAGGCCAGTTTTGAGCCACTAACCTGTAAAAGTGACACATTGAAAATCCTTATCTCTGAACACGAAACACCCACCCACCCACCCACCCACCCACCCACCCACCCCCACCCACCCACCCCCACCCACCCACCCACCCACCCACCATGGGACTGGTGACCACAACCTACAGTGAACTTTGGCCCTTTGCTAACCAAATGAAAAGTGAGCAGAGCATTGTGCAGCAGTTTAGACATTTAAAGGTGTTGTGAGTACTATTTGACCTAGTTTTCGGCCTGAAATAGGTCAATTTGGGAAACCCGCATTGTGACGTCACGAACGGGAAGGTGGATTTCGAATAGCGTGTAAACATAGCATATTTTTTATCAAGATTTACTTGTGTTTTTTTTGCTGCCAATATGAGTGATTCAGAAAATAGTGTTGACAGTGGCGAGAGTACACGTTTTTCCTCTGACGAAGACACGGAGGAAGCAGTGGGACTAATGGTTGCAGGTAAATATGGATACTTAGTAACTTACTGTCATGCAGTAAGCCAAATCAGTCGGACCGTTGGTGCTGATCGATATAGTCTAATTTTGACTCATGTCCGACCATTGATTCATCATAGTCGGTCCTGATAACCGGGACAAAATCTACACACCCATATTATATATCAAACACCATCTTTTATGCATATTTTCATACTTTCGTCCCCCAAAGACACACCAACGTCAACCTACCCAAAACAGGGAGAATTTATAATCATTGGCTAGCCTTTAGCAGAAAAACGATGTTGACGTGGGTAGGGACAAACACTTTTGCGATAAAGCATTTATTGACCAGGTTACGTCTTTTAATGACCAGGTTACGCCTGACGCTCGACCCAGATATGATAAGTGGGTGAGTGCACGCACAAAAAAAGGTACAGACGCACAAAAAAGGTACAAAAGTAAATGCGTTGGTATATTTGCATTATGAATAGTTGATCTGCATAAAGCGGTTATGATGTAGATAAGAGGTTAGGTAATGCATCTCAAACATTTCAAGATGTATGATCAAGTCGTTTTAAAGTTATAGCTGTCTAAATTGCCCCATATTTCAGTGCATTTCTGTCGGTCTGATTGGGAAATACCCTGTTTCTTACGTCACATATCTGGTTTCCGTCAAAGATAACAAAATGATATTAAACAAGAGCACATGGTGCCAAATTTTATTTATTAATCCGGTTTTACTCACAAAATACATTATCTTAATATGTATATGACGTATGTATAGGTCAGAAATGATGAGTTGTTTATTCTGATACTAAAATATACAGAGAAATATTTTTTTAAAGAAATAGACTGAATAGAGTATAGGACACCTTTAAGGGTTTTTTCAACTTTCTTCAATACTTTCAATACAGTTTGAACCATGACCTCCAAATTTCATTCTATGTTCACATATGTAGCGACAATCATATATGTTCATCTGACGGACTTTGGCAATTGAAGTGTGCCGTTTTAGTTTCATATTCAACATTTTTATTAATAATATCAATGCCTTTGAAGACAAAATCTTCAAACTTGGTTCACTGTTTACATTCATTGAGACCATCTTGAGTTTTGAATTTTGGCTATTTGCCATGAAAACTATATGTTCCAGGGAGCAATTTTAAGTTAAAAAAATGCTTAATGCAATATCATAATCGCCAATATGTTGGCGTTGTTCTAGCGACGCCGCGTTCTTTGAACACTTTTGATCTAGTTACCACTTGAATATATTTGTATCACAAAAAGACCATGAAAATAAAAGAGAATCACGTGATTTGATTGTTGTACTGATTGGGGTGTTTTGGTCAATGCACTGATGAGGGTTACATACATGAATCTGTTATTTTGTAAATTATTTGTATATCTGTGGAATTGATTATGCATTGATTATGGTATGCAAGGGGTGTACTGTATGCTTAAGTACTATTTAGATATAACTTCATGTCACAAGATAAATCATGTCTTATATCGATATTGTATTTTTTGATATGATATATAGAAACTACCCTTTACAAAAATAAAAATATATACACGGTACTGAGAATACAGGTTAGGTGGTACAAAAATTCATTTAATTCATCTAACTTAACGGGAATTTCAGTGGCGACTTCAATTTTACAAACACTGGTGAATCTGGACACTCGCAATGAAAATAATGAACACAATCTTGTATATTTCAATTTATTTTTATGCAAACATAAATATTGCGAGACAAAAAATGACAAACCACATCATACAATTGTTAGAATGAAATAATATAAAACACAAACTACATGGACAATAGCCACCGTCCAAAACTGGCCTTTACGCGCAGCATTGAGCAGGTTGCATCAGCTACGGCGAACAGCCACATGGTTAATGTGATAAAGCAGGCCATTAATTACGTGCAACATTATTTAAAAATGAAAATCTAGGACTAATCATTATTAGTCCTGGAGAACACACATAATTTTCTTAAATCTGTAACATAAATTACATGACCACAGGTTTACAAAAGAATATCCGCATTGGTGAGACACTTCTGGCTACTTTTTTCTTATTGATATAAAATTACGATATTTTACTAACTCACGTAAAGGCCATTATTTTCTTTGCATGTAGAGGTCGGTTTCAAACGGTGAAGAGTACACGGACTTACAGATACAAGAAATTTTTAAGCCTCAGGTTTAGCCACTAAGTTTGCTGACTTCATTTGTAGGAATAAAACAGAATCATTTCAGAATTCATAACACAACACAAATATATTTACAGTAAAACCTCACCATATCGTGTTTAATTTGTAATTGAAATGGTTAACACTTTATTCAAAGTGGTGCTAAAACCCATATTTACTATTTTGAGAGTTTTATATTAAGAATTCATACCTATTTGATATTACCTAGACTAATTGATGAAAAAGTATCAAGTATCATTTTTGTTCAATTCAAAATTCAATCAATCCAGTCAAAATCAGGCAAATAACCAAATGTTTCAACAGAAAGCTTTTTTATAAACTCAGCTGACAGGTTAATGAAATTTCTAGTTTCAGTAGAAGATATGTCATCTGCTTTTACAGTTTTATTCCTTTGAAATTTACCTGTTGAGTTTTCCTCAATGCATTTTAGATGCTTCTCAGTTAAATATTTGGACTCAACACCTAAAAATCTTCCAATTCTCTTGAGCTCCAACCGCATATTTTTCTTGAGACTATTGAAATCCACAACCATCAAGCACTTGTTCTCTAATTTGAACCAATGGCTATAGAACCATTTCCACTCAGGGACGCTCTCGTCAACAAATTCTTTCCACTGTCTTTCAATTTCTTTCTTTGGTGCAGCGTTGACATGTGAATCCTTGGCGTTCCTTCTGTAAATTAACATTCGTATATCCTGATATATTACATTTTCTATTATGGTCATTGTGCAAATTGGGTACCTATACTGGCAAAAGCCTATAGGCCAGCTAGTTTTAGGGTAAATCGCTTACTAGTACTACATAATCTGAACCAATTCAGAACATGTGCTGCAAGATTGGATAGATGACAGCTTGGTAACCACTTTGAGAATTGTACCCGACCATACCCTGACACCTGACCACCACGGCTTCTGCGTCTACCCGTCACAGCCCCATATCTTAAGCATAAGTTTAAACAAGTTGTCATAACTGCGATACTCACCGGTTAAATTCTGCTAGCACACAGTCCTGAGGACTTCGCACCACTATAATAGCGCGCTCATACTGAGTGTTTTCTTCATTGGGGAAGTCCCTGTGGTAGATATACGGTGCATGGGTCTTTATTACTATCACTGATCTGTTGGCAACTCCTTCACCAGGGAAACCACCATATCTGAGGTTATAGTCCCTATATCTATGAAGAAAACAAACAAACATATTTGCATTGACACATTATAATACACGCAATACACTATTAGCTAACAAAGTTAATGGTGGACTTGAAGTGACCACCTTCCCGTTTTCCAAGGATCAGTCATATAATTTTGCAAATTGACACATTCTTAAGGCTTCAAACTTTAAACCTGATCCCTTTTTGTGTGAGGCATGTGTTTCCCAGCGCGTGTGAATTCATTTTCACTTTCTCTTGCTTTTTCATCTTTGATATATATTCTTGGTAGAAATATGTGGCAGAAAGTTTAAGATGACAGTAGAGATTGTTTATGAATGAAGTATGGAATGGTGTTTATGGAATAATAATGATGACACACATACCTTGCGCCGGAGTAGATGCCAGTGAGCTGTTCAATGAGATGTCTCACCCACGTGTTTCCGCATCCCGGAAAGCTGGTCAGCGCAGTCAAAGGCAAGTCGACACCACTACACACACACAGTGACAATATTAATGATATTTTGTTCATACATTTATACGGCGAAACATTTTATAACCCAATTAGATTTGGATGAAATGAAGAGGAGCGAAGTCTGATTGTTTTTTCATAAGAGATGAACTGAGAGATTGGAAAATCTCTCGTGGAGTGTGGAGACTGGAGTTCTGTTGAAAATTCCATACTCAGTAAGTTTTTTTAATCTTTCACCAGACTTGTATAATTGCGTTGCTTCAGAAGAGCTGGAGCAAAGCCTTGTTTGTTTCGTATATATGCGTATGCATGTACGTATCCAGGGATACGTAAGTAAAGTATGTACGTATGTATGTACGCACGTACGTATTATGTACGTATCGTATGTATGTTTCATAACAAGACAAGCTAGAGTGTTTACCGATGACCCAATTTTGTTCAAACTTTACACAGCTATTATGTGCTATGACGAAACACCAAAGTGATTTGATTGTGGGCACTTTACCAATTAAAGTGTGCTTTCCACAGGGCCACTTTTGGTCCATTTTCAAGATTTTTTGCAAAAGTGTTGCTAATTCTTCAGAGGAAGCATTCAAATTTAGTGCAATGCTTAGGGTACAATCATAAATAATGATACTGGAAGGGTCGTCCAAAAAGTTGTGCGTGGGGGTGGGGGGGGGGGGGGTTCCAACTTTTCTGATTCCTTTTGGCTGGGTCGCTTAACTTGTCAGATAACTGTTAGGAGGTCGCCTAACCTTTTTATTACGCTACGGCATTTAAAAAAAATATATTCTTTTAACGATTGTCCGGAAATGCAATGGCTATATGGAGGACTTTGGATTTTGCAGGAGGGGGTGGGGTGTCACTCAACTTTTTAAAATGTTGATGGTGGGGTTGGCGGTTGGGTAAATTAATTATCTTAAAGTGGTAGGGTAATGAATTTTTCTTCAAGCACAAAAATATTTTTCCACTTTTGTTTCAATACAGTTTCAAACATGACCATCAAGTTGGCATAATGTTTATATTAGATTAAAAGAAAAGTGTTCAGAGAGCACGGCGTCACAATATTATGTCAACTCATGGGCAATAGATATTTACTTTAGAAAGCACCTGCAACCCAATAGCCAGGAACCCCGGGCCAGGAACATAGTTGAAGCGGCGCTGTTCTTGCTGAGCACTTTGTATTTAGTTTCTATTTTTCTTCCATGTTTATGACTATAATATTACATATCAAACCTTTTGTTCAAATTTTGTAGCGTAAGAGATCTTTTTTCTAGCCCGCCTCTCAGTCAATCGGAGCTGAGTATTTTCAGCAATTAAGTAGAATTAAGTAGTAGATCTATATAATATGTTTGATTGATTGTTTATCCTACCACTGAAGTAATCCAAATTCCTTATAAAAGTTTTTAAAAGTTTTTATTTCAAAATTTCACAATAACGGTTTTCATCTCTATAGAGACCTTTTCAATTACAATAAAATGGATTTTATTGTAATTGAAAAGGTCTCTATAGAGATGAAAACCGTTATTGTGAAATTTTGAAATTAAAGACTTTTAAAACTTTTATAACGGATTTGGATTACTTCAGTGGTAGGATAAACAATCAAACAAACATATTATGCGACCAACTACCACTTACACAGAATAGTAACAATACAGTAGTAGATCTAGATTCTAGACTAGTGCTATTATATATTGGTTATCATTTTACCTGAAATGTCTATTTACACATATCGAACCATCTGGAGCATTCTCTTGCTCATACTCATGTAAGTATTTCTGTTCAAAGGGATTGATTTTTACATTTGAAAATTTTGCACATTCATCATTGTTGTTAAACAGTGAATATTCAATGTTCTTATTCTCATCCTCAAACTCTGAAGCACTGGGAGTGGAAACGCTATTATCAGTATTTTCATTTAATTCAGCAGTCTTGACATAAGAATGTACCCAGGATAAACTTAATGTAGCAAAAAACAAAATGCAAATGCAGAATTTACAGTTTCCACTCATCATTCTCCTCTTTCTCTTCACTGACTTCAGTAGATCATCTAGAAACATTCTAGAACTCGTGTACTACATTCACGTGGTAGACGTCAGACTGATAAACGTCAATCGTTATGACGTGAGGCATGTGGGATCTATAGATCTAGACTGTTTTCACCGGTGCTTGCAACATGTAGACGTCACGAGAATTTTAATTAATTTATAGAATAACTTTCTCAGTTTTCTTGATTTTTAGCCTCGCATTGACGGAGAAATCCATTCCTTCTGCTGTATCAAATAAGATTGAATTCTAGTTGCTTTATCAAATTAAAGACGTGGAGGTCCCATATATATCTACAAACATATTGCACGACATAGGTTTTCTATAGTGAGGTTTAAACGGTTGCTGCAATCAGCCACTAATTATACTGTAAACCTCTACTATATCATATTCTCTATTCATGTTGAA
>CM032662.1:20253980-20273328 GCA_019095985.1 Streblospio benedicti
GAGCAAACTCATGTCTAACAGGTTGCACACTGATCCGTGGTACTAATGTCGTAGCAAGTGTTGTATGCTCCCCGGAGACTTTGAGAAAGGCAATACAGTGTGCGAAAGAAGCCAGTGCTCTTGTGTGAATATAAGTCAATAACAGTAATTTCCATTACATTTACAACTTATTTTTCTGTCGATTTTAGCTATTTTACACAATACGTGGCATGATGTAACTATATTATTTGTAAAAGTGGCAACGATTTCAGTCCTTTGACGCTCTAGATTTAAAAATGGAACTAGGATCAAAGGGAAGAAGCCAAATATATTGGTTACTAGCAGATCCAGATTTTTTTTAACTTAGTTGAAACCAATAGATTCTGTGTTTCTTTAGGGAGCCACCGTCATTAATTGTACAGGGGGGCGGTCATTTGGTGGGGGTATGTGCTCAATTTTCTTTGGTCACAGAAGGGAGGGCGCTCAATTTTAATTCAAAGTAAGAGGGAGGGCACTCAATTCTCAAATTGCTTTTGGATTTAACTGTATTGTAATGTCAACAAGTCAAATATATTGCTAAATATGTATTCATTGACCATTGACAGTGAATGATTCATTGCAATGCACTTTAAACAGTTTTCAGGGAATCTGTCCAATATAAAACTTGGAAATACGAAAGTATATCATTGTTCATATTTATCTGGGTGTTGGCAGCGGGGGAGGGGGGCATTTAATTTCAATGTAGAGAGTTAGGGAGGGCGTTCTTTTTTTTCCTCGTTAATACCAAATGAATGCCCCCCTCCCCCGCCTCCTGTAAAATTAATGATGGTCGCAAGATTGTGCATAAATGAAAAAAGTGTGAAAATGACATTTTGGAAAAGGGAAAATGCCCCCGGACTTCCCCGTCGAGCTACCAGTGCTGGTAACATTGGCATTTTTTTCTTTTCTGTTTTTTTTTGTGTTTTTTTTTTTTTTTGTCTATAAAGACCCGATTTAACATTTTTCTTCATCATACTATCCCACAAATAGAATAAACATCATTCCCTTAACACATTTTCATTTTAATTGGAATACTTAAAGCTCTGATATTACTGACAATTTTATCTTTTAACATAAAAGGATAGAGCCTATCCATAAAAAAAGCCATGCAGACTAGTATGCTCTATAGACTAGCTCACACTTGCTAATCATGTACGAATCATGATCACTGAGATCCAATGTTTATAGAGATGGATTGCCACAGCGAGCTCCTATTCACTCAGCTCATAGTGGTAGCCCATCTCTATTAACCTTGGGACTCAGTGGTCGTGGCACGAAGATAGCGGCACTTGCATGTACCGGGTGTGTGTACCACAGTAGGGCGCAATACAATGTTGCAACCACCTGACCATGTGAGTATGATGATAAGTATCTCAGACATGCGTTCTAAATGTATATACCGATTGGGCAGGCATCACCGGCAACGCGCTGGTGGCTTTCGTTCTGCTGCGCTTCCGGCGCACTCGGCACTCGCTCACCAATATGTTCATCGTGAACAAGTGCGCACTGGATGGCACAGCGTCACTGTTCGTCATCCTCACGCAGTTGTTACGCGACGTCTCCGCTATCAACACGCATTCAGGTAGCACTTAAATGTATTTTGCAGCCACGGTAACATGATCATATCGCACAAATGCTAGAATTATAGAGGGGCGTGTAGTTGATGACCATACTAATATTAAACGTCTGGTTGGTATTCGTGTTGTGTGTGGGGATGGGGGTGGGAGTCAACTAGCCAAACATTCACCTAGTAGAATATCACCATATGAATTTTAACAGAGATAACCAGATTCTCTCTGATGAACTTTTTCTTTTTAAAAAAAATACCCTTGTGGTAGGAGTGAGGGTGAGACAGATTTTTTTGTGTGATGGCAATGCAATTAGTATATCAACACTGTATTATTATTTCTAAAACGTCGTTGTCTTAATTTCGAACTTGACATGTGTGCCATAATAGCCAGAATTTGAGCATGTGTGACTATATGGGTCTGAGTTGAGCATTCTGCAGGTCGCGAGGCGTTCTGCCGTCTGTGGCTCACCAATCTCCCAATCTGGGGCATCCTGGTGTCCTCCACATACAACATGGTGACTGTCACATACGAGCGATACGTCGCTCTTGTCTACCCGCTTCAACACAGGGTATGTCCAGTCAATTACTGTGTTGGGGGGGTAGTGATTACTTTTAAAGATTCAAGGGGGCATGTGCTTTGGGTAGGTATGGTCCACGTTTAATTCAAAATGGGGGTCTTGTAAAATGGGGGCTATTAAATATGGTTTATGGCTGATATGGGGTCTAGAATATGGGGTCTTAAAAATAGTGTTTAAATAATCAATACATTGAATCTGTATGCAACTTTAGGTTAACAGCAAAATATCATCATGCTTCAAATTACTTTTTGGCAAACGTGTGGATTTTTGCTGTAAAATTTAGATAAATCTAAATCCCCCCCCCCCCCACCCGATGTCCTATGATACAATGCCCACTCCTCAACCTGCTGCTGACTCCATTTTAGCGGGACTTCACGCGGCGTCGAGCCGTCTGGGTCATGGCGGCCGTGTGGCTGCTCGGCATTGGCTTCAACGCCGCCTACAAGATTCCTACAGCGCGCATGCTCGGAGGTAGGACACAATGTCACGTGTCCTCTATAGAAGTCTAGTGCCTAGTGCACATTACGCTGCAAGGGCTGACTACAGCAAGTTTATGACCAAAAACGCATGTAAATCATAAAGATCCGTGAGTGTTCAGTACGACACACATAAGCTTTTTTAAGGACGTATGGTGGCCGCAGAAGAAGTTTGGCATGCCAAACTTCTATGGCCAATGCCAGCGGTGGTCTGACCTTAAGGGGGTAGTGCATCGACTTTACACTAATCGTCGTACAATCACAGAGGATTTACCTGCACGTTTCTGGTACAGATACAGTAGGCCTACTGACGCAGTGCGTTCTCTGTACCATGAACGTACGAATGCCGTACTTTATTAATTACATGGTGTGTAGAGCGTAAGTTATACGCGAGTACGACGCACCTTCGATGCATGTTGATCTCAAAGCCACCTCAATAAAAGCATTCCAAGTCCCGATGCACTAATAACGCACGTAGCCCGTGCTGATGTGCCCACAACTGTACTTTTGTCAATGCATGCGGAAAACGCCGTAGATGCCGCACACCTCAAGACGCCTTGTGGCGAACACGCCAGCAAGGTCAAATGTGCCCATCGCTTAATTAGTTGTACACTCTGAGAACCATTATGTCCATGTCACCTATCTAATGCCTAGGGCACATTACGCCGCAAGGGCTGTCTACAGCCAGTCTATGACCAAAAACGTATGGAGATCGTAGAGATCCGTTAGTGTTAAGTGCGATAAACGCTGCATATTTTAAGGCCGTAGGGTAGTCGAAGAAGAAGTTTGACATGCCAAACTTCCTCTACGACCACCCTGCGTCATGGTATGATCGTAAGGAGGCAGTGGGGAGACCTTACACTAATCGTCGTATAATCACAGAGGATTTAGCCACACGTTGCAGGCACAGATAAAGTACTGGCGCAGTGCGTTCTCTGTACCACCAACGTACGAATGCCATACTTCAGCAATCCTAAGGTGCGTAGAGCATAAAGCTAGGGGCACGTTCCACCTTCCGGGCGTGTTCGCCGCCAACCGTGTTGAGGTCTGTGGCGTCTACGACGTTTTCGCATGTATTGACAAGAGTACAGTTGTGGGCACATACGCACCGGCAATGGTTTTATTGAGGTGGCAGTGAGATCAACATGCATCAAACGTGCGTTGTACTCGCGTATAACTTACGCTCTATGCACGGTGGGATTACTAAAGTGCGGCATTCGTACGTGCATGGTACAGAGAACGCACTGCGCCTGAGCTATATCTGTACCGACAACGTGCGGGTAAATCATCTGCGATTAACGTAAGGTCTCCGCACTGCCTCCCTATGGTCAGACCATGACGTAGGGTGGTCGTAGAAGTTTGGCATGCCAAGCTTCTTCTGCGGCCACCTACTGCATTGAAAAAACCTACGTTTGCCGCACTGCGCACTCACGATCGTGACGATCTCCTTGCGTTTTTGGACGTAGACTGGCTGTAGACCCACCTTGCGGTGGAATGTGCCCTACACATAAGTTATACGCGGTACAACGCACGTTCGATGCATGTTGATCTCACGGCCACCACAATAAAATCATTCCCAACCTCCTAATCGAGGCTCTTTGGAAAGTCACTTCGTCTGTCCCGCTAAAAGAGGACGTTATGATTGCAGCTTGGAGGTTGAATCATTCCCAGTGCCGACGCACTCATAACGCACGGAGCCTGTGCGGATGTGCCCACAACTGTACGTTTGCCAATGACTTGCGGCGAGCACGCCCGCAAGGTCAAACGTGCCCCTCGCTTCATGCTGCTTTTTTGAGTCGCTTCAGCAGCTGAAGCGACAGCCTTGTGATCACTTCGTTTGTATGTCAGTATGCGCGTATGTATGTATGTATGTATGTATGTATGTATGTATGTGTGTGTGTGTGTGTGTGTGTGTGTGTGTGTGTGTGTGTGTGTGTGTGTGTGTGTGTGTGTGTGTGTGTGTGTGTGTGTGTGTGTGTGTGTGTGTGTGTGTGTGTGTGTGTGTGTGTGTGTGTGTGTGTGTGTATGTATGTATGTGTATGTGTGTGTGTGTGTGTGTGTGTGTGTGTGTGTGTGTGTGTGTGTGTGTGTGTGTGTGTGTGTGTGTGTGTGTGTGTGTGTGTGTGTGTGTGTGTGTGTGTGTGTGTGTGTGTATGTGTGTGTGTGTGTGTGTGTGTGTGTATGTATGTATGTATGTATGTATGTCTCTGGACAAGCTAGAGGGTATACCGATGAACCGAATTCGTTCAAACTTAACACAACTATGTGGTACGCTGCACCACCGAAGTGATTCGATTTTGGGCACTTTGCCAATTAAAGTATGCTTTCCACGGGACCATCTATGGTCCATTTTGGAGGTTTTCTACAGTATCTCTAAAACTGCTTGGATGAAGACATTCAAACTTGGTACAATGCTGTTATGCCTAGAGTCCATCACATATATTCAATTTTGGCACTTTGACCATGTAAGTGTGATTTCCTGAAAGCCATTTTACGTCATCTTTTTTTCATTTTCTTTAATAGTTTCAATAGTTACAGCTTGAACCATGAGTTCCAAATTTGATAAACTGCTCATATACCTAGTGACCATCATCAGTGTACAATTTTGGCACTTTGCCAATCAAAGTGTTCTCTCCAGAAGGCCATTGGCGGCCAATTTTGGCATTTTAGCTTGACATATGACGACCCTATTTCATACAATATTATGGGACTGGTGACCACAACCTACGGTGAACTTTGGCCCTTTGCTAACCAAATGAAAAGTGCTCAGAGAGCACAGCATTGTGCAGCAGTTTAGACATTTAAGGGTTTTTTTCAACTTTCTTCAATACTTTCAATACAGTTTGAACCATGACCTCCAAATGTCATTCTATGTTCACATATTTAGTGACAATCATATATCTTCACCTTTGGCACTTTGCCAATTAAAGTGGGCCGTTTTAGTTCCATATTAGACATTATTATTAATAGTATCAATGCCTTTGAAGACAAAATCTTCAAACTTGGTTCACATTCATTGAGACCATCATGAGTTTTAAATTTTGGTTATTTGCCAAGAACCCTATAGATTCCAGGGAGCAATTTCAAGTTTTTTTTAAATGCTTATGCAATATCATAATCGCCCATATGCCAGCGTTGTTCTAGCGACGTCGTGTTCTTTGAACACTTTTTATCTAGTTAAAATAATTGCTTGGTTGACTATGTGTAGGCCTAATCAATGGACCGTTGACAATGTAGACCATGATGTCCCGTTTCTTTGCTCTGTTAGACACATGCACAGTGTACAGTGAATGGCCATCTGATGACGTCAACACCTTCGTCGGAATCTTCATCGTCACGGTCCAGTTCTTCATTCCGCTCGCTGCAGTCACATACGCATACATACACATTGCAATGGTGCTGAATAAGGCTGGGGCTCCACCAATGGTAAAGCAGGATATAGCAGTCAACAAATCGACCAAGACTCAACGTCAGACAGAGACTACATCACAAACAACGGGAAAACTAGGTTGCAAATTCATCTTGCTTGCACTACTGATGTCATTCCCTAGTCTTCAGATATAGCTTATTTCATACAGAAGGCCATATTATATATGTAGGTTTTCAATTCAGGCATATTCTAGCACTTAGTACGGCTATCGAAACAACGTGAAATTTACTTTAATTCTATTTAACATACGGATCTTCGTGCCATAAACATATGTTGTCTTTGAGTCAGATACAAAAATGTATGCTTCAAATTACTTCTAGTACCATCATTTTTCTAATATGATAAATGATTATGTACGTACGTTACAATAATTTGTTGAATGCATTGTTAAGACTTGCAAGTGCCATATATTGAAGATAGAAACAAATTATTGAGATGATATTATAGGAGCAAAACAGGCCGACATTCGACAGGAGCGACTTCTACAAGCCAGGAACAATGTCATTAAGACATTACTGCTGGTAAAAAGAATTCATTTAATAATGATTTCAATATTCTCCCATTTAAGTATTAAACAATAGATTACGTGAACTCTTTATAGATTTCCCTGTGGGTACCAAACCACGTCCTGCAGGCCTGCTATCTATATACCTTCCTCTTTATGGTGTTCGTGTTGTGCTGGTCATGGGACCAGATTTACTACACCATGTACAACTGTGGCGTGCCTGTGGACTTGGACAGTGCCTTCTACCATTTCACTGTCAACATGGTGTTCGTCAACTGCTGTGTCAACCCATTCGTATACGCCGTGCAGTACCGGCAGTTCCAGCAAGGCTTCAGGACCATCTTCTGCAGGTGTGTTTAGGGGTCATACTTTGCTCTCGATTATAGTAAATAAGCAAGCGACGACAAATGATTAAGGTACATGGTGAGTGACGTGTAATTATAAAGTATGTAACACTTATTGCAGATATAAGCCACAAGACGAGCAGACAACTGGCACCACCAAGGACAATGATGCTCGAACCGTTACTGATAGGAACGAATCGAGAGCCGCGGAGACGAAGGAGACTGAAGCACCAGAACAGAGCGCACAGACTTTTGAGATTCTGAGCACTCGACTTTAAAGAGCTGTAAAGGATTGTTTTGTACATATGCAAATAGTAAACTATAATGAGAACATGACTCATATAAATCAACATTTCAATATATCAACATTAATTTTCCTTGTTAATTTCCTTTTTTATTCTATAGAAGCAAATGTAGCAAAATCAAAATAAGTAAACACAAATATATTTCTTCTTTTTCTAATTATATCAAAACAATTTACTTGGATATTACATAAATATGACAATCTTTTTTATAAATGGACCCGTTGATTGAAAATCGATTTTATAAAAGACTATTATAAATCATTTGATTAATTTAGGCCAATTCAAATCACAAATAAACAGAAATTACTTTAGAATTTATTTTTCAAAAATCACAAACAATCCTTTTCATATGTTGTTTTTCAAAACATAAGTTTATTTGACAGGGCATGGCTGATTTCTAACGCAGACCCCTCACACTCATTCGACCTTTAACCCTGTAACCAATCTCCCATAACCTGCCGCACAAGGAGCGCTTCTTGTTTCAACAGTTAGTACCACCTGGTGGGAAACGTATCCACTTGTGATTTAGACCTCAATGAGTACACATGTATGCAAGCTTTTCTAAATTAGGCAAATAAAATACATCTTAAAATGTATTTTTTAGAAAATCTAGCACCTAACTGATTATTCCCATTATACTTTCAGGGGTATCACTAGTGGGTGGGATGTGAGCGAATGTTCTCCGATCCACATGCATACTAGCATAACTATTTGTAACGAACCTAAACTAACCATTATATTTGTCAACAAAATTTAAACATGTTCAAAATTTTCTGACGAATTTGTCAGTTCGCCATTGCACGTAGCTAAAGCTACGTTGGCAAAATTCACAAATGTGTAAAGCAGGTTTTAATATAAGGCATACCTATTAGAAAGTTTCACTCTTGTATACATTGTTATTAATAGGGTAAACAATTAATGCCAACTATCTTAAAAGCAAATTACCTATAGCGGGGAGCCATATAACGGTCTCCTGCAAAAATATATCTTAAATATATATATATAGACCAGAAAGAAGTTAAGCATTGAAATGGATAAAGTAGGTTTACTCCATGGAGCACCACGATTACAGGATACGCTAAAACTTTAAAATACATAATATGTAGTTGTAAATGAGCCGTGGGAAAGAAAAGCACACATATTTTACTTTAATTAACTCAAACATATTGTTTGATACACAAAAAAGTATTTGCATAATGTTATTTTCGTGGAACGCGTACCCTTCGACTGGCAACTGCACACCGACGGAACATACTCAAGTCAAGATTTGCACAGTGAAGTTGCCAGTTGAAGGGGAAGTGTTTCCACTAAACAATGTAAAGGTAGCAGCATGCGAATAATACCAAAGTAAGTTTCTGTACACCAAACAATATGTTTGGGTTTAATAATGATGGATCTAGAAACCACATAAAACCTTTGAAAGTTATTTTACCAAGAGTTTCAAAAACAACGGACAAACGATCTTACGTTGCACAATACTTTATAAAGGTTGCTTAGGAAATGATTATAGATTACACCCCTAAATAGTTTTGTTGGAATTCCCCATGGGGAGTTGGAGGATTGATACAATTTTTCTATTGAAATACGATTTATATCCACCAAAAACCGCTGGTCTATGAACCGCTTTTATATGCATAGGCATTCCAAAACTGCACGTGGCAATTAATAGCAGATTGTGCCGTCAGCGAATATAAATACAAAATGCATAAATCAACAGATATATAGCTTAAACGTTTGTCCCATTACAACCATTAAATGTCACCTACCACACTAAATATCCATTCATGAATTCATAATTCTCAAACCACACACAAACATGTGACATTTTCCTATGTAAATTATACTGTTTTACACTAGAATTGCATAATTATGAAACTTATTTTGCTCTTTTCAAAGATATCTGTTCTTTTACATCCTCTGGTATCTCTAGTCTACCAACTTTCTCCCCGATATTTATGCCTATAGCATTCCTTATTTCATTTCTAGAAAGCTGCTTCAATGCTCTGGGCTGTTTGATTTTCTCATATAGACGCTTAAGCAATTTTAATGCGTTCGTTTCTTCGTTAGATAACGCCTGGTGGACTGACTTTTTCTTTAGCCTGTCTATTATGGAAGATGTCATGTTTGCGACAACATCAAACATTTCACTTCCTAGAGTCGCGTCTCTCTTGAGAGTATTACTGACAGGTGGTCTGATTGGCGCGCCAGCCTCGTACAACAAATACGCCAGCTTATAGTAGCCCATCTGGAGAGCAAACTCTATCAAAGTAACGCTTCGCTGCAGTCGTTTCGCTGCCAACATTGGGTTTGTTTTCTGGGTCTCTACGTCATAAAACTCTGCAGGCAGTGGAGTTTCCTCACACGGAATCCGACATATTGTCATGATTTTAACACACTCGCTGACTGGCCACCCGTCACGAATCTTATCAGCAGCCATTCCTTGCAATCCCATTCGTAACATCACCCACAGAGCAGTCAATCCTTGGTCTGTTTTCGCCGAGATGCTTGCACCCTTCTCTACCACGAAATCCACAAGGCTGGTATTCTTGGTCAATATTGAAATGTGAATGGCAGACCATCCATCTTCACCAACGGTATTTATACTACACCCAATCGTTACCAACCAATCAATCACCTGCGTCTTCTGCTCCCGGACTGCTGAAATGACGAGCGGCTCTCCTTGTCTTTGCTGGGTTACGAATCGAAGGTTGCAAGTCAGGAACTCGATAGTTTTCTCTTCTGAGCCATCTTCTAAGAGGGCGTTTGCTGCCTTAAGGAAAACCCTCTCATCGCTGGCGACAAGCTGGCCATGTGTCGCTTCCAGGAGCAACTCCATTGTCCGTCCAGGTCTCTCTTCGGGTTTCTTCTTTAAAACTTTAGCTTGATGACCATCATCTGCAAATAGGTAGTCTAAGACATCTCTCTCTTTAATGTCACACGCCTTAACGTTGGCCTTGTATTCTAGAAGATGTTTTATTCCATCTGCATCACAATATTTTACAGCGTAGTGCAATGGTGTTCTGTTCAAACTGTCTACGTCATTGATGCATGCGCCATTATCAACTAGGTCTCGTATGATGCCGCTTCCCACGTTAGGCTTGCTGCATGATAACAAAAGTGGTGTCTTCACAGACCTATCTTTGGCATTTACATTTATACCCTTTTTAATTAGAGATTTTATTGGGACTGGATTTTTAATGTTAACAGCAAGATGCAGTGCATTTTGACTGGTATGTTCAACACACACCAAATTGATATCATCGACCACAGATAACAATTTGTCAATTGTTGCAGTGTCGGTACATTTTGCTACATATTTCAACACTGCCATTTCAGCAAATGCAGAGTTCCCTTCCATATTGGCTGAAAAATCTACCAATAATGAGAGTATTTCTGCTTTACAAAAATACAATGCTGCGAAATGGAGGGGAGACTCGATCTCACACAGGTGGCTGGATTCGTCGTATTTCAGCACATTGGGTTTCACGTTGACATCAGCACTGTGACGCAACAAGACTTCAACAAGACTTTTATCATTTAGTGAGAGTGCGTATCCAAGTGGAGTGAATCTGTCAAAAACACCTCGGATCTCAACATCTAGTCTCTGGTTCACGACATGAATAGCTGTATGGGGCGGCACTTCATTAAGATGCTTTTCCAACGCCAACGGTCCGTTTAGAAGACTCAACGCAAACTCACTGAGATTACTTTCAAACGATACCAGTCTGGTCATTTGCCTTTCCAGCGGCAACGGCACATCAGTTCTCATCTCACTTTGTCCCTTTTGAAGCACCAACACAGTATTCACGTTCCATGGCTTCCTATTCCCCGTTTTGTCCCGTTTTGTGACTGTAGATTCAGACTCACTAGGAAGCATGGGTACTGATGAACTTCTAAATTCTCTTCTGGCTTTTCTTGCCATACTGAGTCGTGACAGACCACTCGGTGTTCTCTGAACCCTCTTGTGCTGCCCTTCTGCATGGGACAGGTTGTTCGGACCCTCGTCATCCCAAATGGACTCTTCAACTTCATCGTCGTCACTCTCTTCGTCAAATGCGTTGTGCTTTCCCTTCATGGAGTGGATAACTTGGAGACTGGATTTCCTCGTCCTCGCGATTGATTGTCTTGAAATCTGTTTTAAAAGTAGAAAAATACAAATTATTAAAGAGTATTTCGGAATGAGTGGTGCTTGTATACATCTGTGCACTTTGATTTCCAGCATCCACGTTAATTATTATCAAACTTATGAGTTTATTATGTATTCGTTGGATTATATAATATGAATGAAATAAAAGCATCTAAAAAGGAAACATAATTAAAAGCTTAAATGTTCATATGAAAATATTTTATAATACAGACATGATTTTTATGTAAATAAGAGAGGCTTGTTGGTTTTCACCTTACTAGATATTACTTTTGGATAGAAGAGTAAAAACTAACGAAAAACAGTGAATATTCTAAGGTCTAAAATCAATGAGTGTTCATTTATAATTGTTTTGTGTTTTTCTTTCAAATTATAAGCATGAAACTTAATGGTTTAACTCTATAAATCTGTGTACCATCTATCATGCATTGGGGTAGTTTTTTCCAGATTATTTCCACTCCCACCCCCGCCAAAAAAATGATTTGATATGAAAATATCCCCATGTTTCACATATCTATTTCAATTATTTTCGATTTCTGTTTCACTTATAATTCAAAGGCACGTAGTTATGTCTCATACTTCGTGGTTTAAAAGTCATAAATAGCTTCTTAGGGTCTAACGTATTGATGTTACAGTTCGCCAAACCATCAATCTTATGTAAGTATAAATACCGGGTATATGAAAGGTCAAGAAATGCACATCCCTATTTTTCGGGTCTACTTTCTCACTTTCCTAGATTTCTTGCCCTTTTCGCTCATCCCACGAAATTCAAGACATTTTTTCCAACATGACACTTGCCACAGCCCTATTTCTTTAGCCTTTTTTCCACATCCCACCTTCTTATACCCAACGATTCACACGCACGCGCGCGTGCGCACACGCATCCTATTTATTATTCACAATCATGCATAAGATCATATCAGAATAAGGAAAGAAGTAAGCGGCAAGTGCATTTTCTATATATTCTTTATACCTAATAATCATATTGTAAAACTTATCGAGTTGGTTAATAAAAAGAGAACCACTTCTCTGTTCTATCTGTATAGCGATTACGCTTCAATCATTTCAGAAGAGGGATCGCAGTGAGCTCGACAAATAGTATAACAAAGACTATTTAGTACAAGAGTTCACCATATACTTCCTACTCTTTTGAAAATCTACCTTGTTTTCAAAGCTATTCGTATAATCTGACGCATGCAAATATGTAAAAATCATAAATACACATCCTTGTTTATCACTTGTCAGTCTTGCGGCTCTAGCAATTACTAATTGGTTTTTCGTGACCAAAACATGTATAACACATGAATAAATGAGACAAATTTACACCATGAAGTGTTTCTTTTCAAGCTAGAGGACCATTGCTGCTGTATAAAGACGATATATTCAGATTCAATCCAGATTCCACTTCTATTATAACACAAAAGCTATCAGGGCGTATTTGGGTGTCAATAAATATGCTCCTAACCTTGCACTGTTAGGTGAAATAGGGTGGATGCCCTCCTTCATACGCAGAAAACTTAGTCTATTAAGATATTGGAACAGACTGATAAAACTAGATGATGAGAGACTGACAAAGATTTTTTTATCCGAATATGAAACTGGTGGTAAATGGTGTAACACTGTTAAGAATATATGTGAAGAAGTAGGGTGTGCTGAGATATACTACTCAAAGTCTGAATGTGATCTTACCTGGTTTACAGAAAAATTGTTAAGCTTATATTGTGAAAAATGGAAAGCAGAATTAACTACGAAACCAAAACTAAGAACATATGTTAAATTAAAAGAAAATTTTGGAGTAGAAAAATATGTACAATTCAATCTAAGCAGATCACAAAGATCATTACTAGCATAGGTATACTACCCCTTTCTATTGAAACAGGTCGATATAGCAAAACGAAACTAGAGGATCGTTTATGTACCCTATCTAATGCACGCAAAATAGAAAATGAAACACACTTCCTTTTTATTTGTAATTTTTATAAAACTGAAAGATCAAACTTTCTTCAGAATACCAGAGACGTTGTACTTACTTACTCCTTGATCAATAACTTCAAAATTCTATGTAACTCACACCCCAGGCTACTATCTAAGTTTATTAATAATATTTGGACAAAAAGGAAAGATGGTATGTATAAAATATAAATGAAATAATGAGGCTTTTCTAGGATTTCCTCTGTGATTGAATTTTATCTGGAATTGTGATTTAATTAAATTAAATTTTGACCTGTGATAGGATTTGGAAAGAAAAGAAAAAACTATATATGCTGTATTTATTAAATTTTATTATTTGTATTTCTCCAATTATATAAAAAATTTACATGTGTCAAATAGGCCCAATGGGCCGGGTGCTACTTTATTATAAAACTATATCACATCTGCATGTAGTCAAATGTAACATATGTCACAATCATAAAAGATTTTAAATAAAACAAAATATATAACACTTTTGTGTCATATGTGATTGAGACGGCATTATCAGTGATCATATTAAGTAGCAAACCAATAAGACCATGACGACAAGGACAACGAAACCATGGGAGCGCATATTAGACTTTGCAAAGGCAGTGGAAACTGCCAGTTTTTATCGAACACGTGCACAGGTGATGGTTACAGATGCTGGATGCGAGCGAGAATCTGATATAACCCAACAGCAGTTGACTTTTTGAAAGATGAAAGAAGTCCCTACATTTGCGAACTGACTTTGACGCTGCACTTTGTATTACATTATAGTTTTGGAGAACGTTGTACAGGCAAATCCAGAAGCTACCCCCCCCAAGCCTTCATCCACCGCAAACATCTGTGCGAACTTTCAAGCAGTAGAGAAAAGAGAAAAAAACAGTAATCCACGGATTCCCTGTCGCTCCCTCTGTCCGTTTCCCCAAAAAGGATGCTTCTACCAGTTAACTCTACCATGTTTAGGTTTTTATATGGGCAGTAATGGCAATGGAATACTGAAAACATAGGTAAAGGTCCTTGAACAGTTGCCATAACATACATGCGCTTTACTTTAACTTAAGAATGTAGGACACAAAAATAGTATGTGAATGGTATGTTAATGTCGGTGCCTCATGTCACACGTGAAATGTGGCTTTATAGAAAATTAGCAAAAGTGCCGTGTTTGATAATGCTAAAAAATACAAAAACCCTACCAACTCGAATATATCGTTCAAAAAAGATAACGTAAAACTTTAAGCAAATAGTCTATGAAGACGCTTTACTTACCATGATTATGTATGAAGCTTAACCTTAAGTTGAAAGAACGTCCTATCTCAAAACGTCAACTTATCCAGCTGGTAATTCTATGCTGTATTAACCGTATTTACATTACATTTTAATCATATGAATTTCGCACATAATAACATCGATTTTGATGACGTGAATAGATATCTACTAACTCTACAGAGCGTGTCTCAATAACTTGTGGATCTCGTACAGTCTGCGCTGCCTTATATCCCAACTGAATGTGCATTCGACCATGTTATTCTTCCTGCTTTGCTGACTGACACCTGACAATGTGGGTTTTCTGTAGTTAAAATGGCAATGTCAAAGTCGCATTGGACACTTTGTGTATGCGATAAAAAACATTTCTTTTATCTAGTCGACGGGTTAACATGGACACTCAGATCTAGCTAAATTAGGAGCGCTCGAGCATGAAAGGTTGTGACTTTCACGTCTCGGCTTCGCTCTACTTTTTGTAGAGGTGAAAACGGTATAGACAAGCATACAGAAATTGGTGGGTTTTATGTATGTATTTCTTTGTTATGAATTTTATTGGTTTTTATATGTGCGTCTGTGATTGTTTTGGTGGGAATGGATTCTTTTATTGTTTTTGTGTGTTTGTATGTTCTTTGTTTTTGTTGTCATCTCACGACTCCTCAGATTTACGTATGTCCTCTTTAGGTGGTGGGTACAATGTGTGACTAAATTCTAACATACAATACATTGAAAATACATAAATTCATACAATATCTCTTTATTGGCATATACAAAACTATTGGCTCATAGAGGTCCCTTCAGCACAGAGTCGTTTTCGCCATTAGTCATAGCACATGCATGTCATAATTTTCAATTAGTCATTACATGAGGACATATTCTATTAAAAGTATGGGATATCAAGGCCACCTTCGATTAATTCACAGGTCACCAAAGGTTATATTCTAAAGTTATACTTAGATGGACGATTGTTTGCAGCACTTCCCCTAATTGCCTGTGCCATATGCATTTTGCTTGTTTTCACTGGATTGGGCATGCAGCAACCGGGTTGGTGTGGGCAGCTGCAAGGGACTTGGTTGAAACCGGAGCCATGTCTGTTTGGAGATTGGCACTTGCGTTCAGCAGGAGGAGTCGCTGGTGATGTAGGGATACTAGTAGTGCGAAACAGATTCTCCTGGTGATTTTTTTCTAGTTCCTGTAATTTCTTGGGATCTTAAGTAAGATGTGATTGGTCCAGAATTGCTGTACCTATACTATCATAATTGTCACTACTATGTTTAGGGATATTAACATGGTCCAAAACATGTGTTTTGTATGAGGCTCGGGTACTTTCTTGTGCATGGCATTCTGTTAGGAAATGTTCCCTGGTTTCCACTGTTCTGGCACACAGAGGGCAGTTCCCCGCCCTCTCAGACTTTGACATTGCTCTTTCTTCCATCGAGAAGGTATGTCCCTGTCAACAATTCACTTTCACATTTGCCCTGGTGATTTACAATACAATAACATTTCTATTGCCCAAATTCTAATAAATGTCACGTGCGCTTGTAGGCCTCACTAAACAGATGGTGCTTTATATTAATTTGAGTTTTTAAAATAGTAAGTCTTTGATTGTTTTATGGACCGAGAGAGTCTTTGATTGTTTTATGAACAGGGGAATTTTATTCCATAATTCAGGTGCTCCTATTAAAAAAGGCTCTATCACCATAAGAGTTGGTTCTTGATTTAAATTCCTTGGGCAATAGGTTATTTAACGACTGCAGTAATCTAGTTTGTGATTATTGTAGTGAATTTCCATTACCTAGGCGAGAACTGATGAAGGCATGAACAATTTTCTCAAAAGCTTCCACTGTAAAGAAATTTTCTAATGTGTCTAATGCGACAAAGCTGCCAATTACAAGATTTAACAAGGGTAGACACGTGCGGTTGAAGTGTCATGTTTTGATCAAAAGTAGCCCCTAAATTTCAAGCAGTGGATGTTGGTGTGATATCACTGTCCTCAGTGAAAGTTTGAGGTTAATATATCGGACACTACTCTGAAGTTGACATGCTCCTCTGAGCTTCTCTTCCTTGTTGTTTTATTATAAGATTGACAGTCTAAGCAAACCCGCTGTTGGCTCTGGTTTGGTAAAAATGACGTTACTCATGTCTCATGACTATCATTTGGTTGGAAATCGTCGTAAAATAGTCAGTGTATTGATCATAGCGAAATGTTTCTAACGGGGCCAAATTAGAAATATTGTGTGAAATATATCTTTCTACGATCATTTAGATGGAAATGGCCATTGCTACGATCATTGGAGTGACTGAAGTGTCACCAACTAGAGGGAGCCTTAAAAACTTTTATCTGTGATTCATGATATTTAATTCAAATGAAAAAAAAACGACGGACCAAATTAAGTTTTTTTTATGACAGATCCCAATATGTTCAAGGCGATCAAACGTCGATCAATCCTTTGGATTTACCTCTGCCACAATTATCATGGTATTTTGAAACCAATGATTCGGATAAACAATATACACATGACCTCAGTAACAAGTGTGTTCCTCCAAATTAACATATACTAGCTTATACCCGTGGGGTCAAAGAGTGATGCTGAGCATCACATTGAATCAATCCAGTTTCATAATCGTATAAATAGATCACAACTACATCATAGTAAGATCGATTAACTTGGCATCTAAAATTAAAATGTAAGGGAGGAAATGTTAGTGTTTATGTAAATGGAAACACAATGCCCTCCATGGACATAGAAAAAGACATATTTGGTGAGTGTATAAATATGATTTTTTGAAGCATTTTATCTTCAAGCACCCTTGTCTTGACGACACTTGCCCACGTCCTGACAGCACCACCACTCATCCTGAAAGCACCCTGACAGCATCCCCATACACACAACATCCAAGATCAAGCCAAGGCGTCATTCCTTGAAAGGCAGTAATTTGACTATGTAAACATGGCAGGGTGACCATCCTCTGTAATAGCCACTGAAATTCAAAGGTATTGTGATTTGCCCCCAACATTGGCCACTCAAACACTGGTCTACACCACCCATGGCGCAGATTAAGAACTACCTGGATTGACTACAACTTGCAGATCATATGAGCATCTTTAAGTAAGTCATTGATCACTGCAAATGCACTTGGCATGTAATGTGCAAAAGCTATGGGATGAAAAATTAGTGTCTATGGCAATGGGAACATAATGCTCTCCATGGCACAGATATTATCACACACTTCAGTAGAACATCCCTATTAAGACTGCCCAAGGACTGGCGTCAAGTGGTTTGATATAGAGGTGGTCTCTTTAGGGATGTTTGCAATGGACTTTTTTATGAAGACTTGGGAATGTTATAAATCATCTTATAATAGAGGTGATGTATTTATAGAGGTGGTCTTGATTGAAGGTTCTAATGTACACATAGCCCATTGGCAAAGTGGTAGTAATCCCTACAGTATTCGAACCGACGTGTGACGCCTTTGGCGTCATTATGACATCACACTACTCCACATGACGCTGTCATGGCTGCCGCTTTCAGCTATTTTTGTTATAAAACAGCTAATTAACAACCATCAGGGCCATCTTAACGATGAAAAAACATATTAGTGCAAAACTACACAGTACCATGAACGATCTCCTGTAATTAGATGGCGTCCAGCTAGTCAGGTTAAAGAGGAGATAGCCTAACAAAGTCCAAAAATTAGCGTATTAATATATAGGATGTATGATTTCCTTCTGCAGTATTTTAGATATACATGTATGATTATTTATATATAACCAGACTTGTTGCATAAGATTGCATCAACTAAATTGCGTGCAACGAAATAATAAAAGTGCATCGTATAGTAGTTGAATGCAGATCTACTTTGTATTAATGGCCATTTTCTTTATTTTCAATAGCATTAGCTTTAGAATTCTGATAGATTTACGAGGTATTTGAGAATGAATTTAAGACTGCAAATAATAGCATATCCATAAATATAATTGTTTCTACCGTGGGCAGACGTACATTATGGCAATCTATCGTGCGGTTAGATCACGAAGCAACTGGTAACTGACGCATCAACCAGCGATGACAGTTAAAAAAATACCAATTAGAGAGAGACATCAATGTAATACAAGCAAAGATTGTCTGTGGTTGCCTGAATAACTTGCGGGGTCTTGCCGCTACAAAGAGACAATATGTTAGAGCTCGTGATTGCAGGGTATGCTCTCCGGTTGGATTGTTGACACGAGTGACATGTGACATCGGGGTGTAGTTTAAAAAATGACATCTCACCTCTTTTTCTTCTTAACGAAAATAATGGCATTATTCATTAAATTCCGTTTAATAATACGTGTATAACCTAGGGCACCGTATACTCCCCAAATTTCATATCAATATTAGATACGGTTTACATGTGTCAAATTATTTTCTTCCATTTTTAACATCTGCCAAAACAGAACACAATTACACATAATTAAATTAAAAACTAAATCTTTGTTGTATCTAATAATCAATTCATTACATTTCAAACACCATTGATGCATTATATATACAGTCTACAACTATCCTTTTGTGCTAGTTTTTATAAGCTCACATTGATACACAAACAAGCCATGCCTCTGCGACCGATAGTGAGTAGCATTGACAGCAAGCCTACAAGTGTTCAAAGCACCTGGCATCCATAATTTCACCAATAATAGGCAAAACTGAAAGACATATCAAAAACTCAAAACAATTAGGAGAGATAATCAGCAGATGTAGAATTGAGGAAGGACAAGAGC
>CM032662.1:20273428-20341730 GCA_019095985.1 Streblospio benedicti
CAAATTTCATATCAATATTAGATACGGTTTACATGTGTCAAATTATTTTTTCCATTTTTAACATCTGCCAAAACAGAACACAATTACACATAACTAAATTAAAAACTAAATCTTTGTTGTATCTAATAATCAATTCATTACATTTCAAAACACCATTGATGCATTATATATACAGCTTACAAAACTATCCTTTTGTGCTAGTTTTTATAAGCTCACATTGATACACAAACAAGCCATGCCTCTGCGACCGATAGTGAGTAGCATTGACAGCAAGCCTACAAGTGTTCAAAGCACCTGGCATCCATAATTTCACCAATAATAGGCAAAACTGAAAGACATATCAAAAACTCAAAACAATTAGGAGAGATAATCA
Organism: Streblospio benedicti; assembly: GCA_019095985.1. Lineage (NCBI taxonomy): Eukaryota > Metazoa > Annelida > Polychaeta > Spionida > Spionidae > Streblospio > Streblospio benedicti. The sequence goes on from CM032662.1 coordinate 20,273,802, forward strand.
GCAGATGTAGAATTGAGGAAGGACAAGAGCTAAGATCGTATGCTATCACGGCGCTTTTTACCAGTGTTCCTCTGAATAAAGCAGTTGAATGCATTAAGACCAAATTGGATGCAGACAGGGACCTACACAATAGAACCACATTGAAGCCAGGTGAAATCGCAGAACTTCTGGAAATTGTGCTCGGTTGCACCTACTTAAATTTACGTATGGTGGAAAATTTTACCAGCAGATCCATGGAGCGGCTATGGGGTCGCCAGTTTCCATGATAGTGTGCGATGCGATGATGGAGGACATAGAACAAAAGGCAATTGAAACAGCGCCTCACCCTCCCCACTGGTGATACCGATATGTGGATGACACTCACACGAAGCTAGACTCTGAGTATGCCCAGGAATTCACGGACCATCTGAACACACTGGACGCTGACATCAAGTTCACGAATGAAGGAGAGGAAAATGGGGAGCTTGCCTTTCTGGATACGTCAACTTCGAAGAAAGATGATGGTAGTCTCAAACTCAAGATCTACCGTAAGCCGACACACACCGACCAATACCTCCAGTTTGACTCTAACCACCACTTAGAGCACAAACTCAGTGTAGCACGCACTCTCCATCATCGAGCCAAGACTGTGGTTACTGAAGAGATGGATCGAGAAGTGGAAATAAAACATGTGAATGAGGCATTATCAAAATGTGGATATCCATCCTGGGCGATCAAAAGAGGATCTGTGTTGAGAGACAATGAAGAAGCAGGAAGGAAGAAGGACCGGACTGACGAGACAAACAAGACGATGGTGGGAATACCATATGTGAAGGACTTGTCGGAGGCGGTGACAAGGGTCATGAGTGGTTATGGATGTAGTGCCTACTTCAAACCGGTGAACACTCTCAGACAGTTACTGGTAGCACCCAAGGATCCAGCCAAGAAAGAAGACGTTTGTGGTGTGATTTACCAAATTAACTGTGGTGGATCAGGCTCTGAAGGATGTCGTAGCTCCTATGTGGGTGAAACATCAAAGACCCTTAAGACCAGATTCGACCAGCATAGACGCCCCAGCAGCACCTCCTCACACGTCTCCTTACACCTACATCAACCAGACAGAGAGAGTCATCACATATCCCTGGATAACATCAAGATAATAGATCGTGACCAGAACACTTTTGAAAGAAAGATCAGGGAGGCCATACACATCAGGAGCCTCAAGCCCGACCTCAATAAGAACGTGGGGGCCGCCGACCTGCCAGCCATCTACACCAACATCCTACCAGCCTCTGCCGACGACGTCACACCACGATCACGTGACGATTATGCAGTTGACAGACTGAAGAAGGACCGGGAAGGTCCGAAAGGCTATCAATGTGAGCTTATAAAAACTAGCACAAAATGATAGTTGTAGACTGTATATATAATCTAAAAACCTTGTGCAGATGAGTATTCAATATAGACCATTGATACAAGGACATTGATGGCGTGTGATGTTCACTATCGAAGGAGAGTTCTACTATCAATTAACAATACATGTACATTTGGGACGTGAAGCAATATTTTAACAAAAAGGCAATTCTCTTTAGTCTTTATTTTAAATACATACATGTAAACGTTTAGTCACCTGTATACAGGATTCACAATGCATCAGCATGCACATTCATATACCAGTCTGTTTAGAATGAGCAAGAAAATAAAATAAACTTACACACAAACACACACACACAAATAAATAAACATTGAAAATTCTTATACTTTTGCTATTTAATTAATAAGAATAGACAAATGAATTATTTGCTTAAATAATGGTTACTTACTATTACAGCTCTTGCAAAAAAATCTAACTTATTAAAATGTGCGTATTAAATATTTATAATACTTTGTCAGTAAATAGCTTTTTCATGAATGTTTATTCCTTTCATACCAAAACTCTCACTCATCATCATCAAAACGTGACAATATGTCACAACTAAGTGATTTGATTATTTCATTGTTTATCACAGATACTGCAGTATAAAGTCAACATTACATGTATATATATACAAAATACAAAACAAATATATAGCGTACATGTTAAAAGTTACCCAATGTAGCCACGCCTTTGCAGCACTAAATACCCATCAAGTTCCAGATTTTACATTACATAGGTATGGGATAATTACATACTACATACTATATAATAATACGGTTGAGCCATGAGTGATGTATTTACAAATCTCATTTTCTCGGATATATTACGTTTGATAAAAAGTTTCATAATAAAATAACACATGATTGGGGTGTCGTCATATTGACGAATAGGCCCGAAAATGTGAGTATTTGGGGAATACACAAAATAGACAGTTAATATGTGGAATTTGACATGTACTTAGAAATGAACGTATCAGTTGAAACGCAAACATATGGACCTAAGAAATATGGGAGAATGCTATTAATTACACAGGGTATCTCCTTTGGGGGGGGGGGAGTCTGCAATAACGAGTCAGTGTATCTTGTTTCAATTAATGTACAGTTAAACATTTTGCGTATAGATTAATGCAATAACAAAATCAATCTTTTATAAAATAATTTACACTGCCTGGCCAGATGAACTCATGCATTCAACATAAACATGAACATTCAACTTTCAACCCATTGGATAAAGCTTTAATGCATTCTGGTTTTGCAAAGAAACAAAAATATTTTTAATTTAGCACCCATTCTACAAACCATTATACACCCGAACAATACAGCAATATTTCACCCATATTTAAGTCGGGTAACGATTGATCAATTATCACATTAAAGCTACCTTTGGCTCTACTACTTAAAAACTAGAAGTTACACTGCAACAGTAACAATTGACATAAAGTAACATAATTGATTTCATATCACCTGTTTAGGATACATGATTATTCAACAAGGCACCAATTTTACATGTATAACAATGGTGACATGCTATTTTCACATGTGTTCTCATTGAAGTGTGAACATGGATTTATAGCATTTGTTCTTCATATTGTATTTTTATCACAATGTCCGTGCTTTGCATACAATGAATGTGGTCTAAATTGTATTCAAGTTAAATGCGATAGTTTTTGTTTGAACATATTGCCTCAAATGGACGTTGGTGACGTTCGGTCGCATTTCTTTTACACTTGAAGTCATTCATATTTTCCTCAAAAGTGCTCAAATTATTTACCTTGGGGATGCTTAAATCAGCACACCAATCCATGCATTTACACAACCCAGAATTCCAATTGATCACAGTTTTGAAAATTAACAAAGACGTCCTCGCAACAAGTGTGCAATCTTCAGAATCCTGCACCTCGTCGATCAACTGGTGGCAGCTGGTAGTGTCCGTATACGTTTTTGGCAGGGCCCTGGAAGCCGTAGTCATATCATATTAATCTGATAAAATGTGCTGTCAACTTTGAATATGAATCTTGGATATTTTTTCAATTTTATTATTCGAGTTAAGTAAAACTTTTGCAGAAATATTCACAATTTATTTATTCACAATAAATAAAGATACACATTCATGAAAACTTCAGTCAGAAATCTTTTTCACACGTATCAAATACAATATTTAAATAATCAAATAAATGCCACACACACACTACAAAAAAACAAAAGAAAATTGATTCTGTTAATAAGTGTATGCAGTCTATTTTCTAAATATCATTAACGGTGTTGTTATTATTAATAAATTGCACACCCTATTATTGCTGTACTGATGAACGTTGAATTGCCCAAAATCATAACGACCTCGTCTGGGCTAAAAGCATGAAACATATGAAGTATTATCAGCAAAACGGTATATGATGGGCTTCTATGTTCAGTTAATGAAGCTTTTAATATGTGCATATTATTTATCATTAATAACAATTTTAAATGCTTTGTATTTTATTATATGAAGCATGATATACTCTATGTAAAACGATCCATCTATAATAAAGCTTCTAAATACTGGAATAATACTTCTTAACTGCAAAAAGAGCAAACAAGAAGTTTAATAAATTCTAGATGTAAACTTGGAAAAGCTAGTGAAATAGAAATAATATCAAATCTGAAAAATTCAGAATTAGATAAAGATACATGTATGTACAAAGTATGGAAGATGGTAAGCGTAAATTCAATTTGAGTTTGGATCTAATGAAATCTATTCTATATAATTGAAGTTTTGACCGTATACCTTCTGTCTACTTAATATTCTACACTTTACTTTTCGACGCTTTGTGGCCCTGTGATGTTGCAAATATACAAGACACTTTCTTAAGCTTATTTTGATTAGCATTCAAATACTATTCACTAGATTAGGGTATGTGGAAAATTATTTGCAAATTCTGTTATAATACCTTAAGTCTAAAGGGATTGAAACCAAGGGTCTGAAATATTTTTAATATTTTATTCGTTCAGTTGATTAATTGTTATAATCACTTCAGTTGAAAAACATTAATGAAACTGATTAACGGGTGAATTTTCATAATTTTAAAGGTGGAAATATGTAATATCAAACACAAGACGTTAGTTAAAATAATATATTATTAAAACCGATGATTAAAAAGATTTGATCGAAAATAAAATCCTGACAATATTATCTCCACAAAAAGATACTCAATATCAATATTATCGTATAAATTACTAACCTTTGGCTTTTGATTAACAACATTTTGTGATAATGCTGGTAGGTATGTTTTCGTCGTTATATTGGACGTGCCTAACTTGGGCAGAGAAGTGGATGTGTACGTATTTGAAATGCCAAAATTATTGTAAGATGAGGTGAAGGTTGGCTGAAATGTTGAAGGCTTTGGATTTGGTGCCACTTTTGGAAGAAAATTGTTTGTTGAAAGATCAGGTCCTGATTCTGTGCTCCTCTTTTTTCTCTGAAACCAAATTAATTGGATGCTCATATTACCAAAGCAACATGATTAAATGAAATGCTATGGAACCATTTGCATTGTATTCATTCTAAAATATTAATTTCTGTGAATGTTCTATGAAAGCTACCTTTCTCTTTTCTCGCCGCTGATAATAGCTTCCATTGAGAATATTGGCTCCATACTTTGCTCCAGAACCCGGTCGAGGGGTTTTCTTTTCTGACATTGAGTCTGCTTCACTCCGGAACGTGCTCATGTTGCTTGGTGACATATTTTCCTTTTCAACTATTGGTGAAGATTCGTGATTTGTATCTGGTTGTCGAGACGTCTCCAATCGTGAACTGAGTTTGGGTGATGGAGCTGGCTCTTGCTGTTCCTGAAGTCGTTGCTGCTCCGCTCTTGCGATCTGTAGAGCTTTTTTCTCTGCATCTCTATAATAAGTATATAAGTTATGGTCGGACTATCTCATTTGAAATACATCCAATGTGATCTAATGCGATGTGTCTACATTTAAATATGTGTGTATAGGTATTTGGGAGGGAGTTATTTCAAGATAACAGCGGTTTATACTTCAATAGTTTAATAGAAAGAAAATTACTGTAATGTGGTCCAGGTTAATGTTGACCTTGATTAGTAAAGCGTATTAATAATACCTGTGCTCTTTGAAGTACGGGTGTCTTAACGCTTGCTTTGCAGTTATTCTTTCTTCTGGATCGTACTTGCACATTTGATATATCAATTCAATGCAGTCTTGGGGTACATTTGGCAGTAGTTTTTCAATCCCAGAGCCTTTCTTCGTCGGGAAATTGAAGTTCATGCCACGATTTTTACTGTAAATTATTACATCAATTATTCCAAGCCCATAAATATTTCTTTATTTTTCAGTTATACTGTGGAGGATTGTCTTACACACGGTGTTCTCTAGAATTGATACGATGTAGAGCAGTTCAACCCAGTTAACCATGGTCTTTGTCAAATCAAACCAGAGGCAGTACGATTATGACATTTATTTTTATATGAATGCCTGTCGCCTCTTCCTATCTGATATAGACCTATTAGATTATTTACATCACTGCCGTTTTACCATTGATTGGTGTAAAATATGGTGAACTCAACAATCTGTAATTACATTCTGAAATGACACACGTGGCCTGGCAATGTGCCAGACACACGTTAACCATTCCTGCTAACAAGTAATAATCACAACAATGACAATAGATACTCATACACAGACATATCTTAACTCAATAGACGCCTAAGTCGAGTGACTAGACTTACTTCCGTAACTTGCTGAGTACACTGGCATCCGGTGTGCCCATGATGTCATGGATTTTGGCAATCTGATCCACCTCATTTGAACCGGGAAACAGCGGATGTAAGCTGCAAAATAATCGAAGTGCTGTTTCGTCGTGTATCGTGTGAAGATTATGAACTTTTTGTCATGAACTAGTTTGGCTTTAGGACAACTGGAACTTTTTATAACTCACTTCTAGTCACAATAACACTCTTTTGGAAACTTAGGTGCACCTGCCTTGAATGACTATGTCTAAATATGCAATGAAAATTTCTTCTAAGTAAATACTGTTATAAAAAATTCTTTTAAGTGAATATTGTTCAACAAGCAACAATACTAAACATACAAATTAATTTTGCATGCATTTTAGAAATAAAGTACATATATGAGCCTATGTGACTTACTTTACTACTTAAATATTTAATTGCAATTTGTAATTGTAATTTGTAATTTGTAACAATTGTAATTTGTAACATTTCCAATAACTAGTCCCGTCATCTTACCTGTGAGCCCTACACATTGATCTAACAATATGTATTTACTTGTTTGGTGAATCGTCTGTGTTTATTTTCCTTTTAAATGTTAATAATCATGCACTTTTGCAAATTAGATCTATGACCTATTCATAACTTAATGTGTATCAGACACACCTATGCTGCAATCATGCTCTATGAATAGTTACGGCTACTACAGTTAGATCCAGTATTAAGTGTTGGCGGTGTTTCATACAAGTGTACAACAGTTGTTTAAAGTGTATCAGATGTCTTTTACATGTCATAACACATAATCAGTTAAAAATAATGTTCATCATATGTACATATAAAAAGGTGTATATTATATAAAAGATCGTAAAGCACAAGCAAGATGTACCGGAAATAGGATGACTAGATTTACCTCATTGGATATTTTTTTAATCAACATTGTATATGAAAAACTTTGAGAAATTACCTCCATATATTATCTATCGCTATTAAAAATCTAATATTTTAAAAATACTCTTAGTAATATTTACAGGGAAGTTATATTCAAATCAGCTAACTTGATCTGGGGTTACCTCTATTATCAGATGTATTTATTTATTTATGTGACATGAGTTTGATTTTAAATGATTCAAAGTTTGGGTACATTGGGTTTAGTCCCGTTAATAATACACGTTTTAGCGAGTGGGGTAATTTCGTACAATTACATATGCTTCTTACAGTTTTTATACGGTTATGTAAGTTTAGGGCGGCGGCTTCGTGTAGGTTCATCTAAATCTTAATCTCATCTTAAGACACCTGTTTCCCACCCCTGTTTAGCTCTATTTTCGTGAGTTCATTAATTACCTCAAGATTTCAAAGAACACGCAGCCCACGCTCCATATGTCCATTTTAAAGCCATAGTATCCGTCCGTTAAAAGACATTCAGGTGCCCTGTACCTATAAATAAAACAAAACAAAGCAAAATAAATCAATCATATGCATTGAAGTGTGTTTGTTGAAAGCTTTGCTAACTATAAGTATTAGACTATCTTAACGTGCAACAGTGATAGTTAACTCAATAATGAGCAAGCAATATAACCATGATGAAATAACTATGACAGATAGATATTTGTGATTCTCAGCAGTGATTTTCAACAATCGCGGGGAAATATTGAAACAAACAAACCATCGTGTTGAAATATATTCTGTGTAGGGCTGCTTGGAGTATATACTTCTACACGAGCCATAATCAGCTAGTTTCAATACGTCGTCCTGAAAGCAAGGAAAATATTACAAAGGTGATATATTCACTGTGTGTTACTGACAAGGTTTGCTACAGTAACCCTCGTCTCCAACATGGCCCCCATGTAACCAACAACTATAAGCTGAAGTCGTCCCCACAAACAATAATGAGCCACAAAATTGTGGCAGCACCCATGGTACTCGATAGGGGTGTTTAATGTATTTTTTAAAGAAAATTTCATATCAAATAAATTGACAAACCTAATGAGAGTTACTCACATTTCATGTGTAATGTTCAATTAACAAGGTATTGTAAATAATGCAGAGAGGCAGTGTAAAAGATATTCCCGTGAGCCTACTGATGAGGGTTACCAAAATAGAACTAAAATAATGAACTTCGCCAATGTTTGTTTATTTGTTTTTCGGTTTGTTTTCCATTGTAATAAAATCACATTCCTTGTATGTTTTGATCTGTAACGGATTCATTTTTGCATTTCATGTGGTATGTGTGAAGACAGATGGCTGCAGCAATCCTCATTATGTTTTACCGTGCTTTTAAAATATATTATTTACGTGAGCAAAAATGTCAAGTGAAACATCAAAAGTAAAAAATATATTTCCTTGTTGCAAATGACTAAATTACACATAGTTAACAAACACTCTTACCTTAACTAATATATTTTCTGGTTTAACATCTCTGTGAAAAATTCCATTTCTAAAAAAATACGAACACAATAATAGTATCATAGCAATGAAGAAAATATTCGAATTCATTTTATTATTGCACACAAACTATTTTCATGACAATTATTCTTCAACAAACGAACGGATGCGTAATTTTAACAATCACATTATATATATGCTTACTTTATTGCTCAAAACTTAATTTTGTGCCTTGGCCTTATATTATATAGAGTGATTAAGCTTGAATCATAATAGGAATGCATTCTTAGAATTCTTAAGATCATGATTATAAGGTAATTGTTAGATAAATCCACATAAATATTGTTAACTAAATATTTTCAATTTGTAATGCTTCTTAGCCAAATGATGTCAAATAATATGACAAGGTGTGACATCAAGAGATTGTTAAAGAAAATGTCAGTCTAATGATCGGTCTTATTTAGAGGTTACGCTAGCACCATCCCCTTTATCAACACAGTGAATAAGACTAGTAAGCCCATCAACCAAGGTGAAGGCACATATGCCTTATCGCACTTGTACGACTGTATTCCAAACCCCAGGCTAATTCACCCTTACATGTACATCTACTTGCTCATGTCACATTCTGCCATCTCGTGTGACATTAATTGTGTCTGAAGAAGACTGTCTGCCGTGAAAGACTGAAAGTTGTTAACTAGTATTTTTATTTTAATTTTCTATACTTGGAGAAAGAATCCTCTATGGCAATTCTTACACCCAAGTCCATCAATTACAATATATGTATGTACTTTAGAAAAATCAACATAACATATAATCATGTTAATTAATAAACTATTAACAAAGCACTTCTTAGACACAACAAAATACAATCAAAATGGACACACAAAATAGATATTGTTATTGGAAATACTAATGATTATATATTATAGCTATGTTTCAGGTAATGTATTAACATCTTGTCTTGAAAATTCTTCTTTTGACGAATAAATAAAACGCAAATTACACAGAGGATTCACAATTTCTCTTAGCTCCAGTCAGACTAAACATTATTAACGATTAGAGAACTTTCTAGCGATCTACCAGCTTTTGAACTTCTAAAGAATTATAACACTTGTTTCGGCGGGTAAAATTATTACAGAAGAGCGGAAGCCCACTCTACATGACGACTATCTAGAATCTGCGGGCTGCTATGTTGTTTGGAGGGGGTCTCCTAGTTGTTCAGTTACTTTTTAATTGACTTACTAATCGAAACATGCGTGAATCATTTTACTGTGTATAACATAAACGCTGTTTACTCGGATAGAATAGAGTCAAAATGAATGAAATACTAAAATAGTAGCTGTAGGTATATTTGCATTGAAATAAACTTTACAAACGCCGATAAAACAACGGTTAAGGAAGTAAAATAATAAGTATATATAAATGATAAGATGTGCCAAATAAAATGAAATAATATAAAAGATAAACACGCGGGCACTGCACCCAGTGAACAGAAATCACTTGAAAGTGAAACATGAGGCTGTAGGTTTGATGTGTCAGGTCCGTACTGCTTTGTGTTTATCACGTGTTTTGGTTACACTTGTGCTTTTCTTTCTCATGTTTCACTTTGAAGTAAAAGTGAAAAGTGTAAGCATCTACGGAATCTCTTACCTGTGCATATGATATAAAGCTTTTAATAATTGGTACATAAAGTGTTTAACTTTGGACTCGGGAAGATATTGTTTCCTCCCTGAAATAATCCATATCAATTGATATAATGTGGATTACATACGTACAAAATAAAGACGACTATATGTTTAAAGAAAGATGCATGCGTCTGTGAGAATGTGAAAGAAATGATTCTGTTATCTACCGAGGGGACATAAGTACTATACTAATAGATTAAAATACTAACTACAGCTGATGGACTTTTGTTAGGACTTAGTTCACACTTCTGAAAGTCTATTGGAAATCCAATGTATATACACAAAATATTATTATTTGCAAATGCATATGCATAGCTTTACAGTACATGTACAGAGAGACGAAATACGTGTACGTTCTCACTACAGCTTTCCATCATACCATGTCTTTTAAATATACAAAACAAGCTGTATGGAGACTTGTGCATCCACATGACGATCTAATTGAAATGCACACCAGCATTGTGGAACCATAGTCAACCCCCAGAATCGATGAATAAAGAGAGTGTTGACACAGTTCTGCCCCAGTGTGTGCTAATCTTTAGTAAGAGCAAATATACATATTTTTAGGTTTGCTTCCTTTCAGATGTGTCAACAAAGTTATTTAATCTATGACTCTGACTGCTCATTTTACCCAAACAATATGTTTGAGTTTATTTTAGCAAAAGACAATATACTGATTTTATTCCAGAAGAGTTGGTCAGTTAAAGTAGTTTGATTGGCATGATACTTCTCACGCTTATATTATTGAGTCGGTGCTGCTTGAACTTTAATTTCTCATACATATCATCCTTCGCAAAACTATAAATATAGCATGATAGGTACTAAACAAACACCAACAGTACAATTTTCTCATTCATAAATTGATAAATCGTTTTCACTGTTTAATTATTTGAACGAACTCGACAACGTTTGCACATCAAAACATAAATTTGGGTAAATTGAGCTCTGTGTAATATACTCTGAAGTGACAAGTTGAAAGCCTGGAATATATTCTGTGGTTAATCAACTATTAAGGATGAGCAGAACAGGGGGAGTGCAGAAGGTGTTTTAGTAAAGCTTTGAGTCAAGCGCGCTGGCCATTCTTACCTATGCATGTGGTATATAGATTTTAACAACTGGAACATGTAGCTCTTCACTTTTCTTTCTGATAGGTAGTGTGTCCTATCTGTGATATGTCACAACGGTGAGTCCATTAAAAACGTATACTAGCAACAGATACACCCTTGCTTACCAAAGTGGGTTATTCCTTAGCCACCAACCCCATCCAAACCCCAATCTCTAATTCTCACACTCAGGATGGGTTTCTGATATTCTACCGGCATAATACAAATCTTTAGAAATTACATTTGAATATTCGTAGCATCTACATGGCTAGGAAATGTCGATGCATACTTTTTAATGTTATATTAGAAAGAGAGAATATAATTGCGTACTAAATTACTTTAGTTTTATGCTGAAGAACAAACAATGTGTAATTGCAGGTTCACACACTAGCATTAGATAACAAAATTGCTAATCGCAGCTGTTTGAAAATCTACTGAATAATAATGAACTAATCATGAACTAAAATTAATGCACTATGCAATCAGCGAAGTTAATAGTCAATTATGTAAACAGTCAAGTAATTTGTAATAAAAAAACTTGTATGATATAAACTTAATAATACTTTAATTTGTATAGAAACGCTACTGCCAACCAGTAATATCATTAATGAATACTTAAAATGAGCATCCATATTTGTTGCATCCGATAATATGATAGTGATATTCAATTACAGTTATTTATTCCAATTTAAAAACTATTATATACAGATGTTTTGTTCAACATACTGACCTTTGATGAGCTCATAGATGTTCATGTCCATCAGCTCACATATTAAGACTAGAGTACCTGACTTTTTATCACTGAAAAAGAACAATATAACATCAATATAATGGAATAGTAGTAATGGAAATTTTGGCAATATTAGAACAGAATTAACATAAACCAAGTGCGTAAATAGTTGTATATATTAAAAGCATCATATGATAGTTCAATATGACAAAAGAAAAGGAGGTAATATTTTACATCAAGTTGTAAATATCCTGATGCAAATTTTACGCCAAACTGACACGTAACAGCATAAGGGTGGGGATTGACCTAAAACTCTGAATCAAGCAAAACTGTTTTCATATACCACAGATCTGGACTTTGTCAGAAAGGAGAGGGATGGTAGTTCAATGTGTGGAAGAGGTTTATCTACCAGTCTTAACCACCCTCATATGACATAGTAAGGGTTTTGACTAATCCTTCGGAGAAAAGATCTTACATATAATGACATACAGCATTCACCCAAATTTTCTATGTGAGTAAGACTCAAACTATGTTTTATCTTATTGGTTTATAATTACACGTTGAAAATGACACATAAGAAGACAAATTGAGTGCCTAACGGGGAAATCATATTCAGTTCAAGGGTGACATGTAACGAGACATAACTGCAGATATACTTAAGGGTGCCACATTAGCTCGGTTTCACCATCCCTGGGCTTCAAAAATGGTCTTGTCTGGAGCTCTTGGTTAATGGACCTATTACACATACTTTACTGAATAAGGCCCACAGAATGGAGGTGAAACGTGAACCTAGAGGGACATGGCGATAGGAGGCCATTTGCCAGATACATTCAAAGTGTCATCAGAACGATACTTGCACAGCACAACTGCCCTTAAAAACACAATCCCATTGGTGTGTAGATTATTCATATGTGATATGGCAGATCTGAGTTGAAATTATGAAATAGCAAATTATTGTTTGTTTTATAATTGCCTCTTGTTTGCTACTTAGCTAATTTTTGTAACATAGTGCGCCATACTTACAAGAGCACCTCATGAAGTTCCAGGATGTTTGGGTGCGGGGTGAGCCGCCGCATCGCCTGGATTTCTCGCAGGTTATTAACCTGCTCAATACTGAAAAAAGTAGATTGAATATGTATATAGGTTCACTGGGTGTACTTTAATATGTTGATGATGTAATATCAAATGTGATAATTATCCACGCACACACTCATAGATGCATATTGAAGAAATATACCAAGGTTTTGAGGTCAAAATCCATGAATTCAATATACCCGAAAATTATAAAATAAAATGCAGATTTTATGTAGTGAACGGCAAGAAATTGTTTGCATTTCAACCCTCTAATCCCTTTCAATTTACAAGTGAGTTCATTCTGCAATGCCAAACTTACACAAATGTCCTCACATGTTCGTATGTTTTTGTATGCTTAGATTTTAGAGTACAGGGCATATGGAGAAACATGCCCACGTATTTCAGCTCTAAGCCAATCAGAATGCAGGATTTAGGGGTGTCGCAAAGTGAATGGTGTAATGCTTTATAGACACGCAGAATAATGTGCATTTTCATTTGTTACCTGTCATAATGCTGCTTCATCTTTTTGCACGCCACATACGTGCCGTCTTTGATGTTCTGACATTTCAACACCTCCGAGAACGTCCCTTCTCCCTTTTTATTCAATACGCGATACTCTGTAAAAAGTACATTTATTTGTATTACTGACATTTTGATAATTCTGGTTGCAGCAATGAAATATTGTGTGTTTTAAAGAACACCCATACTTCAAGAATGTTTCACAACCAAACATACGTTGAGTGATTCTTGGTTTCACATAACAAACCACATAGTGTTGTTGAAATTACAATGTTTTGAAATTGCAATATATATCAGAGATGCAAAAAGAGCAATTTGTTTTGTATGTTTTTGTTGTCATTAAATGATAAAATCATGATTGTGAAATTACTATTTAGGGGTGTGGACTATGGGTACGCTTGGAGTGGAAGGTGGTGTAACAGACTTCTAAGCCACCTCCTTTGTACCACTACCATATCAAAGAGGCAAAGAGGACTTGATGTTAATGGATAGTTGAAAACTTCATGGAAGCCCAAGACTAAATGATAAAATGTTTTGCCATACTTAATTTTAAATGACTATTCATCAACAATCAGACATCGACTTTTGCGTACTATAAACAGGAATGAAAAGGGTCAAAGTTTGGTCTGTGTATAAAGATATTGAGTATGCCAGTCAATGGTTGTTTGTGGAAGGAAATCTTTGGATATTAAATATTTAATAACAGCATATCATTGGGCAAATAACTGTCACCGCGCATTGATGTTTAACATTGTGTACTTTTTGTTTTGTTGTGTGTGGGTTTTTTGTACTTTATTGTGTTTTCTTGAAAGTGTTCATTGTGTTGGTATTAAATATATTGGTTCATCTTTCTTTGTTCACAACACTAGATATTTTTAAAACATTTACAGTTTCGCCAAACAACTGTTGGCATCCTCAGAATCTTCTTCCCGCGCAATGTCACAAGTCAAATATTCTGATCCTAAACGGATGAGTGGATGAGACTGGTAGCATCAAGTTTACGCATGAAGAAGAAAGAGATGGATGCATTCCATTTCTAGACACACTGATTATGCGTAAACCAGACAGGAGTGTGAAATTACTAGTTTACAGAAAGAAGACACACACTGACCAGTACCTACACTTCTCCTCCCACCACCCTTTGCAACACAAGCTAGGTGTTATACGCACCCTTTTAGATAGAGGGAATGACATAGTGACAGAAGAAGTTGACAGGCAGAAAGAGGAACAACAAATAGTTGAAGCTTTGACAAGATGTGGCTATCCTGAATGGTCGTTCCGACAAGTGAAACACCAGATAGGAACCAAACTTGAAAGGAAGAGTGAAAAGAACAAGAAAAGAAAAGAAGCTGAAAGATCAAAAGGTCAGGTTATCCTACCATATGTGAAAGGTGTTAGAGAAGGGATCTCCAGAATTCTGAACAAACACTTCGTAGCTACGGCGGAGAAGCCAATGCAGACTATCAGGAACATCCTAGTACACCCGAAAGACAAAGTAGATAAGATGGACAAATATGAAATTGTGTACAAGTCATGTGATAAAGTGTACGTCGGGGAAATGGGCAGAAGGTTTGGTACCAGACTGAAGGAACATCAGAAGGACGTGGAAGCGAACCAGAAGGGAGCATACACCAGATCCACAAAGAAAGAGTCAAAAATGGAAATAAACAAGAGTGCCAGCACGGACCATGCAAACCAGCACAACCATCAGATAGACTGCAATCAAAGCAGAAAAAAGTCTTACTTGATGCGTGACTCATCCTACATCTATGTTGTTGGCATCGGATTGCAGGTGCTTTCTAAACATGGCTAAAGTAGATATCTATTGCCCATGAGTCGACAGTAATATGAGGATGCCAACATGTTTGAAACTCTCTGAAAAATATTTTATTCCAATATAACCACTCTGCCAATTTGATGGTCATGTTTTCGAATTCAGGCGATATGAAACTATAGTTTAAAATAGAAAGAAAAAATAATTAAAATGGCCTGATCTGATGATTAAAGTCATTAATTGGCAAATGGCAAAATTAAATACAGTTGGTGTTGAGTAGGCATGTAAGCATTGTACAAAGTTTGAATGCTTTCTCATAAGCATCAACAAAACTATTGCAGGAAATGTTGAAAATGGACCTAAAATACCACTATGGAAAGCACACTTTAATTGGCAAAGTGCCCAAAATCGAATCACTATGGTGCCGCGTCATACCAAATAGTTGTGTAAAGTTGAACGAATTAGGGTGATGTGTAAAAGCTGTAGCTTGTCCGGAGACAAACAGACATAGATACATACATAGTTACAAACGAACGAAACACAATGCTTTCGCTTCAGCTGCTGAAGCGACGCAAAATGTATATAGGTAAGGACATGCAAATAACATGCCACCATTATCACATTATCTCTAGTGGTTGACTTGCCGTGCTCGTTATTGACTATTTTCCTATCGATTCCAAAGGTGATCTCTAAAGAAGACTTTCTAAAAATAGCTCAATACACAAGGAAAACTCAATTGGCAAATCAATTTATACAATGGTAGACTGGGGCATGTCTAAGCATTATAAAGTTTGAAACTTTCTCATAAGACATATACAAAACTATTGGGAAATGTTGAAAATGGTTAAAATACCACAATGGAAACACTTTAATTGGCAAAAAATTTGCCCAAAATCGAATTTATTTGGTGCCGCATCATACCAAATAGTTATGTAAAGTTTGAACGAATTAGGGGCGAATTTATAAAGCTGTAGCTTGTCCGGAGACAAACGGACATAGATATATACATAGTTACAAACGAACGAAATACAATATTTCGCTTCAGCTGCTGAAGCGACGCAAAATGTATATAGGTAAGGACATGCAAATAACATGCCACCATTATCACATTATCTCTAGTGGTTGACTTGCCGTGCTCGTTATTGACTATTTTCCTATCGATTCCAAAGGTGATCTCTAAAGAAGACTTTCTAAAAATAGCTCAATACACAAGGAAAACTCAATTATCAATCATTTATACAATGGTAGACTGGGGGACCGTCTCAGCTATAGCGGAGAAACTCTCACAAGACATATATAACTTGGGTGATGTATGTTAGAGTCCCAATGCGCTAAGAAAAACTGGCACAAGCAGCTATATTTTACCAAATAAACATTGTTTTATTTTTATATATATTTGTACATGTAACTGTATAATGTATGGTAATTCCTTATTGTTACGTATACGATATTAAATGGAAAGCTATATGCTTTAAAACAGAGTTTCTCAATCACTGATGTGATCTTAATACAAATACCATCTCTTATTTATAAGCCTGGCACTGTTTCCATCCATACATTATCGTAAATCGCTGGTTATATCAGTTGGCCCTCATAAAACGTACCATAGGCAGGAACTCAATAGATATGCACCCGGTCTCTTTGAATGACAAATGTGTATAGCACTCATTAATCAGAATTCTGCAAAGTCTGTATGTAATGCTTCACATAATAAATTTAGACAACGTCAGTGCATTAAATTACCACAGAAAGAGTGTTTAAAATCCCCCAATGGTGTCAGCATACTTGTACAAAATAAATTGATTTGACTTTTCCAAACAAAGTTATCACATATTCCTGCATATTTTCAAAATAGTTTAATCAAATGGAATGTTGAAGTTATATAAAAGCATACATTGAACATTCTTTAGCATATTTTCAATCTTAAGTTCTATGTTCATTCTCTGTAGAACAGATTCTATTTTACATACAAACCCTTTATAAACAGACTCCGCTTATGACAATGCGTATTAACCTATATAAAATGCTTACACCAAGCCAGAATACAGACACCCCGGGAACTGTGCATACACTGAATGCCATCCAATTAGGCTTTCTACATATACAATAATCTCTTCAAATATTTCACTTTAGCAATTAACTGAACAATGACACCGAAACTTGCTCTCTATAAAGACAGTGGGCTAAAACCTACTTGGTGCATTTTATAGAACATCGGGTCACGTTTTTCACATTGCTTTCATTTTTATTTTATATAATTGGATACACATTTCCAATCTGCCAATGATTTTCTACCTCCCTGTGGGCCATACATTATTATATTTTAATGTCACATTTCTGGAGAAATATACGTTCAGCTTTGACAAATATTACGCGATGAAAGCTAGAAGATAATTATTTGTCATCTTTAACTGTTTTAATGTTGACTTTCTTGCTCCAAATTTTCAAATAAATGCAAATAGTGACAACATTACATTGTCCATAAATAAATTTAAAAACTGGTGTGTCTGTATAATTCACATTGATAGTAAAACCTTTAAATATGCACAAAGATAAAGGTACTAAACAAATTTAGTCCATTCCTGTGTAACTTCAATGCGTTATCTACTTGTGCATGTTCACAACATCTGGAGTTGTATCTATATCCTCTTTAAAACATCTTCTAACCTACAAAGTACTCTGAATATGTGCACTGCAATTGCGACTCATCATACTAGCCACGCTTGCCATATAAAACTTGTAAGAAGTCATAATCAAAGTGTACCTGTTATTAATCACAAACATAAGGTTTGGGGAAAACTCATAATTTATGGGCGTTCACAGCTACATTGCTTTTGATGGGCTGAAATTTGGCAACGACGTCGCCGTTGCACACCGTGTTTCTTGTACTTGCCCAATGCCGAGTTTCTTGTATTTGCCCAGGGTTCGACGTTAAAGCCCCCTCACACAAATCGATTTTGGTACTACCGGTCGAGTACCGTTCAAATAATTTAGAAATTATTTTGTCCGATTTGCATCGTCAGCCAACCGTCTCCAACTGCTGGTGTTATCTGACCGAGCAAGAACGCCAGATCACGGTGGATGAGAGGAAAAACGTCGTGAAAACGGCCGCTGGATTTTGAACTGTTCAAAAATCCGCGCCGGACTCATAAGATTTGGGAAAAAACCGGCGCCCTCAGTTTGACAGCCAATAGGCCATGTAGGCGGCTGATTCTCGAAGGTAGCTGTCGATGGCTGGCCGTTTTCTGACGGGGAGAACGGCGCTTGACCATTTGGCAGCTAAACGGTGACAAATATGTGATTTTGGGTGGTTTTGTGCAATTTCCGATGTAAAACGGTCAGTGACGGGTACTAAACGCGGCAAGCCGATAGCATACCATTTGGCAGCCGATTAAAAATTGACAAAACATTACTCATCCGGCGATTCTATCTAAATTTTTATCCGTTACTCGACCAGTGGTACCAAAAACGGTATGTGTGAGGGGGCTTTTAGCTAGTGTAGTAGTACCCTGGTATCCTGGGCACATAAAAATCGAAGTCAGGGCACATCCAATCTTAGGCTCCTGTGCCATGGTAGGCACGCCATAAAAATACCTTTTATTATATCTTAGCCAAACCTGAACGTCAATCGACAATGTTGGTATTTCTTATGGTGAAACTTACATTGTATAAATGAAGTTTTCATGTTGATCTGATGGTTAAATTATTATTTTTTTGTTTTTGTTTTTATTTTTGTTTTTACCATCTGCGGTTAAGCTAAACATTTTCAGGGCACATAAGATTAGATCAGGGCACATGAATTTGGCACACCACGTGCACTGCCGGGCAACTGAAAAAAGTTAATATCAAGCCCTGTTGCCCAACACCGTGTCTCTTGTACTTGCCCCGCATCGTGTTTCTTGTACTTGCCCAGTACCGAGTTTCTTGTACTTGCCCAACACCGAGTTTCTTGTACTTGCCCAAATAATTGTCATACAACTAGAACAGGCAGCAGCGCCGTCGATAGGTGTGGCTCATTATTGGGAGAGCTTTGAGTGGACCGTTCTTGTAAACATCATGGCGATGGTCAACAGTCTGCTGAGCTAATTTAGCTGTTAACTTTGAGGACGTCCGAACCAATGTTTATTGACCACCTCAAACATTATTGATAAGGCACAGACAGCTAGGTGATATTTGTGTGTTATTCGTCATTTCATCCCAGCTTTCTCGTTATGATCTCCTTTTTTGTTTGATTTGTAGCGTGCATTTGTGTATGTTGAGGAAATTTTCTGGGAACATTCTTAGTGGTTAAAGTTAAAGATTGGGTCAAGCAGTCCTAATTATTGAAGCTGAATCAGTTTTGGTTCTGCAATCATTGTTAACTCATATCGTCTCGTCACAGATATAGTTCTTTCACCCCATGTATTACCAAAATTCCTACCCCACAGAATAATTCGGGAAGAACATTTCGTGACTGTCAAACTGGGGCTCAATATAATGTATTGGGATTTCACCTTAAACTTAAAATTCAGTCCCCGGTTTTATTGTATTTGAAACATCAATGTCAATGTGCAATGGAATTTTATGGTTGCCACTTGTGGACTTCTGAAGATGGATTTATTTGATTAATGATATTTGTTTTGCAACTTTACATGACAACAGATACTGTTATACTGATAAGGATGATATGAATTCTTATCACATTTATTAAATGAATGTTAGAACATATAATCTTTCAAAACGACTAGAAATGCTGTGTGCATATAGGTTAGTACCAACAACGGTGGTGAATTAAAAAATGTGGTTGATACTAAGAGCATCACAAAATTGCATGTATTATAGTTACGCCTACACCTCATAAGTTTAAGATTGGTGAGTATCCATACAACAGGCAAAAGAACAGAAACTTGATCATATGAAAAGTCATTACCCCTTCGCTTTCCACCCGGTACTGTCACCCCTTCAACTATTCCTTTGGCAACGGCGATATTTTTTAACGTCAGTTGTCCTAATCTCTTTTCGTATTCCTTTTTGTAATTTTCCAGCACTTTGACAGCCATTTTGAAAATCCATGCATGAAAACATATATTATCTCCTTAATCACTTCTTGGCAAATGCATAATCAAAACTGTGCATGCTTGTTGTATCCATATTTCGGTTTGAATAATATTCCATTTCTCTTGGCATAAAATTTAGAAAGGTTCAATATAATCCCGCTCTCTTGGATAAACATTTACTAGAATGAACTATGTAACGACAAACAAAAACATGGATGCTGCGTATGCTAATGGATCCATGTGATCTGCGAGAACGGGCATTGATCAGTGTTGCTTGTACAAACACTGGTAGTGTTCACAACCCCGTGTTCACTTATATCAATACGCACTTATAACGCAGCTAATTTACAACCAGAGTGATAAACAGCTTATAACGCAATCCGAATATATCCAACGGGGTGACTGACGGCTCTCAGCCATGATAAAATAGGCTCTAGCAGATTATAATCTAACAAGCCGTTCTCAATACAAATCCCAAGTATTGACAATTTTATGGAAATGCAGTCATGTATTGTTAGAACTTAGGTGCCATTGAAAAGCTCTCTACTGATCAATGTAAATGGTGGTAATCATGGCTCCTTTTTCCTCCTTCAATAGCATGCCGCGCAGTTGATAGAGCTGTTAATGTGTTGAGTTTTTTTCATCGAGCTCCTTGTCGTATACTTGTCAGTACATTATAAGGTGACATGGCACAATAATACCACAATGTTAGTGTTAAAACAATAGTATCATACTGCGGGTATTGATGTAAAGAGTATTTTGGTGATGTCAGGCGCGATTCTTACTTGCTCCTATGTACATTGTAATGCCATTCCCGGTGCGAACACATCAAGACCATTCTTTGACAGGAAATATTTGCCCTTCATTGAACTTTTTATTTGATATGTATTATTGAAATACAAAATTCTCCTTTTGATAATCGCATTTATCCGATAATATTCCTCCGCACAATTGTCAATATTTTGTTGGAAGGAACAACATGTACAATCAAAAACCCTGACCTGTATACGTACATGTGGTTCGTATCAATATGTTTGCCATCAGAAGAGACTCACATAAAGGCACATATATCCTGCAGGTTATACTTGGTATACGAAAACCCTTTGTAGATTTAAAAAGGGTTTTCAGTTTGAAGTTTGTGCAAGCACACTACACAAAATATTTTTAAACACAAATGCTAGCATATCAGAGACATAAATCAGCTGCAATTCAGATAACTGGTTTCATTACTTTTTTCTAACCCATGCTATAATGATACAAAAATCGTTGCTAAATTGTGTTGGAATGTTTTTAGTGATTAGTAAAAAGTGTGGAGCTACAGCAAAAAATTTCCCATAACATGGCTAATGTTGCCTCTTCATTTACTTTAAAGTGCTTTAAATTGGCGCTGATGACACCACTCCCTTTGAGAATGTATGCTGTAATTTAATCTACCATTTAAATGTTTATGCACAATTTCCATTGCTCGAATTTTTCCCCATGACAACTTTTATGTACTGTCCTCGTGTTTATGTTTGTCCTATTATGCCAATTTAAATGAATAGCTTGGTATGCTTAAATCTGAACAAATAAAAACATATTTTAAACTGGCCAACATTAAGTAATCAGATTAATATGTAAATAGGGAAAGGAACGAAGTGTATATGTGAGGCTAGCATACCAAATATTTTGCAAAATGCATGTAGACATTTGTTATCGAAGTCATGCTAATGACATGTGTATTTTGCCCTATAAGTGAGTCCGTAACCTTTTGGATCTGGTGGATGAAACAGAAGCCCCTTACTTTTATTGTTAGAGTTTAGTCAATTATTAATTCACGACCTTTTACTTTTCTACGGGTCTCAGTGTGTAATACCATGATGCTGCTGCTGCTGCTGCTGCTGCTGCTGCTGCTGCTGCTGCTGCTGCTGCTAGCATTCTTATTGTGGATGTTGTTGATGTTGTTGTTGCAGCTGCTGCTACTGCTGCTGCTGCTCCAGCTCATGCTCATGCTCATGCTGCTCATGCTGTTCCTGCTGCTCCTACTTCTGCTGCCCCTACGCTTGCTGCTCCTACTCCTGCTGCTGCTTCTGCTGCTCTGATGATGCTGATGATGCTCCTTCTGTTGATGCTGCTGATGCTGCTTCGCTTATTGATGCTGTTATTTTTGTTTTATGTTTTTATCGGTGTACCTGCTTTGGATACTATTCTAACGAATGTTGTGCATGTCTGTGTTGTTAATGTTCGTCTTGGCGGGTTACAATATCTCAGCCATGCTTTTGTTCATACAAATCTCAGCGAACTATCACCCATGCCATGTAATGCCCCATACCATATGTTGAAATCCTGGATCAGCCAGTCTATAATGCACATCGCTTAGCATATTGTGGTTAACTATATTGCATGATATTATTGTGATTTTGTAAATGATCCTTGAGTGCGGAGGGAAACTAGTTTGGAATTATATGTGAATGACAGTGCGAATATGATAAAGTGCCACAGAAAACCACTCTGTGCTAGTTACTTTGTATGCAAACTTTAGAAATGGTGGTTATTGTGTTGTTTGCGAAAATCCACCCGTGAAATGCATTTAACCTGGGCTGGTAACTTTGAATGCGGATCAAGTATCCCTCATAGGAGCAAAGTTTCCGTCGGTCGTCTTCAATGGTCAGTCATTGAACGTCTCTGTATGAGCGTCAATCTGAATATGTCAATGCCATTGTCGTGATTTCCTTGGTTCACGGTGTACAGGAAAGAGTATCATATATGGTGCATAGGTTTGAACAACACTTCTAGTCTAATTGTGTCTTCTTCATATTGATGCTTCATGTCAATAGGTTGCGTATTCATAATTACTTATTTTTACTTTGTTTCTCATTTTGTGTTGTGTTTCTTTGTTGTTGTTGTTTTTTTACTGGAGAGTGAAATTGTGTATGTTCTGAAGGGTACGAAATAATGCCTACCCAACGGCCATGTGCCTGCTGACTTTAGCCAGAACCGGGTGCTTTCAAAAGGTCACAGCTCGATAGCCAGTCCTGTCCTCCTTGCATAAGGCTGCCCATATTGAAAATAACTAAGGGTCGTCCACTTTTTGTCAGGACCGGCTACTTTTCCTAGCTTTTCCTAGCTGTCGGTCTTATGGTTTGGGAGGAAATATTTTCATGAGTTTGTGCGCTGCATTGGTCCGCATATGCATTTTTAGTAGGCACTCAGCATGTGAAGTGCGAAAAATTAAGATTGAATGTGAGTGAACAGGGCCATTGGCCCGTCAGAGCAAAAATCATATGATACTATTTCATCTTACAGTAGTTAGCTATTGAATACAAGAGAAAACTAGACAAAATGACCACCAAAGTTTAGTTAGTAAACTACCAGAGACTACCGCACTTGAAGGTTGAGCTACTTGAGGAAGTGGCTATATAAAATGCATGAACTTGTCCATTGCAGTCGACTTTGCGTTAACTCTACTATGTAAAAGAGAACTATGGGATTAATTCACAGCTGTCTCATAGTATAATTTTGGAACACGTTCTTTTTTCATATAAGTAGATCTTCCATTTGCCTACGCGTGTTTTAAAATATTCGAAATACAGCATACATGTGGTGCTGATAGTCAGATTTAGCGGGAGTTGAATTTATAGTAGAGTGGTTAATGCCATCCAGCTGCAATGAAATCCAGTTTTCGTCCTTCCCGGCTTTAGCGGTTGTCCCGTGGAATGGAAATGTTCTCATACTGATATTAATGGTCAGTTACGAGTACAGTATCATCACCTGTAATTGCATACAATCTCATCTGCGACCCTCTCGTTTACAAGGTTTGATTTTTATGGTGCTTGGAATTAACTTTCCTTTCTACCTGACAGGTTTCTGTTTCTACTGTAAAAACGGCTTTAAAGGGTAAAACGTTATGATGTTAGGTGTTTTCAAACAAAAGATTTTAAACTTTTAATACCGTCCTGGTGGTGTAAAGTTTCTAGTTAATTAAGTACAAAAAAGATGAATCATATAACTTTGAAGTCACTTACTGTTGCTTAAAAAAGCAAGGCTCATCTGCGCCGGTCTCTCATTATCCTTTAATCCCATGTGCTTTTATTTTCTTATCCAACTTATCTTTTACTTGACTTTATCTTAATTGGTCTAATACATTTACACTGATTAACAAGGTAGTATCCGCATGGTGGTTTTTATAATGATCCAAAGTCGATTTACAAATATATCAGCTATATGCCTTTATAGCTAATCAATGCTTACTTGTTAAGAAACACTTCAGACATACAGTATATAAGTTAGCTTTGACTAAAAGGTCCACTGAATTCAAACAAAATGAAAAAATATACCATGTAAAGATTGTTTGGGCAGTGCCGAGTCAGTCATTATATTATTTGCCACAAGGCGTGTTTCAATATAAAGAACAACACCTTGTGCTCCCCGCAGACTCAATGCAATCAACATAACGCACGGAGCAGTGCGTTTATGCTAGGGTTCATCATGCAAAGTTTATTGTAGAAGTTGTGTTTGCAAAAGGTATGGCATAAACAGAAACAGAAACAGAAATTTTTGCCTGATTTTTTTCTGTTATACAACTAACTTAATAGGCGAGTTTGTCCAGTAAGAGCTTATTCAACTGCCTATATTTCGACCCATTTTGGAATTTCATATTTCATATTAATACTATACAAAATCTTGTAAAATGATGCTACGAAATTGTATTTTGATTAAAGATAGAATAGTACATGAGCCTAGAGCTTGTACGACACATGCATTCCATGTAGCCAATATTTATCAAAATATCAACATCATATCATAATGCCTATCATAAACTCCTTTTGCATATTATATTCATACTAGCTACTATAAATTTTGTTATAAGATCACAAACAAATAACAGCACCATTTTGACGATGAGAAACATAAACTTGCAAAACTACCCTCAACCATGGACAGTCTGTGGTCATATGGCGTCTACTTAGTTAGGTTTATAAAGAAGAGTTCGTTGGACAAAGCCCCAAAATTAGCGTATTATTCTATATATTGATTTGGGGGCGGTCACCACAACGGTTGACGGGGATGGTGCTGCATTAAGAATATATCAAAGTTAAATTGAAATTTAAGGTTGTAGTATAAAGAATGGAAATAAAATAAATGCTTTGTGCTTGTTGGAATATTTGGTCATAAATCACATTATCATATTATATATTACCCATGAAACGCAGTTGTGTGAGACAACCTGACAAAACTGCACACAGATTCAATTTCAATAAGACATATATTGAATATTGTAGGAATTGACCACGAGATTGGAGTGTCAATCGCAATTTTGCTCAATTGTGCGATTGGCACGACAATCGAGTGGTCAATCACCATTCTATCATGACTAAAATCCATTTTATTTTAAAATAAATCATCTAAATCAGTAGTTTGTTTTAAACGTGTTGCTCAGTTTTCCGCAACAACGAAACACGTCTTGCTACGTCAGCGGCTGTATTGATATTGTGAGGAGATTAGACTAGCGCCGTGGGTGTTTTTGGGAGCGTGTTTTCCATCGCAAAATTGGGCACGGAGATTGACCAATCAGCGTGGGTTATTGGCGGTGATTTTTGCACGGAATGATAGAATATGTTATATTGATCATAAATGAGCTAAGGATTCGGGTTCTCATTTCTACCGACATTTTGATTAACACTAACTGGTCTTTTGAACAAAGATTTTTTACTCACAACCCGCTCAAATTAGGAAATGTATGTTTTCAATTTAAAAAAATAATGAATCCAGTTTTCTGGTAAACTGGATTAGTTCAATCACCATTCTATCATGACTAAAATCAATTTTATTTTAAAATAAATCATATTATAACATTCAACATTCAAGTCAATTTCGTTTGTTTTGAGCACGCGGAGACGTCAATTCCTACAGTTTTGAGTGCGCGGAGGCGTTAGTCTAAACTGTTGCACAGCATGAACACGCCTTACTACGTCAGCGGCTGTATTGATATTGTGAGGAGTTTAGACTAACGCCGTGTTTTTTTGGGGGGAGCGTGTTTTCCATCGCAAAATTGAGCACGGAGATTGACCAATCAGCGTGGGTTATTGGCGGTGATTTTTGCACGGAATGATAGAATGGCTAGATTAGGTGGTGAACTTGAGGATGTCATGAAATTTACATCACCGCCATAGTTGACAGGGGGTGTCGTCAAGTCAAGTTGACGGTAGGTCATGAAGTTGACGAAAGTTGACGGTGTGTGTGTGGGGGGGGTGGTCAGAAAGTGCCAAAATGTGATTGACGTCAATTGTGAACGCTCCCTAACAAGCCCCGGTGGGTGTATTAAATTTATATTTGAAAGATTCTCGGATGTGTTTACTTTTCATTCAGAACTATAATTACATTTTCATTATCCTCCCAGTACCAATATGTAAGAAACATCGAATTCCCTATTGATTTGAATGCAATTTTGTAGACGGTAGTTTTATTTCTGGGAAGCATGTTTCATTTCTTATCATTTATAATTATATTGTGGCCCGGCCGGTACCTCTTTGTTGCATTAAATTTTTGGGAAGGATTATATGGTTTTACATTGAGCTAATCCCTGGGTGGCGGATAGGGGAAGCCCTCCTCCGGGGGGGTCGCACTGAATAATACGGAATAAAGTGTCGTGGACCAACATAGCCTAGGAGAAAGAAAACTCTGACCACAAACTCGGGCAGATGGAGCTCGTTAGTCTTGGCAGACAGTTCATCTAGGAGAAGGAAAACTCCAATCTCAAACCGGGTGGATGGAGCTGTTAGCCTTGGCCGGCAGTTCATCTAGGAGAAGGAAAACTCCAATCTCAAACCCGGGAAGATGGATCTCGTTAGCCTTGGCGGGCAGTCCGTCTAGGAGAAGGAAACTTCAAAAGTAAATCCCCCCTTCCCAGGAGGCAAATTGGGTTAGCGCTGGGTTAACACCCCAGCCTATAAAAGAAAACAGTTACAAAAGCATCGACGACAACAAACCAAAACATTCCCTTGGGCAAGGAAGGGTCTTCATTCCGGAGACTTATGACGCACTGCAGTGAAAGCCGTAAGGAAGCTGCAAGGCCGACCCCCCTTCTGACACCCAGAACAACAACGCGATTAGCTACATGGAACGTTAGGACAATGTATGAAGCAGGAAGGACCAGCCAAATAGCGAGAGAAATGAAGAACTACAAGATAGGAGTGCTAGGACTGTGTGAGACGCGGTGGCTGCAGACAGGGCAGCTGAGACTGGCATCAGGAGAGCAGCTGATATACTCTGGGCATGCAGAGGATGGAGCCCCACATACGGAAGGTGTGGCCCTTATGCTGGCACCAGAAGCACAACGAGCACTCATCGGCTGGGAACCTGTAAACTCCCGCATAATCACAGCCAAGTTCATCACCAAGAAAAAGGACATCAAGCTAAACATCATACAGTGCTACGCCCCCACCAATGACGCTGAAGAAGAAAAGAAAGACGACTTCTACCAGCAACTGCAGTATGTGATCGACAAAGTGGGAGCCAAGGACATGACCATACTCATGGGGGATTTCAACGCCAAGATTGGATCAGACAACACAGGCTATGAGAAGACCATGGGGACACATGGACTTGGCCAGATGAATGAAAATGGTGAACGCTTTGCAGACTTCTGTGATCTGAACCAAATGGTGATAGGAGGAAGCATCTTTCCACACAGACGCATCCACAAAGCCACATGGATATCGCCGGACCACGCCACTGAAAACCAGATCGACCACATCTGCATCAGCCAGAAGTTCCGGAGGGCATGGCGGGATGTACGCGTAATGAGGGGCGCAGATGTAGCATCAGATCATCACCTTCTGACAACAACAGTGAGACTGCGGCTCAAGAAATACAACAATGAAAACAACGCACGGACAAAGTATAATGTGGGACTGCTCAGGAACGAGGATACGCAGAGTGCTTTCAAGATCAGCCTATCCAACAGATTTCAGCCCCTGCAGGAATTGATGGAAGACAGTGACATGGAGACCCAGTGGGAGCATAGCAAGAAACTCTGGTTAGACACTTGCGAGGAGGTTCTGGGAAAAAAGAAGATAAACCACAAGGAGTGGATCTCCGCAGACACCCTCCAGAAACTTGATGTGAGGAAACAGAAGAAATCATTTCTAAACAGGAGCAGAACAAGAACAGAAAAGGCAAGAGCACAAGAGGAGTATACAGCTGCAGACAAAGAAGTCAAGAAGAGCATTAAGAAAGACAAGAGAGACTACATTGATGACCTTCCGGCCAAGCCGAAGCAGCAGCAGGACAGGGGAACCTCAGGGACCTTTATATGGTGACCAAGAAGCTCGGAGGCAAATTCAAACAGACAGACAAACCAGTAAAGGATAAAAACGGCAACCAGTTGACAACAACCGAGGAGCAGCTGAAGCGATGGGCCGAACACTTTAGGGAGCTGCTGAATCGCCCAGCACCAGACGCACCACCAGACATACCGCCAGCAGAGACAGACCTACCCATCAATTGTGAGCAGCCAACGAAAGCAGAGATCAGGAAGGCCATCAGGATGCTAAAGAATGGAAAAGCCTCAGGACCAGACAACATACCAGCGGAAGCCATAAAAGCAGATGTGGACACAGCTGTCAGCATGCTACACAATCTCTTCTGCAGGATCTGGGAGAAGGAGGAGGTGCCAGCGCAGTGGAAAGAAGGGCTGGTCACCAAACTACCAAAAGAAAGGGGACCTCCGAGAGTGTGGCAACTACAGAGGTATCATGCTTCTGTCAGTGCCAGGCAAGGTTCTCAACCGGATTTTGTTGGAGAGGATGAAAGAGGCAGTTGACCCTAAACTGCGAGACCAGCAGGCAGGCTTCCGCCGAAATAGATCCTGTGCAGACCAGATCGCAAACCTACGCATCATAATAGAACAGTCTCTGGAGTGGAATTCCCCACTCTACATAAACTTCATAGACTACGAGAAGGCGTTCGACAGTGTGGACAGAGAGACCCTTTGGAAGCTATTGAGGCACTATGGAGTACCAGAGAAGATGGTCACCCTCATCCGATGCACCTACCATGGAATGAGCTGCAGGATCTCACATGCTGGCCAAGTGTCCGACAGCTTCGAGGTGGAGACTGGAGTCCGTCAGGGATGTCTGCTTTCCCCATTTCTCTTCCTCCTAGTCATCGACTGGATCATGAAGACGACCACAGCGGACAGAAAAAATGGGATACAGTGGACTCTAATGACTCAACTGGACGACCTAGACTTTGCCGATGACTTGGCACTCCTGTCGCACAAACACAACCAGATGCAAGACAAGACACAGCGCCTAGAATCAATATCAGCGGGGATAGGGCTCAAGATCAACAGGAAGAAGACTGAGCTGATGAAGATCAACACCACAGCCAACACACCAATCACAGTTGGTGGAGAGCCCATAAAGGAAGTGGAGTCTTTTGTCTATTTAGGAAGCATTATGGACAAGCAGGGAGGAACGGACAGAGACGTCACAGCCAGGATTGGGAAGGCAAGAACAGCATTTGTCATGCTCAAAAATATATGGGCATCCAGGGAGATCAGCATCAAGACAAAACTCCGCATCTTCAACTCCAATGTGAAGTCAGTTCTACTCTACGGCTGCGAGACATGGCGAACAACAAGGACCATCCAGCGGAAGATTCAGACTTTTTTCAACACGTGTCTGAGACGAATCTTCAAAATCACCTGGCCAAAGAAAATCAGGAATGAAGTTCTATGGGAACGGGCACAACAGGAATCAGTCGCCACCCAGATTTTGAGGCGGAAGTGGGGATGGATCGGACACACCCTCAGGAAACCAACAGGCAGCACCACACGACAAGCCCTAACCTGGAACCCGCAGGGGAAGAGGAAGAGAGGCAGGCCGCGAAACAGCTGGAGGAGGGATACAGAAGCAGAGCTCAAACAGCAGTGGGGAAACTGGAGTGGAGCAGCCCGGGCAGCCCAGAACAGAGTGCGCTGGCGTGGGGGTATCATATTTACTTATTTTACAATTGTATCACTAGTTGGGTGTGGGTCGATAATTTTATTCCTATATTTGTATCACTAATTTGATGTGGGTCGGTTTTTAGACCCCCAACTTTTTCTCAAATAAACGTTGGCAGCAGCCTCCTTGTGCTGCTTGTCACCATTTTCCCTTATTCACTCGTTTATTTTCTTTTTTAAAAAGCAAGACATAATTTCAATGTAGTATCAAAATAAAAAAGGCTGTTTTTAGAGTGACGACAGCGAAAGTATATCACGGGTTGCAGTCTCCGAACAATCTAGGCCTACAGCTTTACCAAGTATTATAAATTAGATGAATGGGGCGTATTCCTATCTTAGAACCATGTTTTATCTGACTTTCATACAAAGAACCTTCATTTGGGTCATTTTCAAAAAGATGTAGTCTCTACATTTACCTCTTTCCATAGCCAGTTCCCATAGCCTATACAGTACGCAGCCAAATATTTGGTGTGCGTCTAGCTCTCCTTTTATATTACATGTACAAGCATATACACAAGTTTAATAGTGTAATGGCTGTGTATGAAATGTTTAAACTTGCTGAACCATCAATATTGGCCAGTTTTTGCACAAGTATAGAAAATAAATGCTCCATATCTAGCCTAGACCATGACATATTAAATACATTGAGATTAGATAAAATCGTAATTAACTTTCGAACATTTTTGATAAGATTATGTTTCAAAATTAAAATAGGTTGTTATTATTCAGAAGTATAACTAGGGTAGATAAATATACATTCTGATAAGATAAGCCTTAGTTGAATGTGCCTTCCTGTCAACTTTGAATATTTCTTCAGGTATAATACATAAGCTATCGAGAAACAGAGCTCTTTTGTTATGAGTAGCGCACAATGGAACCTGCAGCCTATGCGTAGACACCTTCGTTATTATAGTGTCTGCATATATACGACAAGTGTCCGCTAAACACAGAGGTGTTCACTGATTGACACATTGACGTGCTATCAAACATATCAAACAGAACATTGCAATCTGTGGTGCTATATCGATCTTATTTAGGATACACCATTCATTGTCATTCTGCTCACCTTTAGAATATTAGGTTTTCTATTGGACGTGTGACATTGAACTTTAAGGTATATTTGTTGGCGCTCAACAAGTTCGATAAACTTATATTATGACAGCTTCTGTTTTTCGCTCAATAGAGTGTATGGGACGGAATTGATATCGCAAGGGGTTTCCTATGAGCAGCATGCTCATTTGAAACAGGATACTTGCACTGCGTCATTCATAATCTGAGTGGAAGATTTCTGAATGATGTTGGGTGGGTGACATTTTTTTTACATCCAGATAAAGGGGGTTAAAATTATTTTGAAATTTTAAAATTATTTTTCTCACATCATCTTGGTATTGCGACAGCTGTGATTACTTAAATAATGTATAGCGAGTACAAATAAATAAATGATATTGACACAATCTATTCCACTTGAAACTTTACCACCTTGTGTTAAAGTACTTAAAATTTGTTGAGCAAGGTTCATAGCATATTGGAAACCATGTATCATATTGAGTTCGTTCTTTATAAATATGCTAAATTCCAAAATTAACACCATATAATCACTAAAAAATATCTAAAAATTATTTATTAGATTGTTTTCGACTGTTGTCCTCATCAGAATACCATTTATTCATAGTCGTACTGATGGTGACCCTCTTCTATCTGGAGTTCCCCAAGGTACAGTCATGGGCCCCCTACTATTTCTTTTGTACATAAATGACCAACCATCTGTCCTCAGTCCATCCACTTCATGACGTTTGTTCGCTGATGATTGTTTGATCTATAGATCTATTTACGCTATATGTACTATGGAAGATAAAATTATCCTACAGAGATATTTAGATTCTCTGTTCGAGTGGGGTAATATCTGGGGCCTCAAGTTCAATGCGTCGAAGGCCTCCATCTTGCTAGACAACTCAAGAAACCTGTCCATTTCTATACCGTAGGCGATGAAATCATTAGTTCTGTCGGTAAGGTGAAGTATCTAGGTGTCACATTGTCAAATAACCATGGTGCACGGTCTTCCCAGTGGAAGCCTCACATCTTGGACACAGTTTCTCATGCTAATCAATGTTTGGGTTTTCTACGCAGAAATCTCTGAGGCTCCCCTTATGGCCTATTAAGAGAGACAGCTTATGTGACGATTGTTAGATCCTCTTTAGAATATCTATTTGGGACCCGTCTGTCAAGGAAGAAGTTAATTGACTCGGAAATTATAAAGCTGCGAGCAGCTCGATGGGCTCGTGGAGCCAACGGAATCATATCTGTCACAGCCCTACTTCGTGACTTTGGCTGACTAAGCTTGGCAAATTGGCGGCTGAACCAACATCTATGCTTATTCTACAAGATTCTGCACGCAGCCCGGGCAGGGAGCCCTGGACTTAATTACCACCTTAGAGCATTGACATTGAGCTTCACAATGGAAGAGCCACCCGTGGAAGCTAGTAAGAAAATCAGCTGATAATAGACATTCTCCATTGTGGAGGGGGACAGTAATAACAGAGTGGAACAACCTATTTATTTAGTGAATCCGGGAACTGTCGAGGCCGACTCTATTACATCTTTTAAGAGTCGGCTATCTGCCAACCCATAGCCAGAACATGCACCCTCCATCATTCGCGTATTGCCTCATCAGAGAAGGCCAGTCCCAATAACTGGGGCTGACTTAGGGAACGATCATAAATAATGATACCGGGGGGGGGGTCCAAAAAGGTGGGGGGGGGGGGGTCGTCCAACTTTTCTGATTCCTTTTTTTGGGGGGGGGGAGTCGCTGAACTTTTTAATCACACAACGGTATTTATTTTTTCTTTTCAAATATTTTCTTTTAGCAATGCAATGACTATATAGAGGACTTTTTCTTTAGCGAATTGGGGGTGGGGTCACTCAACTTTTTAAAATGTTGATGGGGGGTTCGGTTAACTTTTTCTTCGAGCCCCAAAATATCGACGACCCCCCACCCCCGGTATCGTTATTTATGGTTGTTCCCTTATAACCAGAACCAGAATCGACGACGCGACCGACGAAGCGTAAACGGGATGTGTGACACGGGCTTAATGTGAAACATAACGCAACCCGTGCACTTGTCAGACACCTGACACGTCATGTTCCAAAATGGCGACCGAAAGTGACAACTTGGCCGAAAAAATGTCAAATTCTTTACAAATAAATGGTAAAGAAGAGGAAAGTATGCAAAACGGTGGAGATGGAGATACTCTACACGAGTCAGGGTTTGAAACAGAAGAGCTTTACCGACTTGCATTGCGATTTTATAGAGGTACACGCAATGTTTTTAATGTTGAACAGTCTCATTTCTTTTTTTGTTTACGTTTACTCTCCCAATTTAGACTAAATTTTAGTTTAGTGAAAACATGTTTTCTTGAGTACAAAAGATTAAATGTATGTATGGAACCTGGAGCATGAAAATATCACCAGCTAGTTGAAAACATAGTGTTTGAGATATAATTTCAAACAGCTACAATGTTTTGAGGCACAGGTTATAGGTAGACTGTTGTTTATCATGTTGGTCCCAGGACCAGGAGACCTTAGCCTAGCCCTGGGCTACTATGCTAGAGTTTAACTCAAACGTTACCATCGATTTAGGTGATTGGACAGGAGAAAAAAGACGTTCACAAAAAAAGCTGTTTTAACAGGTTTAGATCCAATACAATTAGATCTAGTATTTTTCCGGGGCCTCCATAAATGCATGGACTCACTGCCATCCCCGTCACCAATACACTCATTGAAGCCGACAGCAGGACCAGGTCAAACTGCCCCTACAAGTTTCGCCCCATCGCCACGGACTCCGCCGCCTACAGACATTCGTTTTTCCCTCGCACCATACCACAATGGAACTGTTTACCCCTTGATGTGGTAACTCGCCCGGATTCACTACTCCAGACTATAACTGGCAACACCACCGTGCCAGAGTATCCGCCCATCCGTGAATAGGCGGCGCACTCCTCAAGCTGCGTGATATCCTGCTAGGACTTCGCAGCGTATTTGACAAGACAAGACAAGATTATTTCTTTACATAGATTGTCATGTGTATTCAGAATCACACCGCCTTTCATATTCGTCCCATCCAATGGAATTATGATGCATTTATTTGTCTAGAATATGTTCTCGATTCAAAATGACTGGTCAGATACACAAATTTGAAAGACGAAATTCTATAAGTTGTCTTGCTTATAGAATAACATGACTGCTCAGCATAATCATAAAAGGTATAAATGATATGAAAAATAAACATTAAACAGCTTACTTGGGTGATAAACTGACTGAAAACGTCTTCACCGTTGTTCTTACATGCATCTATAACAATTCGTCTTCGACAGCAACAAACGCTCACACATTACGTTTATCCAACAATGCCAGTCATCTGAGTAATAGCCTTTATTATGTGAATTCTTGATCGCTTTAGGATTGATCCGATACATGAATTATTGTGGGATAACTCATTGTAACTATGAGATTCAATTATTTTGAAAGATATTAAACATGTGGCTCCTTTCTTATCGTGCCATTTCCATATCCTATTATTTTAAACTGCCCTCGTTACTCATGTCGATTCAAAATTTACATGAATATTTTGGATACATGAACATGTGAGTGAGCCTTTACTCACCTGCTTTAATATTTTAAATACCGACTATGGAAAAGGGCGATGTAGGCTAGCTGCTCTTTAGCATTTGTCGAAGCAGACAATGAGCGTATTTGTGGCAAGGAATGCTAATTCTCAAGGTTTGGTGATTTTCAAATGACCTCTTATTCAAAATGAACCTTTTCACAATAAAAAAAAGTAGGCATTTTCATACAAAACGTTATATGAATAATGATATACCGTGTCAATTCTCATAGAAATATGAGTATTTGGCGATGTTATTTAGTCATTTAGAATGGTTGCGCGATGCATAAATATCTGTTCTTCAAAATGTTAGTGAAATAATATAAATACCCTGGCTATTTGCCACAAAATTTGCATCAGTATATATTCTTTATACTCATCGTTAACATACAGGACTTGGGATGTCAAGAATGCAATCTTTCTGTCGGAAAAATTGATCCGAAAAGAAGGCTATTTTTGCATAAAATGTGTGATGCCAGTCCGACTTTACTCCGATCTCATAAAAATTGGGTGGTTAAAGGTATTGTTCTATAAAATCCAGGATTTATTAACGATCATGTCTTCATTGCAAGTGTATAGGAAATAAGAGTCGTATTTTTCACATTTCATATTTATTGCACCTTTAAAAATACCACACTGTCTTGTTAGCTAAAACACAAGGTCACATGCTTTTACATCATCGAATGATTGTCTCCAGACATACCGTGCATTTCTGACAGCAGACATCCCATTTAATATCTATAGGCAAGATAGGGGAATTACATGCACCGTAAAGTTACGTCTAACGAAAATCATTCAGTTTACATTTTGAGTCTCCCACGTGGTTTGATAGGCTTAGAGCCGGCTTTTTATGGAGTGGTATTAAAATTGCTCAATATATTTTAATCTGTTGTGTAAATGAAAGAAACTTTCAGAATGCACAGAACATATCACATTGCCTCTGTACAGGCATACTTGTTAACCCACTGAGCATAACCTTTAATACTGTAGTACACTTAATTTTCTATCTTATAGATGTATTATCACACATCACTTGTAAGTTTTATTTTATGGTTCAATATTTATATCTATTGATTATAGTCTCCTTTAATTTTTATCTAAAGTAAATTCCAGATGTTCTTAAATAATGTGTGAAATCAAAATGAATGAAGTTTATAATGATTGAAACACATCAGATTACACATTCTAAGCAACACAAAATTAACCATTTGGCAATAATTTCATTGTTTTATGACAAGCTAATTTAATATAACATATGCTTTGGTTTACATGTATTTTTTGTGATGCATTTTCTGGACAATCGTCTTGTATGAAAAAATTCTGTTTGTATAATGTTCAGTGTTATTGCATCATCGTGTAAATAATTATTCACAGATATATGTGTTTATCAATCACAATATTATCCAATTAGTAGATTTCAGTATTTTTCATAATTTGTACCTATTGACCTAAATATGGTGTACAGTAGCCAAGACAAAAATGTTGACAATTATGTAATAGACGTTTTCATTATTTTCTAGAGAAGCAAGAAAGCAAAGCTTTGCATCTTACATACCAACAAAAATTGAAGTTTGTGGCTCTGACAAAGCAGATATCACATGGAAAGTATAGGCCTGATGTTTCTCCAGATGTTGGGTTTCTTGATGTTGTTGGAAACGATAGAAGGTGAGATCAGATCAAATAGGAATCTAGATTGATTGAACTTGCATTATTGTGCTGAAACCAATTCTATTCCACTACCTTTTAGCATTTTTTTTCTTGAACACCTATGACAATGGTTAGAATTGGTAAAATAGTGCCCTTATACCAAAAGATTAAGTAACTGGAAAAATAATTGCACTCTTACAGATATTGTCAATATTTTCCAAATTTATTTAAATAGTCATTTCAGTTAAAATCATATGAGCAATAATTAGAACAGCTATGTTCAAAACATTTCCAAGCGTGTCCCTATGTGGTCAGGTTTTCACATACAATCACTGCATAGGCATCAATATTGTTGAATAATCTATACATATATATACTATAATATATATGCAAAAGGCTGTTCCATTTTAATTTGTCTAGAATATATTGGCAAATTTGAAGTTTGAAAATAATGAAATTTCTCAAAGTGTAGATATCTTTCACAATGTTTTTTTTATAGGTACATGTATGGCATTTTATAGAAAAAAATATTACAACTATATTCATTGATTTTAAAAGAAGTTTTCGTAAAAACAATATGGGCCAAAAGGTAGTAAAATATAATTGGTGTCAGAACAATAACAATCATTCAACCTCATGCTAAAAAATTATAAATTATTGTTTTTTGATAATAGATCTTCTTGTGCTACGTTAATCACTACGTAACATTTTCTCTGCTTCCAGACAAGCTTGGCTTTCATTGGGAGATATGTCCAAAGAAGAAGCAATGACCGAATTTGTACATTCTTTGGACACCCTTTGCCCTCTCTTCAACCCTTACATAGAAGCACACAAGGCAGAAAAAGAGGAGGCAGAACGCAAAAGGTAACTAAGTCTCCCCTATTGCAGACAGAGAATTGCAGCATTGCAATATTTGGACATTGTGAGTTGTAATCATGACCATCCAAGCGCCGCCCACCCTCTGCTTTCTGCAAATTCATCATTAACACATAGCTAACGCAAGATACCATATTTTGAATAAATATGGATGGAGAGATTTATTTGCAGGCAGAAAGTTCCCATTTGTTTACCAGCATTTATTAGGTCTCCCGGGACAAAATTCAATCATGGCAGTCTTGGTACACCAAACTAAGTAAGAATTATTTTGTGACTTCTAAACTTGCATCCGAGTAAACACCCACTAATATATTGAAAAAATTTAATTTAAATGCCCAGTGTGCTTAGATGTTCGGATACATTATAATTGTTGCAAAATCATTATTTTTTTAGTGGTGACAAAAGTTGTGGAAATTAATGTTTGACTAATATATACCAAGTATATTCCAAATATATAATTTTGATTGTACATTTAGTTCTTCATATCAACAGCTATCACAATTTTGATATTTAAATAATTCTCAATATTTCGACGACAACAACTGTTTGTCATTCTCATTATGCAATATGACTCCACACTCTTGAGAAAGACAAATAGTTGTTGTTGTCAATATATTTAGAATTATTTAAACATCAATTTTGTGATAGCTGTTGATATGAAGAACTAAATGTATGATTTGAATCAACACAGGTAATGAACCTATTCAACAAAATGTAATTTAATTTTTACTCAACTAGTTGAATGAAATTTACTTGCTGATGTTTCAATTTATCTAATAAGAATAAACCCTATACCTCTAACCCACAGTTAGGTACTAATGAACAAGTTTGCTGTCAGCTATTCTCTCAATTGATCTTTGACAATTTTCAAATTTCAGATATTTTCACCTTATCCCTTCTTCCTGTGATGCTTTTATTGCACTTCATGAATTTGATATATCATGTTATAGTGTACATTGATTTTTATTTATTCAAATCCTATCATGTTGTAAGGAACTTTTTAAATATGCATTTTCTTTTTTTAGAAAAGACTGCAATATTAACATCAAGATTCGTTGTATTACATGTCTACATAACACAAAGCATTGCTCTATCACAGAAAGTGTCTGCTGAACATGGTGCTGATATGTTTGCCTGTTATTGTCCGTTTCCATTATGTTTAGCTGGATCATGCAACTATGTGTTTTCTGAAAATATGTGCGAGATACATGGACAGAAATAAAAGGCAAGACCAAAACATATATGATGAAGGGTTGTGAATAAAATTTCAAACCTAGACTTAGTATGGGTAAAAGAGGCCCAAATGAGATATAAAGGCATGGAGGGGACAGTTGAAAGATAGACAGGGCAGCAAGACCACACCTCAAAATTAGAAATAATTAGTCTTTCCAAATAAATTACGATTAGATTGATTTATTGTCATATACATGATAGATAATCCTTTTTCAAAAGTTATGTAGGTATTTTTGGTTTATTAATCCTTTTTATAAATCATTTTTGCACGATCATGAAAACTACTGATTTCATAAGTATACTATAACTGTGTAAATATGTCAAGTGTGTTTCCCATTTTTTAGAGTTTATGAGTAAATTACGATCGATGATACAATGCCCTTCACATCAAGCTTGGTGTAGCGTTCCTTAAGAGGTATGGCCAAATAATGCTAGAATCATGCCCTTAACAAGTCATATGTTACCCCGGGATGTTACCACAGTAACCACAATTACATAATCCACATAGCGGAAAATAAATCTACATCAAAGAGTGAGACATTACGTATTTATGGTCTTTAGCAGGAGGATGCTTGTATCTATAATTGTGGTGTACGTGGGTTCAGCTGCGTGGGTTAGGCAATGGTAGGGGTGTACTTTGACTTTGACTAATGATCACATTAAGCACTAAGCCCTAATTACTATGATGAGCAAAATATTGTTCGGTTAGAAGCACCAATTTTGTGGACATGTACTTGCAAATGGCGAAATTCCTATATAGTATTACATGTACTTGTAACCTATTTTCTCACAGAAAGCTATAGATCTAGGAAAGTTATATGACAAAATGACCTCATAAGAGTGACATGTACAGTGCTAAAATGCATTTGGGTTATTTTTAGCATCACCAATTTTTTAAATTAGATATTTACAAGATTCTCTCCTGTTATTTCATTATTTTATGCTTTTATTGTCTGCTGTCTTCACAAGGAAGTGCATGATGACCATTTGTTCGCTTACTGACACTTATTGTCTCTTTGAGGCAAGGATTATTACATATTTTATAAAGATTCCTCAGCGGAAGGCCCTATCTATCAAATACTCATGAACTGTCATCATAAACCTATCAGAGTGGCGTGATGGGACTCCTTGTCGGACTAGCTTTCTATACAATTTGCTTTTATAAAGGAGCATCCATCAAAATCCCATCTATAAGCTTTGCGTTAGGTGATGTTATTTTAACGGTAATAGACTTCCTATAATAACATGAATTACTTCATTGTCAAAAATTGAATTTTCTGTGGTCTGTGTTTTACTTTAAGTCGTTAAGATACACATGTATGAAGTAAACTTCCAGTTTGAGGTGATATATTTGAAGATGTATCTAAGACTAAAAATTTGAAATGCATGAGCTATCTAATGGGCTATAAGCGTACAGTGGGTTGTTGTTGAAGTGATGCAATTAACACCAGTGATCTTGTTCATATTTGTGAATGTCCTCATCATTCTTCCAAATATATGCACATGTATTTGCAAAATTTACGTCAAAATATCTTTATATCGATGGTTATTACGTATTTGAATTAGTCATATTGTACAAAATATATGTTTACTGATTGTACTTGTATAGAAAAAATAACCCAGAAATTTCAATCTTTCATCTTATTGCCAACCGATCGTGCCTTGATAATACAAAAATCTGACCACAAATTAAGTTAATATCAAATCTGACCATCGTAAGATCGTATATATAGTAAGGGCACATATTAGTCACATAGTAAATCATAGAAAATTCTATGATCATTCAAATTGAGCATTTTTAGTAGGCATATGGAATAATTTAGATGGGATTGAAGTGAGATTCAAATGTCAATGTGCATGACAAGTATATTAGCAATCGTGTCATAAATTGTGAGCTGTTCCGAGCTGCTTCTTTCTTCATTATTTAGTATTGTCTGATCACGAAGGAAAGAAACGATAGTTTGCTTTTAGAATGCATGGTAATATTCCTTACTTTACGTTTGCAAATCTTGCATGGTTTTGTATTTTTGTTGACAAATATTAGTTCCTGTACAGTCAGTCCTGTTGCCTGATATTTAGCCATGTTTGAAAATAGGTGAAAAAGTTACTTGAAATTTCAAATATTTAGTAAGGAACTTTTTCAAATGGCAAGCCTGATGTGAGCAGTCACAAGTTTGTAGGTCTTGCATCTAAATAAGCTGTGACAGCATTAATGTTTATGTCAATTGAGTTAAAAGGTTTGCTCTCTTTGGTCACAGGAAATATTTGAAATTTGCTACTTCAATTCAGATTGCTTAAACTTTGATATGATTGTAATGTATTAAAAATGGGGGAAATTGAATCAAGACGTTACACTCAGCCACTGTAATAGCAGATGAAATAGGCATTCTTATAATTTTAGATACTTCATCACTTGTTTTATGCTTAAGTATTCACAATTTGATATTAGCACTATTTGTTTAAAGAAAAATAATGCTTAATTCTAGATATTTATAATAAAACATTTTTTATTAGTATGTGGAAAAAGACAACACGAACAAGAAACATAAACGATTATATAATAAAAAGTTGAAAGTGAAACATCATTAACAATACCTTAACTACTAAATTTCAGTTATATCGCGTGATGCTTTTTCAGGTTTTTTATACATAAGTTATATCACTATTATTTATTAATATTGTAGCTGATTCTCCAATCATCGATTTAGCAATTTTTGTTTGAAGATGTATTTTAGAAAACTAGTTCCTATATTAGAATATGGTATGTATTGTAATGGCACAAAATTTGCACAACCTACTCCATTTTGTTTGAATTCGAACATTCCTGCATCCAAGTAATCTTCATCATGCTGAACATGAGCATAAATCCTGTGACTATATTAAGGTGATAGGATAAAGGAAGTGACCTCGCACCCACATGTAAATTACTTTCTCAATACACGTCCCCAGATTTGACGCTTGCATAAACAGCCCCAAGCATACGAACATGGATTCTCTCCAGAGTACTCTGCGATAAATGAAAGCGCTTATCTTATAGGAAATCTCGTTGAGCAACACAATCACCTTTTACTTTTGCAACACATATAACATATAAATATATAAAAAATACATAAATAACATTTTTATATATATGGTGCATCATCTATCACTAGAAATTGTGTCATGCTAGTGTATTTTTAAAAGCATATGATTTATTTTGCACTTCCGTGCATTTGCATACACTTACAAAACAAATGTCATACTAATTTTCAAAATGTCTGTGGGTGTAGGTAATTTACACTTTAAAAATCTTACAAATGGACATGAATTCTTACTTACATTTTAAACATTTTGTAAAAATCTATTGTTAGTATATCTGAGGACAGTTCTTGAGCACCGACAACATAAATAAAGTAATTTTTACAATTTTCAATTCAATTCTTACAGCAGAGATCAGACAATAATAATTATGAGAAGAGCTGCCGCTGCTCCACTCATGAAATGAACAGAATTTTTTTTTTTAACTACCAGTAAAGTATAGTATTATGAAGCTTCATTCAAGAACATTTTATGAACACATAGTCATAAAGCAGACCTTATCTTTTACATTTGTTGTGGAGTGAGTGATATTATTTCGTGGTACGTTTGTGTGGTGACTGATCACCATACTGGGGTGGGAGTGTGGCTCCCTCTGCTTGGGCTGGAGAGCTGCGCACACAACAGGCTGACTGATGGCCACTCACACAGACAGATTTGATGCACGCTCGCGACGAACGTCTAAATGAACTTGTTGATGGTTTTAGAGTTAACCATTTCCTAACTGCTACGAAGTCTCTTTGTACCCAGTTTTGTTTCTTGAATTGCATCTTTCAATATTGTTTGAGGGGTTTTTTTAAGCTACATTTAGTCATTAATGAATGATTCTTCAAAAGATATTTTTACATTACCTTGTTCAATTTAAAGTAAAGAATAAGATTAGTTGTATTGTCATTTATTAAGCATCCTATTACTTCCCATTTACTTGCTACAAAACTAGACCAGCACTCATTTTTGAAATGTGGCATGCAACAAAGTCTTGATCATGGTACCATTATAAAGCATATGCACATTTTTTGCTCGGGAAAAAAAATTCTGTGATTTGTGATCCTTTTACTAGCATTCCCAGAAGAATCACTTATAAATGTGATGCAAAATTGCACAAGATATGACATATATGAGTTTAGAGAAAATGCGAGTAACGGATTACTATTTTTTCTTGGGGTTTTGTAAACTAAATTAATTCTTTAAAAAAAAATATATTTCTGAGGAAAAGAATGAATGTTTTCTGTGCAATTGTATTGTAGAATATTTATACAATTTCACCTGTATTGATGAATCGTAAATGTTAACCATCTTTATAATGTTACTCATTGGAATTCAGAGCTCACGTTTATATCAGGAGTCACTGAGAAATGGTCCTTTATGTCTGTACATTTGCTAAGCTATTTATGCATTCAGATAATTAGACCTAGAGAAATGTGTTTTGAGTGATAATCCCCATATGGCTGGCTAACTTGGTGGTAATTGTTCCTCGTGGAAATATTGTTGATAGACTGACTGGTAACTGTGGTAAGCACATCTACTCATGAAGCTTCACATTGATGTTTAGGGATTTCAGTGCTACCAAAAGCATCATTTGTATTCGTATATTGATACAATATTTATTAGCAGTCTGACTCAGCTGTATACAATGTGGATAACTAAACAGATTGGCATATAAGTACAAACATGTTGTTTGTGACTCAGAAATTTGCATTTAACGCAGTATTCTGCTACGTTTCGGGAACGTTTCCCCTTCGACTGGCAAGTGCCCAGATTTATTGTACATGTTTTGTGGCATTAAATCTGCGCACTTGCCAGTCGAAGGGGAAACGTTCCCGAAATGTAGCAGAATACTGCATTAAATGCAAGTTTCTGAGTCTCAAACAACATCTTTGTACTTATATATTATGAATCCGGAAACTATAGAACTATTCCTAAAAGATAAACAGAGTGGCATTTAATGCAACAACACCCCTGGTCTCTAATCTGATAATAGCATTTGATATTTCATGAAATGTAAAAATTTTGTTTTGATAGCAAGCTAAGCATAGTATTCAAGCTATTTAGACTTGTGCACAACTTTGACTTGTGCACAACCTAATTCCATTATGGAATTGGACATCTGTCTATGTTCATTATGCAAAGTCTTCGCCCACAGTGGAATTTTCCATCTTTGTCGCCAGCTACTGTGGACATGGTAATAGAAGCCTTGAAGAGATATTTTTGATTGCCTCATTCTTGCTTGCAGAAATGGTTCATCTTTTATTGTTGAAAACTGTTCTTGCATATCCATTTTCCACTTTCATCTAAGTGGTTTTATCACATTTATTCAGAAACTTAGAACTACATTTACATGTTTATATTCTGAATATTTATCTATATATGATACATAAAACTCATCCAACCTATAATATTACAGTTTACCTATTTTGAACTCATGAAACTCAGTTGGCACTCATAATGATGACAAGTGTGTTTTTTACAGGACAAGATTCATAGTGGGGACATTACTAATAGAACAGCCACACATTTGGGACAGTATTCCATTTATTGTCATCCACCATATATTGACATGTACTAGCATTGATGTCCTCACAAAGGACATGCGGTGAACTCATAGTGCTTCAACTGTCTTTTTGGGTTGGGAAAATATCACCAGGTTGGGTATCGCTAAACGATGTTTGGAGCATTCTGAGAGAAATTTTACGCAGCAGGCACAACTAATGTATATAATATTGTTCACCGTTATATACTGAGCAGACCGGTGCAAAGTAAACTGCTAGATGGATCTCTTGTTGATCCTATAATGATAATGACATGGTTTGCATGATCTAAGATGGATTATTTTGGTCCACAAAATTTGTATACTATATCTGTCAGAACAATGTTATTGCTGAAGGTTGCTTAAAGGCAAGAACAGATTTTCTACTTCAACCTGATATATTCATATTTTCCTAAATGAAAATCAGCAATAAGTAACTTGCTGACATTTGCCCAACACAGAAAAACAGTTGAAGCACTGCGGTACTGTATCTCATAACCTCAAAGGGTATTTCAATCGAGAACAAAATATTTTTCCTAGTAAGTCAA
This sequence comes from Streblospio benedicti, assembly GCA_019095985.1. Lineage (NCBI taxonomy): Eukaryota > Metazoa > Annelida > Polychaeta > Spionida > Spionidae > Streblospio > Streblospio benedicti. Next base: position 20,318,781 of record CM032662.1, read on the forward strand.
AGTAAATCGATTACAACTTTGTTTTATGAAAGCTGGAAAGATGATATGCTTTTAAAGCTCTTTGAGTTAATGTAGGGGTATATGACAGTCCCATTTCCTATTCCACTCAAGTATAAACACAGCTTTATAGTTGAGTGATTCTCACTCATTATATGAATGTGAAATATTGATGTTTCATACAATTGAAAGAAGTGGCAAGGTTATTTTGTGAGGGTTTTTTTCCAGAGTAAATCAGTGAAATTCTTTCATTTATGCACAGCACCACAACTTATGCTTAGAAGATTTTTTGTTTGCTTTTCTATTTATATGAAATTATGTAATATACAAATGGGCTAACATGTTGATAATTACCCTTTGGGGTTGATTTTTCAGTCACATAGATCAACTGTATTATTATTGCAACACCAAAAATGCAAGAATCTGCAGACATCATTACAGATTTATCATGATAAAGCTGTCTTTTTCCTGGTAGGACGAGCAAAATTGCCTATCAGGGTGTTCCGTATAAAATGCAACAGCAAGCCATAATGAAACAAGACTTCATCATTGGAATTTCACTAATGGGAACACCTCTAACAGGGAGTGAGTCTTACAGGAATGGTCGATCTGTCTGCTACTCTTTCTGTTACTCTGATGACTCTGACCAATTCAAACAAGATGATAAGCAATTCTAACAGAAATATGGTATTTTCTTACATCTTGTTTGAATGAAAAGAGCCATGATTAAGATCCAGTACCATCCAAAAGCAGCAATTGTACGGGTGCACCCAACGAGCTGTTCCTTCAAAAAGCTGTTCCTTTGCATGATTTCCATCTGGCTGGGACTTTCAAATTTGCATATCCAGCTGGCAGAAAAAAGGAACAGGTCAACCATTTGAATGCCAGCTAGTAAATTTCAATTTCTGACCCCAGCTTCAGCTGGCAACTGTGAAGGTACAGCTTGGCTGGCAAATTTTTAGGCACAGCTCATCTTCACTATAACAATGATTGAAAAAAGTTTGCATTTCATTTACTTAATGGATGGTTTTTAATCATTCATTATTCACATGCCTGCTCATAGACCTCTTGCAATGCTTCTGGAAGTTGATAGATATTTATAGACAGATTAATATCTGTATGATTGATGAATTCACAATCGACAGATAAATACATGTATGATTGATAAATTCACAAAATCATTATCATTTTCAAATGTGTCCCAAAATTGAGACCATATAAGAATTAAAACATTTGAAATTCCAATTTACATTCATACATATGCACAGAACAAAAACTCACATGATATTGGACCCCCTAAATTGCCGAATATTCAACTTAATTGCCCGTGGGTGTTTGTATAGTTTGTATACTTTTATGTGGAACTAATATAAAGTTCTAGCTTCAGTAACTGTGCTATTTGTTTAAAAGCTGCCAGTTATACAAAGCTGTACCTTTAAGATAAATTTTTATTTTTTTCAATTATAAAAAGCTGTACCTTCAAAAACGCATCTTCCCAGCTATGGGAAGGTGTACCTTCAAAATAACACGTTCCCAGCTGGCTAGAAGCTGTTCCTTCAAAATCCGAATTTTTGCCAGCTATGAAAAGCTGTGGCTTCAATTCCGTCTGATTTTACCAGCTGGGAAAATTAGACTTTTGTCTTCCTGGCTGGCAAACTTTGAAATCCTCAGCTGGCTGGGAATGAAGGAACAGCTTTAACTAATTCAATTGACTAATTAATTATTAGTAAATATTTTTAACTGAATTTTAATGCATTCCAATGCATTTGAAACATATTTAGAAAAATGTGTCGTCGGGTGCTCCTGATTGTAGTCAGTGTCCTATTTAGTCACTAGTCTGCTTGTCCAGACTAGTAGAAATTTGGAAGGACTAGTGCTGAATTCAATTGGCTCAACCTGCATGAGTTACTAGTACAGCTGAATTGTGGCCTTAACTGGGAGACTTGTAATGTTTATAATATAATTACTATAAAATCATATTTTAACTACAAAAGATTCACCATGTTAAAAAGATTCACCATGTTAAATGTGAAATGTCTGGTTTGTAAGAAAATTCATATACCGTATTTGTTCTAATAAGCGTTCTACCTCACTAAGCGCACCCCTGTTTACACAGATTAACCCTTTACCCCTCAATACGGCCTAAACCCGCCTTGGGCCCTCTCCCTCAAATCGGCCTAAACAGGCCCGGTGATTTCCGGTGTTTGGGTCTCAAAATTTTCGTCATACAAGTCATTCGTTTGAGGTATAGCAGCGGTGCCATCGTGATTAAAACTAGATAACTATATGTAAAACCGTATGAGAAATCGTTGAGCACAATTTATTTTTATGTTTAGCTTTTATTTTAAGAGAATATACAGAAGTTTCATTTGACAGCATTAATTTGCACTCACAAATGGCGCCATGTTTGCCATATCGCACCAAATGCAAAAACAATGTTTAATCTCGTTGTAGACATACTTATAATGGTTCAATCGTGATGAGAAATACAAATTCGTGTTCCTAACAACTTAAGCTTTATTATGATACATGAATTAGTGCCAAAAACACACGATAAATATTTTTCATTATTTTCTAAATTACTGCGATTTATTTACTGCAAAGTTTACCACAGTCCTAACCGATCCGAACAGGGCTTCTTTTTACCATTGGAAATGTGATGCTTTGTTTCAAAACATTTATGAAATTGGGAATGGGGCAAGCCAAAATGGTTGCTTTGTATTTTGGTGAAAAGATTGTTGAAATACGAGCATTTTTAAGGAAATTATGGCAGTTTCAAGTTGGCAACGCAGCTCCGACGAATGGAAAGATTTTATACGAGCTACGCTACAAATATTTACGAGGATACAAGGGCTGTCATGTAATAAAACGTGAGGGGTAATGGAAAAATAAACTAAACAAATCTTGCTTTGCAGACAGAGATTTCATTTATCTGGCGCCATATTGTGAGACTAACAGCTGGTATTATTCGGATAACCATGTATCCACACCGGGCGTATTGTTAAAAATTTTCACAGATCAGGCATTTTGACGCCGGCCGCATTGTGAAAAAATTTTATGGTTCATACATTTTGACTTTAATCATTTGGAAGCATGGTTTTGGAGTGAACTTATTAGACATCTCTTGTGTTTCTGTTTTTGGTTGAAATTTGTTTTTTTGTAAGTGCACTCTGCGCTTATTAGAGCGAATACGGTAACTCTAACTGTTAAAAAATGCCATTATGGATAATCTGCTAAACTGTCACACCACATCATAGCTCATTTCGTATATACGCAATAAAGAATCGCTGCAATTTGGTGAATGGATCTTTTTTTTTAAAGCAAACAAGGTCGTCCACACATTACCCATTATTTCATGTCACTGGGGATCCAAACGAGTGACCTGTTTTAACACAATGACTGTAATGACATAAACAAATCGTCCGTGTGATGTAATAAAGTGATTGTCGAGTGCCACCCATCTCACTTTATCTGTCATATTCACTTTTATTGTCCACATTCTACTCAGTCATGCTTACTTCATAATAGGAAGGAATATAATGTAAATGTAAATGTGGTGGTTTTATAGTCGTGATCGAAGTCTTGCTCTCACAACTTTACAACTTACACCAGATCATTGGCCCACTTATTGATCATCAATTGATCATTTCTCACACACTTGCAACGGCAGCAGATTCAGCACACAATGCTAATCACCCACACAATCAGTTACTCATTCTTTCAACCCAATGACCTGTACCTATTTAACGTGTAGTACCACGGAGCAATGTGCAACTATTTAGGGATGAGTTTGCTCAACACCTACCACCAGACCTAACCTGGAATTGAACCCACGACCTTCTGGTCACGAGTCCAACTCCCTATCAAATCGGCCACAGAAGCACATAATATGTTGTTCTCTGCGTTCCTAAATATTTCTTATGTTCGTTGTGTTAAGATGTATTTTATTACAAAACAAACTCAATAATGTTCAAGGATTTTTTTCTGAATCAAAGTTTTGTGTTACCATGAACTTTCTAGGTATTTGATTTATATGTTCTTCATTGATCATCATTTTATGTTTCAAAGAAAATATATATTGATGGAAGACCATATTAATGCAAGACTAAATTGAGTGAGTGTTGGTTCCTTACACACTGACAGTGGATGGCTGATGAATGGTTGCCACAGCTTTTAACTCATCTTGTTATTTCATAAAATATGCCGTGCTTCCCACAGGTGATTCTTTTATGTTTTATGAATATATTTGTTTTAATTCACAACGTTGGTCTTGCTTATGTTCTACATTCATTTAGTGTGCTGATACAAACTGTATAAGTGCTTGAGTGTTGTGTTATTCAAATAACTGTAGACACAGTTAGCAATAATTTGAATCAGCAATGTTGTCAACATAATGTAACTTTTCACTTGATATCTCAGGTCTTAGAAGAAATGTCTTCCATGGGATTCATTTTCCATTATGGGAGGAGCAGGCAGCCTAGTCTAATGCTCGGTCCCTTCCCCTTTCAAGTAGCCCTCTCCTGCTCCATATCCTTATACCCAAATGTTTCCATCCAAACTTTATTCTCAACTTGCTGTAAAAAGTTTTGTGGATTTGTGTTCAGGATACTCCAATTATGTAGAATGCTATTTTAGCTGTAGATAGTTCATATGCACTGACTGCATTTCGGATTAAGTAGCTCACGACATGCACATTTTTGTGTTTTAATCTTGATTTGGTCTCTTAAAATATATTACGCCTATTTTGTATATTTTATGTCATAAATATTTTAATGTAATACTTCTATTCATAGTGCTGTTTGCTACGTGCCAGGTATCAAATTATCAAATATGGAAATGTTGATCTGTTCATATATATATAATTGTAAAAAAAGGAAGCTGTGCTGATTATCTCTGTGGATTACATAATATCTCTTGTAGATGTTATTTCCAAATGCGTGCTATAACTGCTCAAACCCTTTAAAACCACGAAATTGTGAGACAAATATGTAACAATTGATGAAAATATCTTTAAATTTGAGTAGGCCAGTTTGAGGTTATTTCCCCCTAAGCATTAGTGCAGCATTGATGATAAATGTGGAGTTTCTGGTTCAACAACAGTTTGCTTGTCAGCATCATAAATTGCATCAAAGGCAGTGCTTTTTACAAAAGACATATGCACTTGTTTTAAAGTAAAGGAAAATATATTTAGTTTGATGTGGCAGATTAGGCCTACAGTCACGTTTCAAGTATGTTTTTACTGTATGGAATAGAAAAGTATTGTAATGCAAGAATTTTATGTCATTCATTGTTAGTAAAGTACGACCATATTTGTGTACGACGTACAAGCGTCAATGCATAAGAACTCATTGAATGTTTTTTTTATTTGTGACTTATCAGTCATAAACTTTGACTTGCCAAAATATGGCAAAGCTTTCCTAAGCTATCTTGATATTGAATACTGCTTCATGCCATACAAGTATCTCGACAAGTACCTGGTAACTTGAGTCGATTATGTCAAGAAATTCCTAGAGTTCTATAATTATATTATTATTTAGCCAATGGTAGATGAAAATGGCACCAAAAATATGTGACTATGATCCAAATACCAGAGGAAAGGAGTTTCAAGTAAAGCAACTCAAAAAGGGTCATAACATACTTCCCTCAATGTGTGCAAACTTTGTCCACATATGTTAAAAATATAAGGTATAATCATGAATATATAGTGCCAGCATGTTTAAAAGTTTGTTAATGAAGTACAAAACCGAGATATGAAAAATATGTGTTGAAAAATAGTATCAGTATTCCACAATCAAAACCAGGTTTCGACCTGTCAAATTTCCGTTGTCTTGATCTACTTGAGACCTTCTTGGGACCAACTCAAGTTGTAGTCATTTTTTAGTCTTATTAGTCAGGAGCTAGTGCTGTTCTAGTCTTGGCCCAAATTCGCGTGGATCTTGTCAATGTGCTACGTCAAACTTGTTAGGCTGCACTGCAGCTCAACAAAAATGTCGTGTTTCAACCAAGACCAAAATATCAATACTTTACCTGGGCCATGTTGTAATCATGTCGTAACCATGTCTGGACCATGTCTAGGGCTAGTTTTGACCTACTCTTGTACTTTGCCATGTCGGGACCTTATCTCCATTCCCTTTTAGCTCAAGACTAGGTCTCCACTAGGCCTTGACAAGGTTAAGACCTTTGTCAAGACATGGTTCAATCATGGTCCAGACATGGTCCAGACACAGTTTTTTGAAGTCCAGCCACAGTTTTTTGAAGTGCGAGAATTTGTCTAGACCAACCGGTACTCATGACCTAGTCTTCTTGGTCTTGACCAAGTCTTAACAAAGTTTTAATCTTGTTGCCATAGTGGTGGCCATGTTTGGATCATGTCTTAACCTTCTCGAGTCCAAGTCGCAATCTTGTCTGCCTAATATTGATTGCGACCTGGTCATTACCAGATCCTGACCATTTGGATAGAATGGGGAAGTGTTTTATGTGCCAAAAATTTGCATATTTCTCTTGACCTTGTCTTGAACATCCACGATTTTTCAAAAGTCCAGATGTGTTTAAGTTTAGGTCCAGATAGTCCTTTCCGGGTACATTGTTTCCAACCATATTCAACATCCAAAAGTGCTTTTTCTAAGATGAGTGATAACCTAAATCTCTTATTCAAAATAATTCAAAGCTTATGAAATTTCCTTCGTGTGTTTGCTATCTACCATGATGTATGCTATTCAGGTTTGTGAACTTTTCCACCATTGTAACCCAAATACGTTCTCAGCACAACTGATAAATTGCATTTAGTGTGATCGAGTTATTAGGCATTTGTGTAGGATTATCTTTGTCCAGTTCTCAAATAATTGCTTACAATAGGAAACCTATGAATATGGACATAGAAAAAATACTACAGGAAATATTTGCTTCATGTTTCATATGTTTGGTAGCAGAAGCAGTATTTTAGCTATCACAATGTCTACAAGAAGAGTTTTAAGATGATTTGCTGATGTAACTATGGAATCAATAGCAATCTGTTTACATTAATGAACTCATCTCACAGACAAATCCTAATGTTATTGAATGTTCGCTCTTCTTATGAGATTAATTCTTTTTATTGGAAGATTTGTCATGTTTTGTACTCAGGAACCTTTTGAGGTCTGTCTTTATTGTGATTCCTCACTCAGTGGTTATTCAAGTTATTTCCTTTGGTTGAATTACGTTGGTGCTGGAGTTGACTCGTTATTCACATTATAACTGGTCCATTCTTTTGCAACTATTTTGACACTAGACAGTCACAAGGTTTCAAATCCTGAACAAATACCGGTATATACAGTGCAGGTGGTGCAATCAAGAGAAAAATGATGTGCAAAAGCTTCAATATAATATGTGTATAGTATGGGCAGTGTCAGCCTCCGGGTATGTCACAATCAATGTAATTGAATGAGGTATATGAATTATTGCTTTAATATAATATACTTTTTTAATAACTAACTGAACTATCCTGAAGTTGATTTTTTACACCCTACCCCACAGTGTTGTCCTGTCTACTATTACAGTGTAATGGATTGGCCAATTTAAGATATACACAGTAAGTGGTGTAAGATGAATGTGTGGACATGCCCGACACCGTTTATCAATTTATCCAATTTGGTTGTATAAATTAGTTGTCTGCAAAAGATTAGTGTTAATGCCGCTTGTAATGAATCTGAAATGTTAATACTGGCGCCAATTGTCAAGATAAAAACGTGATACAATTAAACCCAGTTGCTACAATTTCTGTTACAATTTTAAGTAGAGAGAGCACTTCATCTACTCCACAAGACTATGAAAGCTATCATATGCATGTACTGTTGATATTGTCTGCTTTTTGCAACTTAATATTTTTCTAGAATTTTCTACAATCTTGAGAAGATCAAGAAAATTAACATTTTAAGTTTTGAACATGTTCCATAGGGGATAATGGGTTAAATGGTAGAACACCAATGTCCAGTATTGTCACTCTTCAATCCCTATTTAGTCAATGAAGAGTAATGTTTATAAAATTCTGTACTATTTCTTCTTTTAAGATGAATAGTATCAAAATTGAAAATTCCTTAACTGCTATATATAAAAAGACAAAAGATTGGTTAAATTTCGAATGAGAAAACCAATCTGCTCGTACTTAGAAGCTGGCGGAGTCATCAGTCACAATAGATTGATTACATTCTAAATATCCTGCAGTTATCAAGGGAAACACTTATTGCAACAGTCACAAAGTCTAATGAGCGCTATTATGTTTCCATTCTTGTTTTTCTCTCCCTAATTACTACTGTGTACGAGATGAGACTGGATCTCAACTTTCGTTTGATTTTGTACAGAAAACCAATTATTATGCATGTTATGTACATGTATATTATTGGCAAATGAAAAATAATAATGAAAGGCATATCTTATGATATTGAATCTTTTATATTCTTATCTATGAAATATAGCACCCGGTATCTCACCAACATGAATGACACTAACCCTTTTTTGGAAGAAACTGCAAAATAGCTTTTGAAAAATGTGATAATCCTATCTGAGGCTCTTTAGAGAAAACTCGAGCATGTTACCAGGGAGTGATTGATAACCATGTTGTAAGTCTCAATCATGGAAGACTGTGATGGAGAAAATGTGCTTGAAGGTTTCCTTTCTAGATGGAGATAGAAATGGTATGGTGCTAATGAGTTGTTGGATTAGATATTTATTGATATATGAGGATTTGTAACAGGAAATAATTCCTCATTTACTGACTGTTGTGATTGTCGTTTTGACGTTAAAAATCCTCAGTGCAAGTTATACAGAAGACCCTGCGCTGGCTGATTATGGTTATGGCCTGGGTCAGTTAATTACAAAAGTTTATGCCCAGAGATTTCAAATCTTTCAGATCACTTTCCATCTTATTAGCAGTCAATGATGCAAAGAAACACGGTTATATTGCTAAAGCTATGTTTTGTATATGATATTGCTGCTAGACAGGTGGCAATACTAGATCATACTAAGATTGTGTGACGTTCATCACCGTAAAAGACTTGAAAGCAACGTTAGTGTAACACTGAGAGAAATGTTATTGGAATGCTGGTATCAACTGATGATAATGATGAATAGCCAATATTCTAGAACAGTTCAATATTTACAATGAACCCATTGTTGGCAATGGACCAGATCAGCATTGTGAATCTTATTGCAAATCTTTTTTTTTCCTGGTATCAGATCTCAGATCTGAATGTTGGATTAAAAAAAAATAAAAGGCGATTATTTAAGATGCTCTGCAGGTGTGATGTACCACTTTAAAGTGAAAATAAAATGTTTTCCAATGAAACATGTCTTGCATTTTTGAATATGCTAATATCAGATTCAGAAAAAAATCTTTTTAGAGTTGCCGATCCTATGGTGCATGAGTAAATTTTTCGTTCCCTTCTTACTGACCCACTTCATTCTTTTGAGGAAAAAAAATAAAGACTTATCAGTACATTTACATTATTTTATCTTTCAAAACTTTCTTCATACCTAATTTGTACTTCATTAGTGGGTTCTGTGTTGATGTTTTCTTGTTCTTTTGTTAGTCTCGTTAGAATTCATGCATTATAAATCTCCTTTATACGTTATTAACCTGGCAATGTACAATTGTTCTTTTCTGACTATATGTTATGTCGAAAAGTAAATGTATATTTTTAGACAAAAATATTTTAGTTTTCCATTTAATCAATGTGTTTTGAAAATTGTATATTGGTCTGTTGCAAATAAGCATAGAAGTATGTTGGAAGAATGGTTATAAATTCTGCAGCCATACATAGTTGGTTTGAGTCTCATCTGTACTGACTGAATGGTCAGGATTAAGTGAAAAAGTGCTACTCGTCACCAGGACTAGTAACCCTCAAATATCTACTCGTCCTTCAATAAATGTACTCATCCTCCTTGCACAAACTCTATACCTGTATGCTAAATTGACCAGAATTGCTACTAGTCAAAAGGACGAGTTCCTAAAACTTCTAACTTGTCCTACACAAGATTTTACTAGCCAATATGAGCTGACGAATGGCTAATCATAACTCTGTTACTGGTGGTGGGTGTTGAGCGTTCTCATGCCTAATCAGTAGCACACTGCTCCATAGTACTTACACGACAAATTTGTATCCGTGTTGCAAGTGAACGTTAATGTAACTAAGTGGTGAGCGCCATTTGTTATGACATCAAAAGTACTTATATGACCTGCTGTAAAGGTAAAGTCGTTAGATCATGCCATAGTAGTGTGCGCTCCAACTCAAAAGCAGCATTACATTTGGACATTTTGTTACCAATATTCAAATTTTATGATTTTCTGTCGCTAGCATTGATTATGATTGTTAGATCTTTAAAAACAAAATTGTAAATGCATATTGAGCATATTGATCATGATCAAGTTAGAATGATAAACATATTTGAGACTGAATTCCATATTTTAGTACTGACATATCCAAGAAAAACAAGGGAAGTTGGTTGGATAGCTGCTCAAGGAAGTTGCTTTAAGACGAAGCCATTACTTTACAAGGTCAAGGGGTAGACATTTGCAGCAAGAATGTGGCCAAAGGTGACAAATAATTATGTCCCACATAGACATTTTGTTTCAGAAAATAGACATAAACATACATGCCCAATGCTCAAGCATTTATTTGTCTTAATCTTTTAAACTGGACAAAATATCATATATATTTGAATCATCATGTTAATTAAAAATTGATACATATATATTATTACAGTTTCGCTTTGTTGGGCTGCCTAATTCTCATTAACTTTTAACTGAATATGTATTCTTTAGCCTATGTCTCAACACTATAGGTTACTTGATTCATGATCTTTCTCTGGGGTAAAGCTGTGGTTGGTAACTCCTGCTAACTTAGGAGCTTTCCCAACAAACATGGAAGCATGGTCTGTCGATTCAATTATTTTTCTGTTGAGCAGTTAAATTTCTGGTGCTAAAATTCTTGCATGTGTCAACAATAGGTTTCTAGAATTAGATTACTTATATTGAACACATGTCAAGCTCACCAATGAGTTCACAAAAATCAGGTCTTAAAATTGTCATCATGTATCCCAAAACACCTGAGTTTGTTGAAGTAGCTTCTACAATAACATCCATGTCATGTAAAATAGATAAAAGATCATACAGACTTTCACAAATGTTAAAGCTATGATATATCATATTTACAAAGCTGAAATCTAATTTCACAAATATTTGAAAATAAAAATTTATAGAAGTGCATGAAATGGTAGGTCTGAAGAACCTTTCTATTTGCATGTATAGTAGATAAGAATATATTTCACTGACTCCATTTGGTCACATTCGTGTATCAGAAACAACATATTTGTGATCAAATATCATGTGTCCTACTGTAATCATGTACCTATTAAACCTTCAGATTGGCTCAGATTGGGAAAGGAGGACCAGTGCATTTTTTGAAGGACAAGTAGATATTTGAATGCAACTCGTCCGTCTGACTTGTAGCACTTTTGCACCTAATCCTGACACTGCTTAATCATGGTTCTATTTATCATCATATCATATACAAACGTGCTCATCATTGTAATGAGTGATCTCATGGGCAGAATACAAAAAAGCACAATAAAGTTGAGTCTAAAGGAAGCGTGCAATCACATTCATTTTGTCTTTTCCATCAGAATTTATGGACGTTAGGCTGTAAAAAAACAAGAGGGTCTTTGAAAGAACATGTACAACAGAAATTCCTGGCGGACATACAGAATGCCTAATGTCCTAAGTGGAGGGACAAAAAGAAATGTGTGTGTAAGAACATGTCTGTATTGTCTATTGGAATTGCATGTCACTCAGAAAGAGCTTATGGTGGCGCAGTCAAACATTAAGCATTTTGTTTGATTATTCATATACATTTACAAACATTATGAATATATTGCACAGTTAAAAGGCCTTTTTTTTAATACGATAACCTATTGATTTTCTTCATTCGGGAAAAAATCAGAGGTGGTCAAATTGCTACTCTCAGGAAGTGTACATTTTGGGATAGAAATTTCATCTCGGGGTATGATAATTATTTGTTGATAAACTTGGTAATTTATAGTGAAGAACTGGCTCAGATATAGAATTAAATCATTTTCAATAACATGATTTAAAGGTTGATTTAATATTTTAGGGGATATCTATTTAATTCCTACCAAAATGGAAAATCTGCAATCTTAATTGCTTCTATTAAGCAAAGGAAGATCTACATCAACAATATCTTCTCGCTGCATTTCTGACTGGCAATAATGTTAGAAAAATTGCAACCATTTCTCAGAATGGTTTAGATATTTCTGCTCCTAAGTAACCTCAGATTATTTTGTGGCATTTATGGTGATGAAAATGCAGTAAATTTTTTGAATAGTGACAATTATGTTTTGACATTTAGATTCTGCATTTTCATTGCTTACTTACCATCTTGTATAAATCCTAGAAGGAAATCTCAGTATGAGACTATTCATTCTTTATTGCATATCCATGGAAATTTCCCATGCTGTTGAATTAATCGTTATCCCACAGGAAATTCTCATTATTCCACATAATATAGGCAAGAAATATAAACATCAATATAATACAGAATGACCGTGGAGACTCTAAAACACTTTGCTTTATTTATCATTTTAAATTGGGCTCACGAAATTGCTAATGATCGTAAGAAATGTTCACGACATTTGTAATTGGGATAGTTTTATTTGACTAATCCCATTATGTTGAATGTCACTGCAATTTACACTCTAGGTAATTGCAGCACAAAAAGATCAGTGTCCGGTGTTGAAAGCTACAATTGTGGTGGACGTCCATCTTTATGAACACATGGACAAGCATTGATTTATCTTTTCTGGAGTGACTAAAAATATTTCTTTTCACATGATGGATACAAATCTTGATGTAGTTCTAATTATCCAATTAGTATTTTATTTTTATAACAATCTATTGTAATTTTCTGATTACTATTTCATTCATTTTTATAACAGACACTTCATTTTACATTTCACTTCTTTTTTTTCTTTTTTTTTTATTTATTTAGGGGTGCTCATTTAAGTACAGTAAACTGATACATTGTTTTTATAGAAAATTTGGAAAGAATATTATTTTACAGAATAATACATAAATTATTTAAATTATGAAATAACAGAAAGTCCTTTTTATATAATTGGTGTTAAATAAAGGTTATTTGGGATATATTTAACATATGACGAATGCAATATGAACCAGTGGGACTTTATGAGGTTCTTGACTAATGATGATTACTTTTAACACCTACTTTGAAATTGATGTAACTCACTCACACTTACTCGGTCAACCATATTGGTGTAAACAATGATAATCATGCTAATTACATTGGAAATAGTATTACCATACACACATTGTTGATGAATAGCCTATTTGTGATTCACTATATGATAGAGTAGAATGCTAATGATATCCCTGACCATAGCCGTCTTTCATCGTTGGACAAATTCTCCAATATACGATAAAGAAAACCTATGGAATGAGTAAAGTACTTTATTAAATATTGCACAAAACGAAATTTCATAAATAGAAATTTGTGAAAATTGCACTGATATACATGTATGATTTTTATGAAGACAGTAAAAGCAAGAATATTTGTCAGCTCGAACCATGCGCTTGAACTACTATGGTGTAATGTGTTTGCTACCTGTATTTGGAATTGTTGCTAAAACGAGATGCAGCAACTTAGTAAATGATCATGTCTGCTGCCACGAACACCACCAAAGCTGGCCTTGGTTTGACGCTCAACACACGTCCTTGTCACGTTTGGCAGGCTCAACCATAAACTGATCCAAGGGCTAATGAGTGTATTATCCTGCTTTCAGACTTCTATTTTCTTTGGGTCTTGGATTGATATTATGACCTAAGAAAAATTTGTCAATGATATTTTTAAATTGATATATGGCATTTACTTTTAACCAGATGTTGCTGTATAAAGACGTAAACTTGCAACTGCTGTAGAATGTACACTATAGCATTTTAATTTTCGAGCTGCTCTGGAATGTGTCAACAATTCCTAAAAATCGGTGCATGGTTGATTCAGTTTCATGATAACAATATGCCATTAGATAATCTGGATTAGAATTAACATGTGGATGATAAGACATCTATTTACTAAATTGTATTTGATGATTAATTTAATAAATATTTCTTGTACTTGCCCTAGAAATGATTATATAATGATAACAATATACATGTACCAAATCAAGTCCAGTCAAGTAAAATAATCATTTACATTTGTACTCCTATTTTACTGACATGTGATATGCATATTTTGAGTATATTTGAATATTTAAGTGAAATCACCAGCTAATTCTGACTTATAACTCAGTTTAAACATATATAATAACTGCAATAAACATTTATACCGATTTTGGAAGTCTGGAATATTTCCTGTACTTGCCCGAGAAATCTAACTTTCTGTGTTAGATATCTCATACCTAGGTATATTGGAACATGAGCACTTGCATCATTCAAGGCTTATACAGTGAGACCTACAATAAATGATTCTTTCTTTTCTACTAGAATGTTTACATATATATATACAGTGAGACCTACAATAAATGATTATATCTAATTGTAATAATATTATATATAATTACATATATATGTAAACATTCTAGTAGAAAAGAAAGAATCATTTATTGTAGGTCTCACTGTATAAGCCTTGTATGATGCAAGTGCTCATGTATTGGAACAAAAAAACTTTGCAGACAAGTTATTTGATAATAAGATAATGATTTTGGTTTAAGTTTGAATTGAAAACTATGTGATTACAATAAAACAAATATTTAATATTGAGTTTAAAGATTGTATTTAACAATAAAAAAATACACACACCGGTATATATGAGTTTATTGTAGATGAAGAGAATGGTTTAGTATCATGTTCAATTTCATATTATTCAGATTATTTGAAAAACTTTACTATAAAGCATCAAATATACGAGTGGAACAACAGAATCTTTATTGACAGTGGAATACAGTGTATGTTATCATTTCAACATTTGTAACATCTACATACATTTGGTGGATAAGTTGATTCTATTATTGTAATGAACACTCCCTGGATAAAGACATACAGAGGATCATGAAAATAGCAAAACAAATTAGGTATCATGTCCAAGTTGTGTGGAATGTAATATTTTGAATAAAATGCCCCATTAAATATTTTGCTGATGGGCAACAAATTCAGGTGAGATTTATAGATAAACATTTACATGTCAATGATAGATTCCATGTTTAAATCATCTACATCTAGCACCATGCTGATGTAGAATTAACCTTCATTTGTGAAATGGGCAATAGACCATAGACATCAGAATCATTGAATCACATAATTTTCACCATTTCCATTGCAATGTATTGGCTTGCACACACTGTAAGATTAGATTAGATGAGCTTTATCACTTTTAGATTAAGTTTATGAGCAATATCCGGGATTAGGTTTTATGCTACACTCCTCTTTACATAAGATGAACCGGAAAGAATGCATACGCAACAAATGCAATCGTTTTCTTTCATCTAAATGTTATAGATAGGAAATATATTTTATCAGAGCAAAATGTTACCAAATTACACAGCTAAATAAGGTTTCCTCTTCAATAGAAACCATCTTGGTTGGATTTAGAGAAGGAAAACTTGAAACTTTTCCCCACCTAATGTTGTTTTCTTAAAGTCAGCTATAATTGTTCAATAAAATGTCAGGTATTGATGCAGCAGCTTGTGATATATACGTGTATCACCAGGTGGCATTTTCATACAAATCTTTCAAAATAACTGTTTCAAGAGGTCTTTGGTGGTGATTTTTACTTATGGTTGGTATATGACAGGTGTTGATCTGTATTTTAGACGAGCTGATCAGACGGAGATATGCAGTCTCGTTCGCCCTAGTGAGAGTCAAAACTGGTACTCATGTTTTACATATTCATTTGTATTGGAACGCTTTTGTAACCAAACGGAATTGTGCGTTGATCAAAACCTCATGTAATGGTATTTTAATAGTCCCAAAGATAAAGTGAGCAAAGTTCAGAATCCTCCAAAGAAATCTCAAAAAACTTTGTTTCCCAATTGCAATCTGATTCCATTTCCAACCTCTCAATATGTAAATATGCTACAGCTAGAGCTTAATTCTGATGTAGTTTTTTTAATGCGAAAGTTGACAATTTACATTGATTATGTCAGTTTTTCAATTGAATGGAATCAATTAATCAGTATGTTTTTGTGTTTCAGAACGCTTTGCTGAAGGGTGTAAATGAATAATTAGTTTGCTGACATGCAACTTTTTTTTAGAGTTTATTCATTGCATTCTAGATCTTGCAGCGCTCACATACAGTTATATTACCACTATTGTTTTTATAATTATATGTACCATGGGCCAAAGTCAAAATCATCGTAGTAAAACATAGCACGAGTTTTTCAGATCACATATGTGTTTAGCGCACTGAGGTTTTCATTTTATGAATGACAGATACCACATGGCCTATCACACCTGTCGTTGACTATAAATAGATGACATCACTAATAAATACTTCCTCTGAAGAACTTGCATCATATTTTCAGTTGTGGTCATTGTATGTTTTATAGGCGAGAAGAAGAAGAGCGTCTGCAGCGTGAGGAGGAGGAGCGTGAGCGACAGAGGCTGGAGGAGGAGGCGAGGCTGCAGCAGGAGGGAGAGCGGCACAAACAGATGCAGCAGGAGTGAGTTGTCACGCACTTGTGCTTTGTTTTAACATCATCGATTCTCGACAATTTTGGCCTAAAATTACTGATATATATTTTGAAGTAACAATTTTTACCGTGAAAAGATTACAATTTTTACCGTGACAAAATTCTTTGGTGACAGAAAAAAAGTAGTGTTAATGAAGTAAGATTTTTTGTTGTGTGTGTTTAGACCTATGAATTGTTGAAAAATAATTCCATTTTTGTAAATGTGTGTAGTTTACCATGTCCACTTCCATACTTAGTAAAAAAAAAAATACACATTACAGTCAACAAGAACTTTACCTCAAACCTAAATATGAATTTTGCTGGTATACAATGCATTTTTGAAGCGGTAATGCTTGTTATATTTGCCATTTTCTGGATGGTAACAAAATATTTGTCTTCAGTAGAGTGTCATTAGAAGTGACATGTTTGTTACTGGCATTTCGAGTCACTGATGCTGTTCTTCCTTCTCATCCAAACACCCACACCGCACACTTCCCCTAATAGCTGTGCACCAACTGCCATAAATATGCAACCTTTGGAGTCTTCGCGTTCATTTGTTTCAAGATAACAATTGGTTTATGAAGGATTCTAGAGCGATGACCATTACGGTTTATTGAATGTATATTAGAGCTGTGCAATGTGCTCTGGATGTATGTGTATATGTATATATATATTATATTTGTTTTTGATTTCCTAAATTCACAAGTTCTTTTCTAATCTATAAGTTGAAACCAAACCCAAAAATGAGTCTATTTTTATTGAAATTATTGAGGTACATGCATACTTAAGAGGGCAAGTTTTGTTTCTTTGTACCAACTAGTGATGGGGCAAGTCTTCAAACCTCAGAAACCATCGGTGATCATATTCTTGAATGTGTTCACTGTGTTTGTATGAAATATATTAGTTCATCTTTCTTTATTCACAACACTAGATATTTTTGATACATTTACAATTTCGCCAAACAACTGTTGGCATCCTCAGAATGCTCTTCCTGCGCAATGTCAAAGGTCAAATATTCTGATCCTGAACGAGGATTATGAGGATTATGGATTATGAAGCAGGTTATGAACAGAGACGAGGGGGGGCAACAACTCTCGCGAGTTTATGATTCTATCCTCGTTCAGGATCAAAATATTTGACCTTTGACATTGCGCGGGAAGAGCATTCTGAGGATGCCAACAGTTGTTTGGCTAAACTGTAAATGTATCAAAAATATCTAGTGTTGTGAATAAAGAAAGATGAACTAATACATCGGTGATCATTTGTTATGTCCGAAGGTTCAAGATGATAGTTATTTGCCTTTTTTGTTTGAATACAAAATCTCGACACATAGAAGTCGACAAACACCTCAAATCAATACTGGCATCCTAACTATTTGGGCTTTGTTCCAGAGATGTATCATTGTGCATTTTAGTGTAATGACACACATAAATAGTTGATTAGAACATGTCATCTCTCCTGCAGTTCCGTAGCACTTCTTGTAAATAGTCTCCTAATGATGCTATTGTGGTAAACAGGTTGCAATAGGAGCTGTCCTAAGTGACACTGATTTAACTGATGACCTCATACCTGTTGAATTGTAAATATGAGTACTTATCAAATATTACAACAAGTGCATGTAATAGTTAAATGCATCGAGCCATTAGAATGTCATGATTAGCCAATGAAGTATTTATTGGTAGTTAATACGTGTGTGTTTATATGTGCAGTTCATGATGGTTTTGTGCTACATGTATTTTCGATAATCGCCTTCTTACTCTAGCCCTAGTCTGACAGTCGCAAATATTAAACCTGGCATTTTTTTATTATGGAAGGTGAGAAATATATGAGATGAGTCAAAAGATGTTTCTGTACCTCAGCAAAACGTCTGTGAAGAGTCAATTTGGTAAACAATAATGACTTCAATATCATGTCTGATTCCCCGTTAATTATTGGGATTGTCTTCTCTATTATTAATAGTTAAACTTACGTACCGGCACTTTTTCCCCACAATAGTACAACTAGAGGAAATAGTCAACTAAAACGTGTTTTGAAAAGACAATTGTCCCAATCAAAATTGAGTTGTATGTATCCTACTTGTCATTACGACCTGTTATTAGATAGATTTTATCCAATGAAGATGTGATAGGAGGATTAAGAGCAACCAGTTCAATAACACATTTCGACAGGTGCATTATTCAGTCCATAGTGACTTCTCCATGTGCTTATAGTGGTGATCCATGATGACAGATGAGAGAGTGAGGAGCCTTTGTTGACTTTATAATAGACAGACTCGACACATAGTGTGATTGAGCGAGTTTGGCAGGAAAAACACTTTAAAGTTTACAAAACCCTTTTTTGTAGTTTTGAGCTGTCACATATTGTGAAGCCTCTTTATAAAATTGTAGACATTAAAGATGTCTATAACTTCATTGATAAAAATTTAGTTTTGTAAGAGTGAAAGTGAAGAAGTGAAATGTTGTTGAAAATGGACTGGTATAATATGCAATGTTCATTCATGATATTCTATAATCATGGGCAGAACTTCCACTTGGTTGGTCTCAATATGCTCAGTGATGCTAGCTGCCTGGTATATCAATTTTTTCTTCTTTTTTTTCATCTATGGCGATCAAGAGATAATTGCATTTCAACTCCTTTGATCCTCCACCATGTGTCCTTCAGAAGAATGCTGTCGCTGTGCCTCACATAGCAACACATACAATACGCAGCTTAGTAGTAATGCTGGTTCACGGCAAACAAGGCCACTCATTATGTGAATGGAATATTTTCCGCTTATTACGGATGTCATCTTGCATCTCATATGACAATCAGACCTGGTATTTTGCTGAATAATATGAAGCCATTATTAAATAAAACTTGTATGTTTTCATCAGAAGGCTCAAGGATGGATATAATGTTTGCCTTTATACTTCATGTTATAGAAATGTAACTTGATTTACTTTTAAAAGCTTAAATGAGTATATATGAAATTATTTTAAAGTAGCTAAACTCCTACATCAACTTTACTTTGTGCATCCTTAATTTGAATGAAATTTTAATGTGACAGAATCATTAGATAAATATGTCCAGTTGATTTTCTTTATGTGATATAAAGCAGTTGGTGTCATGATTCAATTATGTTTATTTTTGAAAAGGAATCTGTAGAGTTCGAAATCGAATAAAATTTTAATTTTAGAGATTGTTTTGAAGCAGGTAATACATAAACATAATGTTGAATCATTAAATAGATAGTTTTTTCTACAATCAATTTCACATTTCAATCTTTGAAGTTGTAATTTCAAAATGAGTCATATGTAAGACATATATACTTTTCATTGATTGGAAAATAAATTTTTTAATAGGATCTCACTTAAGATATGTAATTGTTATTACTACTTACTTACTTAATTACTTACTTACTTACACAATAATGACGTGCATTATTGTATCTCCGTCTTCATCTGAGTATGCTGTTGACACCTGCATATGATGACATATTGATCTACAGGTGTTACAGGGGTTGTGAGTCGCAATCATTGAAATGCTTGCACATTTTACTGAAATGCTCAAAGCATTTGCATTTTTGAAGAATTGTCCCCAGTAGTATTATGATGATCTATTAGTTAGCTTGAAGAGAGTAAGTAATCTAATAAAATGGATATACCAGCTGTGCATTCGCAAGATACGCAGAAGTAAGTAATGTGGTTGAGTTATATAATGTGCATGTAAACCAGGTATACTTTGTGTATTGATTCATACAAAAATTCATACAAAAATTTTCATAAAGTTAAAGAATCGATGTGCGATGTACAACTTATCACCATATTGGATTTGAAGAATGTTACGTGTAACATTTGTACTTCTACTATGTAGTTGTATTGCTCTATATTCATCCTGATGTATTATATTGGTATTTTCAAGTTATTTTCCCATATAGCCCTATACAGAATAGGCATCAAACAGTTACAGAAATTTTGTACAAGTCAAAAACAAGGTTTCACATGCTGTTCGTTGTAGTTAAAAGTATATGAGTTAGTCAAAAGCTCTGGTAGCCATGATGAGATGTTGACTTCGTTCATTGATCCCAGCATCATGAGAGGGTGTGTGTGTTATGTATAGTACTATGACTTACAAACACTCTTCAATACACACTACTATTATATATGTGACCGTAGTGGTATAGTGTTAGTAAATCATAGAAGTATGCACCCTGCCCCCCCCTCCCCCCCCCCCCCCCACCCCACTCCCACCCCATGATGCTGGCTGGGGCCCATGACTTGGTTCAGGGTAGGAACTTTGAAGTGGACTGTGAAACTTAACACATTTGACCACATTTACATAAATTTACTCTCCAAGAATACAATTGCATATACAAATCATGATTTTAGATTGCACATCCGAGCAGCTCTCAACCAACAGACAGCAGTGCAGTTCCAGCAGTATGCCCAACAGCAGTACCCCAACAACCCACAGCAGGTAAGTCAGGATGAACGAAAGTGGGAACATGACCGTGTCATGAAATCTTAGTTGGAAAGACGAAGATGACTAGTGACACCTTGAAATATGCTGGAGCAGTATTGGCATGGAATGTCCTAGGCGAGCTGAAAGTGAACACATGGCATTTGTGTATAATTAAAGTTAGGATTTCAAGGAAATCTATATGTTTTATGAAGCCATTCCGGCATTCTTGCAAATACCGTATCTGAAAGTCAAGCATACTGGCTGTAAAAGAGACCTTGTCACGTAATATCTCGGTGCTAGAAATCAGAACCAGGCTGTCTGCAAATCAGATGCAATAGGATAAAAATAAATAATAGGTACCAATAAATGGTTGAACATTCTTTTGAAGTGTGTAAAAATCCACTACCATAGTATTTCTCAATACTTGAATACATGCACTACAATGCATACAAAACCGCAAAAGGTATTGTTCATTAGTTAATAGTCATTTACAAAGTCATGGTAGCAATCATAGTAGCATATCTTTGCATAAATATAGTTGAAAGAAAATACCAATTACAGTTAGTTGTAAGACAATGCTGTACACAATATGTATGTGCCAAGACATTACTTTTAATTGATAGATGCAAAGCAGTTAATGCTTCAATAATTCTTTTTTCATCTGTTACAAGTTTTAGTGTTGTGCTGTTTGACATGCAATGTGGCCTGACCCTTCAAACCACAATCTACAAAGGTGCACATTTCTCTGAGTAGCAGTCAGGGAATGCGAGTGCTGGCGCCATTTATTGTTCAAGTTTTTGCTCATTAATTATGCAATAAGATATAAAAGCAAATGTCACTATTACACATGAATATTCTTTTGGTGATCTATTACATTATTTGATGCAAAATAATGTTTCATCTTGTTCGTTTTATGGAATTAGTGCATTTAATGTGTGCACTCTGGTGTGTGAATGACAAACTACTTTGCAATCTCCTGTCGTCAGTTGTTACCCATATACTGGCACTAATAGAGGATGTATGGAAAGATGACTCTTTGTACAGGAAATTGCATTTCACTGTTGGTGATTTTATTTGATTATATGAAATTGCTTTGACAAAACTGATATATTTTGATTTCTTTGGCGGCATAAACCATAAAAGTTTGAGTTGGTACATTCCATGAATACTGCTTTCATGAACAATATTGGACTAAATATCTCATTTTCGGAAGCCTTTTTCTGATAAATTTAAGATGCAAGCTCTTTTGAAATAGATAAGCGCTATTGAAATTTTCTGGGGTTAAGCCGTAAGGGTAACTCAGGAGGTACCCAAACAAGATGGAGGCATAATCTCTCTATTCAAATGATTTTTTGTTCATTATTTAAAAATCTGGTACAAAGATTCATGGTTTAAGGGGTATGTATCAACACTAGTCGTGTACGTGTACAACTAGATTGCACATCTTAAACACAAGTCAAACTCTTCAATCAGTTCACAAATCAGGTTTTAATGTTGGCATCATGTAGGCTGTAACTCTCAAGTCGTGCACAACAATAACAAAGTCAAAAGTTTGAGCGTACATACTAATAACAATAATCTGATTTATATGAACTCATTGGTTAGTTTGACACGTGTTCAATATGTGCAATATATAACACATACGATTTATTTTAGTACCAGAAATTTAAATAATCAACAGGAAAACATTTTGATGCAACCGACTATGCCTCCAGTTTGCTGTAGAATGCCCGAGTTACCCACATGGCTTTACCCCCTATGCCTCCAGTTTGCTGTACAATG
>CM032662.1:20341830-20352764 GCA_019095985.1 Streblospio benedicti
TATTTCAAAATTCCATACAAGAAACTTATACATTGATAACTTTCGGAAGTGTACCCGGTACTTATATGAATAATGCCTAAGCACTAGAGCTTATGAGATGCGAGTACAGCTATCACTACAAGTTTCCATAAAGCAACCCAAGCTTTCCAAATGTGATTGCATTTTGTTTTACTACAGAAATTTCGGTTGATTTTGTCACGGAACAAGGTCTATGGTCACAGAATGTCACAAAATTGGGTATACATGTATTGTGTAAACATTATTATTTTTCCCATAGATTTATTTATATATTTTTTTTAATTGAGCATTATTTTTGGTTTAGGACTGCAATGGCTTTGATGGTCATTTGGTTTTTGACCACTGTTATACTAAATCAATGAAATCAAATAAGTCACCAATTTTGCAAATAGCTATTACATTGGTGTTTCATGTAGGATTTTTATTACACAATTTTGTATGATGAAAATTAGTATGGCAGGTAATGCAGTACAAAGTGCTCCTGATGAGCAGACAACTCGGGGTGCAGTCAATGTCCTGTGGCATTAAGAAGTCGCTAGTTGAGCAGCAGTGCTTAGACATATTTGGATTTGTGATATGATAACATCATTTCATAAATATATGGCAATATGGATAGATTGAAAGTCTAACAATATTAAGTTCGTTTTGGAATGACTTGGCCCGCATAATTCATTGGATGATATGTCCGTGCCTAAAATCTGCTAAATTGAGTGTTCATTGATACCATAATGCCGATTATAACTGACATGGAAACCAGTATTGTTCCACCAAAGTCTACTTCCACTATCCAGAATTATGAGGTAGGTTCTTTACAAATTATCAATGAACTAAGATATACTTTTGATATCAATTAGTGAGCAAGAGTTGGGGAAGGTAATTTGTAGTCATTGTGATCAAGACATGCAAATATCAGCATCACTCATGATAACAGTTATCTGATCCATAAAGTAATAATGTCTCATTATTTGGCATTTCCTTTACAGTGTTTTGTTTTTCTCTCTCTATTTTTGAGATGTAAAAATTCAGAATACATTGCAATGCATACTCAAGAGATGTGGGTTTTTTTCATACGCTATAGACATTCTTTATTCTTTACATACTGACTGCTGATTTGATCCTAGTGAAGCCTAACAATGATATTTTGAAACATTCTTGTTTTATTAGAGTTGCCACAATTGATCATGAGGTTTTGCTTAGTGTAATCACAAGATTGTAGTGCGATCTGTAAACATCTGCTCAGTAATACATGCTGGGCTCACTGTGAGCAGCAGGAGGCAACAACATACGGCACTATGTGGGGCATTACAGCGGCTCATGCAAATAGTGAGGACGCTCACCTAGTTTGAATTACATATCAAACTGTTGTTCAATATTTCAGTGAAAAGTGTCTATTTGTAGTCCTTTCTTTTCCAAGTTTATATGTACTGGTGGGATAGTTAAAGGAATATTCTTGACATGAAATGTTGTTTGTTGTTTTATTGAGGCAATGATAAATTGTTCCTTGTAAGCTGATTTGATTACATTTTTGATGCATTGATTATGCAATAGGAATGCTCAGTGCTTTCACAGGATATTTTTGCAACATTCTCTTGGTTGCTGTTGTTTTAAACAGTGGGATTTTCTAGAAAACAGCATGTGCATATGTACTAGTAAAATGCATTCATCAAATTATTGTAGGATTTGAGCACAAGATTAGAGAGTTAATTGTAAAATTTAGCTTGGTGATTTCTAACCATGCTCAAACTTATGATTTACACGACAATTGAGTGTTCAAATACCATTCTATCATGAAGAAGAAAACATGGTCCAGAAAAGAAAAATACACACTCGCTTCCTTATCAGAATCAGTTTGATCCGGTGACCTATTTTAGAGGTGTTAGAGGTTAGAAGGCCACGAGGTATTGAACGTCTTACGTGTCTGCATTATAACAACATACTCCATATGTATTGAAATAGTTTCAGACATACTATTTGATGTTGTATAAAGTTGGAAATGTATACATATGAAGTACCATGCAGGTTTTGATAACGAAAAGTTAAAAACATTCTGTAACTCTATGTTCAGAAAATCAAGCAATATTTTTTCTAATCTCAATCGTCTATGCCTTGTTTATGAGTAAATTGTGCAGAAAATCAAAGCTACATAAATTTCTTCAACTATTTTATACTTTAAGTGTGTGTACAGATAACCATGTTTGTGATATATGTGTGTATATTCATTTGAGTAGAGACAACAGTGTGACCCATTTTTCATGATTTTTTAGAATCTGTGATCCTTGCGTATGTAATTTAGTGTGTTCAATCATATAATTGAGCTCGCCTCTGAACCAATCAAATACAGTATTGGTGATGTTTTATGCAAATTATTGAACAATATACAGTTTTACCCATAATACTGTATAAATCCAACCTGCACATAGTAAATAACAATTTAGAGTTGTTCAGAATTTCGTCTGAACAGAATGTTTTATAAGTAAAGTGAAAGGAAATGGCTATTGACTCGTGATATCTGTAAATGGGACTTATATATATTAAGCGAGGGGCACATTCCACCTTGCGGGCATGGTGGCCGTAAGGGGTCTGCGGCGCCTATGGTGATTTCCGCATGCAGTGACAAAAGTACATTTGTGGGCACATGCGCATGGGCTGCGTGTGCTATGAGTGCGTCGGCACAAGGAGTGATTTTTATTGAGGTGGCTGTGAGATCAACTTGCATAGAAAGTGCGTTGTACTCACATATAACTTACACTCTACTTTGCGGTCTGATTACTAAAGTAAGGCATCCATATGTTCATGGTGCAGAGAAAGTACTGCGCAAGTACTATATCTGTGCCGACAATGTGGGGGTAAATACGCTGTGATTATACGACAATTAGCGTAAGGTCTCCGCACTGCTTCCGTACGGTCAGACCATGAAGTAGGGTGGTCGTAGAAGAAGTTTGGCAAGCTAAACTTCTGCGGCCACCCTACGGCCTTAGAAAAGCTTGCGTTTGACGCACTTAACACTCACGGATCTTTACGATCCCCATGCGTTTTTGGTCGTAGACTGGCTGTAGAGTGTTGACATCCCTTGCGGCGTAATGTGCCCCAGGCATTACCAAGTTTGGTTCAACTGTAATGCAAAATATTTTTTTTTTAGCAAGAAGTGCTGATCACCCAGCTTCAGGAGCAGCACTTCCAGCAGTACATGCAACAAGTGTACCAGCAGCAACTGATGCACCAGCAGCAGCAGTACCAGCAGCTGGCAGCCATGAACGGAGGCTCGCCACAGCCACAGAATGGACACGCGCCTCAGCCACAGGTACAAAGGAACCTCTACTGGGCAGTGATGTTAAAATGGCCTAGAAGTGATCGACTATCGAACTGAGATTCTTTGCTGTCTACTTTTGAGACATGTCACATCAAACCTAGGTTAATAGAAAATATGTAAGAATTCAAAGGGTCATCAGCATTAAACATTGAGAATGAAAAATGGTAACAATTCACAGTAGTTTGTTTGATTGGTTGATTGTCGTGTTATTTTTGTCGATGTACATTTACATTAGGAAGACTTCGTCTTGAGCCAAGTTCTCAATAATTCGTTCGCTGATTGAAAAAAGGGTTTGTTTTTAGCAACTGCATGCGGTGTCTGAGACAGCCGAGACGACAAACCGAGTGGTTCAGGGTGTGGCCATCGAGGGCACAGCAGCAGACATCTCCCCGCAGCAGATCATCGCAGCACAGCAGCTTGACAACGAGGACGACGAAAACGACAATGACTCAAGTGGGTGGCTATTGTATCACGTAGGCTGCTATTCTAAGAAAGCCCTATTACTCTAATATATTACATTTTAAAAAGCAACTGTTTTATTATAGTTCAAGAGCAATATTGTCTTTAATTACAGACATCATCTTTCTCACAACGTCCCATGTTAGATGAAATTTTTTAAATGGACATTTCAAATGCTTTACTTGTACACCAATGTTGCAAATTTTTAATTGTAAGGCAATGTTGCGACACTTCAAATGTGTTCTTTATATGTTGTGTGAGAATATGAAGATACGTGTTACAAATTTATTGGAAGTATTTGAATCGTTTATCACTTTAATCAATTTACGAAGCCCACATGTAAAAATCTTATTTGATGAGAAAATGATTTTACAAATTAAGTTTTTACAAGTTGACAATATAAACCAATTATTAGGTAAAAAGTGTTGTTTTCACCTGCTTGGAAGGAATTATCACTAATGTATTGTTTAGCCTTTTTGGTGCTAAAAGATGTACTCAAACTCTATAATCTTCATTCACCTAGCGTGGTAACTATTTAACATGAATGCACTACTGAGCTGAGTGGGGTTCATTTTGCTCAACTCATCCACCACCTGAAAACTACCTCGTAACGTTATGGTCACGAAAATGTCTTTTCTGTCTTTTCCTTTTTTCTTCTTTCTTTTTCATTTTATTTTAGAGATTCACAGGTTTGGCAGGAAGGAAATATTTGTATTTGTATAAATTACTTTTTAAGAAATGTCAATTGATATCAACTTGGAATTTACTCTTTAAGGTATGAAAAAGTAAAATTTATCAGTAGTCTTCAAAATAACATTTCTAATTGTGTTGAAGAATAAAATGATCCAAAATGTGGGCTTTTTTAGACGACTTAGTTCCCAAGATGCCACCGCTCATGCCTGCATCTTTATGGACTCGCAAAGATATGAAAGTGTTCAAAGAAAATGTCAGAAAAAATGCTGACAATGTTATCAAAATTGGGTCACTAGCAACTGCAACGGTGAGTTGCTTCCCATGAGCAGATAAACAAGCTGGCAAAGAAGTCCTACAGCAGATAACAAAATCACCCACTTGGAGATAGTTTAGCAAAGCTTTGCATGAAAGATTTCTTTCCGGCTCTTAGTGAGTTTCTATTGTCATAAAAGAAGATCTTTCTGTCAATAAATTGTCCTGTGAATAAATATTAGATGGTTAGAGAAATTCGATTTACAAATGGCTTTGTAGGGAAAAAAAATTACATAAGGCAATTTTCTCCAAAATACAGCATGATAACAATGCCGTATGACAAAACTAGACTTCTCTAAAGAATATGTAATTTTGTTAACTGCTTCCATTGAGAAAGAAAAAACGTCATTATTGTTCGATGTGAATGTGATCATTTAGAGATTTGTTGTTTTGGGAATATCTAATTCACTGAATGCCTCGGTATTTGTTTTATATGTTAGTTTTGTTTTTGTCTACACTGTTTTTGCACATTTTCAACATTTTACTCCTGCACTAATGCTTGGTTGGAGAAAGTAGAAAGCTTTCCTTTCAACAAGATAGCTTCCATAACATACAATCAAAATCCCAAGAACTATCTACTATCATTTTCTTTTAATAGTGTCCTAATATTGGTGAAAATAATTGCCAAAATAATTCTACCCGTTATGGGAGAAATGATAAATGTACCACTTTCTCAACAGTCATGTTGGTTAAGAAATACAATACCAATGCCTAGACGTCCTACTGTTGTAGATTTTAAAATAAATACTATGGCACTTATCAAGAGAAAGATTTAATCCAGACTTCATTCAGTTTGTTTCCATGTTACTTTGTATCAGAGTAATCCTATGCCAGTTACTGTTTTGCTCTTCTTTTTTTTTTCATCTTGGATTTTTTTTTCAATTCTCTACTAAGAAGCTTATAAATCAGTAAAATCTATCTAGTACGAAAGTGTCATGCACAATCGCTTGTTTTTTATTTGCGTGCTGATTTTATTCATGATATTCTTCTCTCTAACACTCTCATACCCTAGAGCATCGCTTTGCATTAACCACCATCTCTCTTGGTATATAAATGTCTCTCTGTGACTCAGTAATACGTTGATTTAGTGTTGTAAGAGCCTGGTGTTTGTGTTTTGTAGACTCGGAACAACTTCCCCCAATTGCAGCACCCTCAATGTGGACACGAAAAGATATCCGCGAGTTCAAAGATTCTCTTAGGAAAGATGTTGATTCTATGATTAAGGTCGGCTCTGGGGAAACTGTCACTGTGAGTACCTGACGGGCCCACATCACATGTTCTTCTTCAAGCTGTCATCATAGATCAATATCTATGAACCCTTTTCACGCATATTCTTTTTTAAGTTTGATATTTCTTGAGGTATTTACAAAAGTTAAACCTGTGTCATATTTCAAACGACAAAGGAAAAGCATCAATTGATGCATAGAAATCCTTGTAAAATGCATTTTAGTGGTCACTTAGCAGACAACTTAACATTTCAACAAGACAGTCGCGTGAAAAAGGTGCATATAGATAGGTTTTATGTTCAAATTCATAGTTGGTTCATCATTCATATTAGCAATATGCATGATAGACATGCTAGGTGTCACGTTGATGTTTTTATACATTGTGATAGGCTTTAGTAAATGTGTTTGTGTATTTCTTCACGGCTATGAAGTTTGGGCATTGTATTGTACTACTTGGATAAGCAAAGAGGGGGAGCTCCATAGTAATTATGGCAGTGCCGTCACAAACACGCCATGTCACGTCAGCTGTGCTCTATGCATGCATCAAACCTGAACATGTGGCAACTCCCAGCAAACAGGTACACTGGCTGATAAACATCATGGGGATTACCACCTACCTTTGTAACAAGTGTGACTCTACATTGCCTTGAGAGTTACGGCTGTGTCAATCCTGTTATGAGACAAAGTTAGATCACTGACTCTCCAACTACATTGGTCATAAGAGGATAAGAGCAGTCCTATTTTGCTAACATAATTGTGGTTAATGATAATATAACTGTGGGGCTCCAAAAACATCAGATCAACAGAAAAGTTAAGGCAATGCCAAATCAATTACTTCTGCTGTAAAGTTAGAAAAGCACAGTCCTACTACCATACATACCATGCACCATACATTCAGTCATAAGAGAAGTCATGTCGCTATCATAACCTTAGTGCAAGAGTTTTGATTTCTCGCCGATATCACATGAACAAAAGAGTTAATTGACTGTGGTAAAATAAGGTATCTTCCCAGATTTAAGATATTAATATTTAAAGCCTTTTTTGGTTTTAATGACAGCTGATGTCCATGTATGATTCTTATCCTTTTAATAATAATACACGTATACATACTAATTGTGTAATTATAATGGAATTTTATCATCCATTGAAATTCGCACATTCCGACCCCCTACCCACCGATCCCATATAGAAAAGAAAAGCTTTCTGAATTGGGTGAAGTTTTACGAATGACTTTGGCATGTTACTTTTTATTCTTATGCATGTATCCAACTATTTTTAATCTCGTGTATCTTTATTTGTACACTTCATATATATTTTTCCATATTTAATGCATAACACACCAAAAATGCAGTTGTTATCTTAGGTTTACTGGCAATAATGCTGGCAATAATCACTGTGAAGTCAGTCAAATGGCAATGATATTTACTTTAAAAAGCTTTTCCATTTTATCAATGTTAGTGTTAGCATTTTATGATTCTCTACACATTTTGTACATACCTGTACAATTTACAAACTAAAATGTAGATTAGTATCATTGATGAGTGAAAAATAATGTTACTATGACAAATAAATATTTTCAAATAAAGATATGCTCAGTGAAATAGAAAAGTAAATTTTTAATTCAACTTTAATTCATAGTTTGTATTTTTTTTAAAGAATTGAAACACACTTTTAAAATTCAAAAAAATTTGTAGGTGCGTGTACCAACACATGAAGATGGTACATGTCTTTTCTGGGAGTTTGCTACTGACAGCTATGACATTGGCTTTGGTGTTTATTTCGAGTGGACGATAGCACCGAACAATCAGGTAAGAGAAAAATGAAAAGCAAATGCTTGTTGTACACTTTGAATAATTCACAATTATTTCACATTCTATGACCTGAAAATTATTCCGTAGCTTTTGTGAGAGAATTCTAAAACCATTTTCATTTCATGATGTGGGTGAGTGAGTATAAGCGCTGTCAATATTTGCCTTTACGTTGTAGGTGAGCGTGCACGTCAGTGAGAGCAGTGACGAGGAGGAGCTGGAGGACGAGGACGAAGCCGCAGCCGCAGCCGCAGAAGGTCAGCGCTTCTAATTCACATAAACTGATTCCATGAATCGTGGAATGAAGAATTTTTACTGTTTTTTAATTCTGTTGATATTGAATCCGGTCCGGAATTCTGCATTTTTACACACTTGAGTTTCATGAGCATTGCTTTCATTGTAGTCATTCGTCGTGTTTGATAATGTAAGTTACGAAACTGATAGTCTTTGCTGATAGTGATGACTGTCCCACAGCTGAATGTAGAGTAACTGGTGTAATAAAACTGTAGGTAACAGTTCAGCAAACCCAGGTGACGTGGAGAGAGGAGGCAGATTGAAGAAGGTCGACAACCGCCCGCCGACCGATGAGATCATTCCTGTGTATCGACGCGACTGTCATGAGGAGGTGGGGAACATTTTCTGTCATTTTGCTCATATACATATTTTAATAGGAAAACATCATTAATGGTTGTTTTGAGGGAAGCACATGCATGTATGTATATATACATATACACGCATACACACACGTTGATTCTTGATATTGTTACCATAAGCAAAATGAATAAAATTTAATATTTTAATGGATTATGTTAAAATTTTGCAGAAAGAAACTATCATTTGTTTGAATCTTTTTGTGATGAAATGAAAAAAAATGCTGTCGTTGTGAAAATTCCTTTGGAATAATGCAAATTACATTTGCAAATATTTAGATTGCATGATTTTACACTTTACACTAAATATGTGCAAGAGTTATTAGTATCAAACAACTACATTATTATATACATAATGTACTTACAATGTAATTAGTTCTGCTTTTATTTTAGGTGTATTGCGGGTCACACATGTATCCTGGACAGGGTGTCTATTTACTGAAATTTGACAACTCCTACTCATTATGGCGATCAAAGACA
The DNA here is from genome assembly GCA_019095985.1 of Streblospio benedicti. NCBI lineage: Eukaryota > Metazoa > Annelida > Polychaeta > Spionida > Spionidae > Streblospio > Streblospio benedicti. The sequence continues at coordinate 20,350,787 of CM032662.1, forward strand.
TTATATTACCGTGTATATTACACACGGTGAGAGTAACAAAATAGCTGTAGTCTTTTTTTTTATTCTACAAAAAAGTAAGAACATTGAAGTGTAACTTTAATAGTTTCCTTTGCCTGATATTCAGAAGCAAAACATGTATAGACTAAAATATTAACTCATCAAGTTATAAATGCAATATCTGTCTTAAGAAAAAATGATTTTGTGCGCAAATATTACTTTTTACAATGCATTTGCAGTTTGGGATATAACTGTATATATATGTACTTTAAAGATAGAAATCCTATATGGTAAACATTACTAATGAAAGATTCCTAATATTGGGAATCGCATTAGATACTGAAGTGATATGTATTGTGTTAATGATGTTGTATTTATAATGAATTATGTTGTACAATTTTGTTACAGATAATTATATAGGGACGTTTGACTAGGGTGAAATGTATGTTTTGTATGGGAGTTATTTGTTTACCAAGAGAAGTTGTATATCTTCTATACATACGGATCTGGATTATAATGATACATTTGTATATTAAGATTTGAATTTATAGTTAAGAAAATTTGTCTGTTTTTTTTTACCATTAGATTAATTTGTGAAAGCAATAGGAGACTTAACATAGTCCTAACAATTTTAACATTAAATTTTATGGATAGCATATTAGTGATTTGTTATATAGATATGTGTTAATAATATGAATATGTGCATTAATATTTATATTTTTTTTAATACATTGCTTAATTATGTATAAAAAATATAAGGGATCTCCTTTGTGATTGTCATTTTTGTTTGCATGAGAATATTATGTTTATTGAGTCTGATCTGTTTTTGAGGACAGAGTGCCTCAAAGATTTTTAATTGAGTATCAACATCAGTTGCTAATGTTATAAAAAGTAACTATGTTGTAAATGCAGAAATGTGAATGGAACAAATAAAATATTACAAAATACTGTATTTTCTTTTCTCTGTGTATACATTTATATTTGCATTTATTCACATGTACTATATCAATATGCCAATTGGATTATTTTCTGATCCATTAAACCCTGTGTCAGCTACAGCATTTGATACTTTCAAATATTAAGACAGATCTCTATGTACACATTTGATGCAACTAGTATTGATAAAGATCATTATTGTTTTAAACAACACCTTTAATTTTTAATGACATACAAATAGTAAAAAGCAAGTTTTGTTATAACACAAACATCTAAAATTCAATGGAACCTGCCACTGGTAACTAAAAATAAAAGATGAGATTTTTTTCTTTAAACTTTCATTTGGTTATATGTGATTATCCATAAATGTTCAAATAGTAACAAAGAAAATCACTATAAAATTTAACTAACTTCACTATACAATATTCATTCTGTCTCTATCACCGAGATTGGCTTCAGTTGAAATATGTAGCAAAGATTGTGATAGTAGCAACAAAGGCATTGTTACTGTATGTTACTGTTGCCATGTCATCAGTTGTAATGTCCCACAAACAACGGCTGGCCACATGAATATCCTGGTCGCACACTTGTCCCATTACCACATGCACAACCAACTGAAAGTTTTTAAAAACATATGTTGTCACTGCACTAATTCCTGTTTTTCTCTATTAAACATCATATTTTTCAAGAATGAAATGTATCTCATTAGAAATAAATATTTTGCTCAATACATTTTTATGCGTATTGATAGTTAAAAAACAAATGAAAATGTAAAAAAACAAGATCTACCTTATATCGCCATATCCTAAAGAACGAACTTTCTTCTTTTTTATATCATCACTCAAGAGTTGAACTATTTGTGCACTCTTCTTTGCATTGTAAATAGTCTACAAGTAGTTGACATAACTTTGAGATTGTATTTTAGATGAAAAATTGTTCTGTTAAAAATCTGTATAGTGTATTACTAATTAAGAATTTTGTAATGAATAAATTGAATTTTAATAAATACCTGATTTTGTAAGTAAAATTTTATACATTCCTCAAT
>CM032662.1:20361779-20384833 GCA_019095985.1 Streblospio benedicti
TACTGCGATGCGATTAAGAGTAGCGCTACACAAGCTCATTATCATAATTTATGCATATGTATGCTGGTTTCAGAAAATCAGCCTTAGTCAAGCGCGCATCGTTGTTGCAGATTAGTAACAGTGCTTTCGATACGCAGAGAGGTGAGAGGGCGATAATAAAGAGCATTATTGTCATCTTGATCTGGTGAGTATTCGATAGATTTCTTAAAATATGTAGAATATTATGGTCTCAAAGTGTGATAATAAGAATCAGCATCAATACTTTGAATAATAGAACCTTTTAAGTGCAACCGGCTGGTGCAGGTAACAATATATTTTGATTTTTTTTATGTAGAAGAACTTTATTCTGCTGGTTTACTCTGATTTCCGGGTAAAACGCAGTATGTTGCTTTATTACGAGTGAAAATGGAGCGTTTCATGTATTTTAACATCGACTCAAATTCTCCCATGACGTTAGATTTGGTCACGAGCTATTCCAGAATAAAATACATATATCACAACAATGACATTACTATATTTAAATTTTAGTGATGATAAAGATTAAATGTTGTAAAATTAAAGAACTGCCAAATTTTCGGGCCTGACGTGTAATTCAATACGATTTCCACCAAAAAACTAAAATCTCGAAAATCCCTTCTAATAGAAACATATATAAATTTACTGTGAAGCAACCTCCTACCCTCCGCCCCCAAATTTACCTTTCAAAACATTATTGCGCGTGCAACTCTCTACGGGACGCCAATGGTTTTATTTTAACGTTATTGCTGAGTTGAATACCCACATGTATGTGTATAACCATTTTTACATGATTCAAAATCGTACATTTTATAGTATAAAACTGATTAAAGTTTTCCTTGTTGCACATCTGCTTGAGACAGCTAAGAAAGAGAAAGTTATTATATGATTTATTTTTATGATAAAAAATAAGAAGACACAGGTAGTATGTGTTGTACCAGCAAAGCTGTGCTCTTTGACAATGGGTGATCTAGGTCCAGTTGTTGATGGGCGTAAACAAGAAACTAAATTATATGAATGCGATTCTTGAAATGCTTTACCTGTATAATATAGTGTAAGTTTGATTTATCAGCCATGGCTAGTAAATATATTTTGATTATATTCTTTTGTACATTGGGTGTATTCAGTTCAAAAATATATCATGTAACCTTACTTACCCTGCATGAAATTATTCACATTTTACAAATACTCGTACCATATCGCCGAAAATAGATATCAAAGTTATTAATAGTTTCAGGAATCTATAAACATAGCTTATAATAGTCTTGGTTATTTATACTTCCGGGGAGGCCCAAGTGAATTTGTGTATCAAGGCCTTGGTCAAGTTTGGAGAATAGTCAACATACCTACTCTGTAACATGACTCATTTCCTTTAAATCGAAAGGACAGTTTAATCTAGGCCCATTACTGGAAGTAATACAAAGCGGAACGACGACATTGCATTTTCGATCCTTTGTCAGCAACCATCTTTGTTTTATATAACACTGTTATACTGTTATGCAATCAACACTGTTTATAAACATTTAACATCCAAAATGACATATTAACTATAATCTCTCTTTTTTTCTATGGGCACGTGGCAAACAAATGTACATATTATGTGAATATATATACAAATAATGTGTCTAAAGACATCGATGTGAATTAACGCATTCTATATCTACGTCTAGTAAGTTGACATGTGTGCTTCATTCATTCTCAGATCCGATCTGGGGACCAATCAGTATTTGGCACCGGTGACCTTGACAGAGCGCTACAATGACAGGTCTGTCTCGACTGACTTGTCAGGCTAGCCCAGCCCGACCATAACATAACGCCGTGTCTAATGTACGTGTAATCAACGCTAGACACTTCCAATAAACACATCCAGTTCTCACAGCAAGGGGCCACGAAACGCAAGCATCTAGTGTTGGGTGAGTAATGGAAGAAGACTTTTGAAACACATGAGCCTGCAGAAATAAGTGGATGGAAGTTTTATATCTGGGTTTGACATCCCCATATCAGACTTGTATTGTAAAAGCTTGTTTCTGTCCCATCCACCATTTTCCCCATACTAGTATCCTGCTAGTATATCTTGTTCATACCCTAAATCGTGCTTATGGGGTCAATGTCCACATCCCACATTATTATAAACCATTCACAAATATGATCTACTTTTAGCTTTTGATGCACTGCTGCACTGCGTTCGAAAATCTCTTTTACTATGACAAAGTATGTCGGGGAGAGGAGGATGTGTAGATTATAAAAAAGGTAACTTGAATATTTCAAACATTCTTCAGATATTCTTAACGTGCCATGTGTATTACCACTTGTTTTCATAAACTTTCTTCAACGTCTAAAGTCAGACCCTTGTTGTTTGAAGTACTCGGTATTTTAAATTTCTAGAAAGCTTGTTAATATTCTAGAGACCCCTTACTCATAAGTAGCAAACCTGTTTTGTGTATACATTGTGATTAGATAGTCTAACACCTTATGTATAAACAAGCAGAGTACTACTATGTTCAGAATATTGTTATTTGAAGAAACTCCTGGTTTCTGTAATTCGTTATCCATGCATCCTACTCACAGTGCTTCGATTGTCTCATGGTAAGTTGGTAGTTTTGCATATGCATTACTGATTTTGAGAACCAATTTTCAAATATTTATATTTATGTCAGAATGATGGTAAGATATTCTCAGTGTGAAGTAGACAATGTATTCTTTCGAACGCAGTGTCTCTAATCAACAATATTATTTAACAGACAAAATATATGCAAATTTTGCAAACCCAAGTTAAACACACTACCACTTGCGCTGATGTTACTACTAGTGTTTATTTGTATGCGTCGTACTAGACTGCTTAAACACCGTATGATATCCTCCCAACAACGTTTTGCAACACTCAACATAAAGATCCACGCTCCAACACCGTGAGACAGTTGAATCACCGCTGTTGCTTGCGTTTCAATGGCTTGGGGCCCTGTTTATTTACACTTGCTTCTGGGATGCAATTTACCATATATACATGTCGTTTGTACTAGATGGAAACAGTAAGAGAGAGGATATATGTATTTCCTTTCTCATATAATGCGTAAAGCAAGAGGTGCTCGGACTACCTCCATAATCGTATATTTATGTTCTGCCAACAAGACCCTCTTGCACATTTAATACAGTTGCTCTCACATCATGTCGTTATTTACCAGACACTTGCTAGTGTGTTACGCTTTGAAGGAAGTCAATTTGCTTCCTCACTTGCTTGTAGACATTTGCGGTGCTCAAAGACATTGCGCATTTGTTTGTAGTTTGGGTTTTGATGGTGTCACTTGACATATATACTGTTTTGAGTCTGTACGCGAGTCCTAGGTGGTCAGATGATAATGAAGATACTATTTTACAGCAGAGACGGCCAAATCTAAACACGTGGCACGACTATGCTCTGTATGAGAGAACCGTTTGTACTAGGCAGATAAATAATATCAGCACGAAAGCAGATAGTGATGAGAATTTTGACCAGTTGTAAAGCTGCTACCATTATTTCCTTTGTGGGTCAAACGTCAGCAGTTTCTCATTAATCTTTCACCAGCAGTTACTCATAGATCTTCCAAAGATACACTAATCAGTGAGAATGTCATTGAAACAGAACAAAGTGTAATTTTACTAATAGGAATACTTCGTGACGGATGTGTTCCTGATCTGAAATTTATCTCTTATATAGGTGGTGCATGTGGAACACCACAAGCATGGTCTTCTTTTGTTACGTCTGTGAAGAGAAAGTTTGCAAATTACGAATGAGCACAATACCGTTTTCAACCATCGGAAATGTCAGACACTAGCCTTGTAGACAGTTAAATGTAACAAAAAGAAGAAATGGGAAGAAGAATGATATGATGAATAATTTTGCTGTTATTTCCCCTGTGCCATCGCACGCAACGCCACGTTAGTTGCATGACAACACATCGATGATGATACAATCAGCACAATATCTGCATTACAAGGCAGTGGTTTCCCGACACACGCCATCCGCAAATCTAGCACCCCTCAAAAAATACACAGTGAGGATATTACACGAAACCAAACTACTCGTACACGATTCCGACGGAATCATTCCGTGCGTTAGTTTACGTCCCTACACGCGGTTTGAAAATAATGGTTGCATCCCTGCGTCACCTTTGAAAACATTTGAAGAGTTTTTTGTGTCATTTTAACCACGTGCCATGTTAGGGCTGTTCTGTGCGACGTGCCTCGTGTCCATCGCTAACAGGATAGTTATATGTGTCATTTTAGAGGGGAGAGATGCAAATGTGACATGTACAAAAAACATTGTGTCGCGTTTACCGTATGCACAAGCCTTGACTTCATGTCAGATCATAATGCTGTGTTTGTGTTGTCAATAGTGATAATACTTGAGGGTGTGCGGCGTCTATAGGTTGGAGTTTTTGTATAACTTAGTACAATGTAGTTCTTTTGCTTGGTAATAGAGGGAGGTGGAGAAAAAACATGATTCAACTCGCACACAACACACACGTCTGCGACATGACAGTTCGGCAAACAGCAACGCTAATTTGAGAGTCTATAAATGTGGGTTGGGGTCCTGTTCCCACTTCCCACTTAAATCGTATTAAATATCCCAGTTCACAATTACATTTTAGCTATTTCCTACTGACCACTCAGTGCATGATTGCAAAATTTTCACTTCCTCATGTATGAATGCATGTCAAAATATGACCATCTTATTTTTCTTCATATGACCATGCCTTGCAAATGCATGAACAGATTGTGACAGTGACATATCTCTAAATCCAATATATAAAATTTATTCTTTTTCCTACATATTCTATATAGTCAGGGTTCCAATTTCCACAGTGTCAAGAGTCCACAAATAGGAGACAGTATCGTGAAAAATGTTCCCTTCCTGACTAAGATTTACGCTTCCAAATCAACAAACTCCATGTAATTTCAATTGAAACTGATGTCTAGGATGACTGAGAATATTTCTCCATAGAAGTAACTCAGATTTTTTCCCCTTCCTGACAACACAGATATCCGTACCCTGGGGATAGGACGGGTACTTATTGGCCCTATATATGATATACACCAATTACTTTACAAACTATGGCCCAAATAAGACTAACTGCTCAATAGTATGTACATGCTTACACATTATCATATACACCATAAGTAGTTTTCATTATTGTTGAAATGAATGCAAGTTAGTTTTACAAAATCATTACTTAACCACCATTTATTCGGTACTATAATGGACATTCTTAATCATTTCACATGCATATGATTTATATAGGTATAAACTTCATTTAACAATATTTTTTGTCTTTAGTGAACCCAGTATCCGTGAAAAAAAACATTACTATGCAGAATTATGTGCCAGTGCAGAAGGTGCGCAAAAGATTCTAGGGTCATCATATTCTGTTCTTCTGTTGGGAATTGGACTAGAACGTCAACATCACATGTCTTGTGGACAGTGAGTTTACTTATATCCTCAAAATATGTTCATGATATTCAATCAACTGCTTTCATTTAATCTTACTCTTCAAAATAAACACATTTGTATTGTAGCTCAAGGGTGTCATCTACGTACAAAGATAGAAGTATGTATGAGGTACTGTTCATATTACGAAGTAAATTTCCTTTTTTTTTTGTCTTTTTCTTTTTGTTGGCATGTGAATGATTAGTAGACATTCAGATATACAGTATGCAATGAACATTCTCTGTGTGCCACATAGATATCAATTTTCTCATTTTATCTTCTCAAAGATTCTTGTTGGTAGTATCTTCAAGAATACTAGTATTTTTAAGGTGCTTGGTAGGACATTTATCTTTAAGAGTATAATTAAGTCACACAAGTACTTGATTACTATATAGATGCACAACAAGATTTCAAAGTGACTGTATCCTTCAGCACACTTAACATTCTTCTGAAACCCAAAGACAAAACTAACGCAAGGAAAAGTGATGTGATTTATAACAACCGCTGATGTGATTTATGACAACCGCTCCTATTGACTCAATAAAAACCTTTGAAACCGGGACGGAAAGAACAATTTCACCCCAATAGCACTGAAATCAGTCATCTAGATCCACATTTAAGGTCATTGGTAAAAACACATTTAAGGTTATTGATAGACAAACCAAGTTACTCCATAGAAAAAGATGATGGCACTCAAGACCCATCAATATCATCCAGAGTTTAATCTCAGGAAGGTGCGAATGACCCTATACCTGCTGGATGCAGTGCTGTGTGACATCACGGCTGCATCACGCTAAGTCACTCTTGTGAAAATGGTGTAACATATTTCCCCCATTGAGTATTGGTTCGACAGTTGGAACTAACTTACTTGCACCCCTCACAATGTTTTTTCAATCGTGAATGAGGTTAATCAGCGATGCTACTCCAGTGCCATACCTGGGGATAAAATCTGTGGTCTTCTTTAATCAGAATTTCAGAATTTCAACTTTGTCTCCCTCAAACCTTTTCACCAATAATTTTACCACAATACCAGTTGTTGAATATATGAAGGATGAAATAATGTTTATGATATGGCATATGATTTAATTTCAGTCCTTGTATACATACTGTACCTTTGTTGTGTGGATCGCATTTAAAAGGAAAGATTTTTGAAACTGTTAAAAAGAGATATGTAGGTAATAAAAGCTTAGTTTCATATGTTCACAGTTATTAATGCCAATTTTGATGATTTGTTTTATATGCATTATTCATTATTCAGCAATTGTGTGTACCAGTAATTGGATACATTCTGTAACATTCTTATATCTTTTACTTCAGAATGCTGAGATCAGAAACATTTAATCCTGCAATTCGAGTAAAAAATGCTCCAGATCCAGGTAATAAAAAGTACTTTGTAGTAGCTAAATTCAATATAAAATATACCGCAAATTGCTGGTTAATAGTCCAGGGAATTATTTGGATAACCCTTGAGGGCGATGTGGTGATTATTCAAGTTTTAAAGATTATGTTCAGTCATGTATAATATATATTTCTAAATCAACAAGAAAATACCATGCTGTCTTTTCTATTAAAATATGTCATATAAAATTTCATTTAAGCTGATGCTATTCACTTGATGTACCATATCTTTTTAACGGCAGGCGTGCCGTCACATTTAACATTGGAGGTGTAGGCAACTTCTTACAGGGTCAGGAATAATTAAGCACTCAACCGCTCATTTTGACTGTTTCATAGCAAGCTGTTTATTGTATTTTTTTATATTGTTCTAGTTATTCTATTTGGTCTGTTTGAATCATTAAAATATCTTAATTTAATGTTCAAAACATGCTTGTTCAGCCACTAATCATATGAAATGAAAGGATGGGATCCTGTGAAATATCAATTTCTGTTCAAAACCACCATGGGGAATTAATTCAAGTATAGTCATTTATTCAGCTATTTATGGTAGATGAAGTGATTTAATTGTAAAAATATTCTTGACAAAATGTGCATTGAAATCTACGATGATTTGGCTGAACGACCATCATTTTAAAGTGATTTGCTATTTTCGAGTCAAGTCAATCTAAATTAGAGAAGCTGTAATAATAAAATATTTCCTTACACCCTAATGTTACAACATGCACATATTGCTTATACCTTGATTTTTTTATTAACATTGAATTCACAGATAAGTAAACATGACTGTAACACATTAGTACGTACCGGTACTTGATTACATTTACCAGGTAAATTGAATGGTGAAGAATTTCAATTGCTATATTTGTTTCAACCAGATTTTATAACTTTCAAATCACATTATTTAGAATCTGATGATGAGAAAGACGAAAAAGAGAAAAAGGAAGAAAAGAAACTTACACCTGCTGAAATGAGACGTTTACAAGGGTAAGAAACTAAAGATATTTCTGCAACACAATTTTTACTATTGATGGCTCATTCACATCACAATATCAAACTCCTAATAAAAAGTACAAAACCATTTAGTTCGTGCATGTAAATTCTTAAGTATCTAAAATAAACCACAAGTACCAGGATCAAGGATGATGATTAGTAGTAATAACACAATATTTGCAAATCTTCTCAATGTAAGGCCAATTCATGGGCACCAGCATCAAAAGAAGTGATTGATAGATATGAATGTGATGTGAATTAAAAGGTAATGAGTTTGAACCCATCCTTCCTTACTATTAGTTCTTAAAAATACATTTAAGTTGTATGATTTTGTGATTCTTTTTCTTCAGAAAAAGACCTCCAATCAAGAGTATCATTAAGTAAGTTTAATACATTTTTTTCTATAATAATACTGGGGAAATGTCCATGCATAAAATGCTCTACAGTAATTTGATAGTTTTATATTACTAGATCTAAGTAATTTACAATGACATATTAAACTTGTACATTGAATGATTGAATTCATTGTATGAATGCACATTTTACATTATTTTAGCCAACGTTCCCCTGCTTTAGTGTCAATATTACCATCACCAGCAGAGGAATCTAATTATCTATTCAAGCGGGCTGGTGCTCTTACGCCAACGTACGTATTATATTGGCTTCATGGTAATGCATAAATTATGTAGATGTTGCCTTTGGACCTGTTTGTCTTTAACATTTAGAACTCAAGCAAATAGCAATTTTCCTCTTTGTTACTTTACATTATAAATGACTACATACTAACTTGAAATTTCAGATAACTAATTTTTCTTTTATTTACTCCCTTCATGCTTGTGTTGAACGAGCAAACTGTATTTCTAATTGACATGATTTAGGTAATTTTGTTATAACACAACAATGTATGATTCTAACATGTGTATCATTTAGAAACATTATGTTTATTAACAGAAGTCTGGGTCAGATTGGCAAAGAAACCGATGAAGATGATGAAACTGACCAATTGAAAGCTCTACATCTTGCTTCTACAAGCAATTTAAAGTATGGCTTTGTTTTTATATTGCTAAGGACATTGAGCAATGTAATATTTAATTTGTCTTTATTACCCAGTATTTATTTAAGCCTATAGGAATGAAATTTTTTTTTAACCAAAATGAGAAACAATGACATTTGTAAATTTGATCTATAGTTATTCTATAATTTATTGTATTCCGATTTTAGTTTGTGTTATTTTAGAAGAAAAGAGTTGCAATTGTTAAATCAAAAATCTGCTTTTAGAACTGGCATAATAGGTGAGCCTATGAGTCATTTCAACCCTATAACCCTTACACCACTTGGGCATGATAATGAGGAAGAAGACGATGAGACCAAAGCAGCAGGCCGAAGAGAGTATGTGCTTTTTACCTTCATGTTGTCTATAGCTGGTGTAGATATGTATTTAACACGAGTACAACTTTACAATTGTTTTACAACTGCATTGAGAGAATGGAATTCTATATTACTGTACAATTAATTCTAATCATGCAGGAATTAAAATTTAGCAATGATACATAATTATTTTAACTTAGACTGATTTTCTATTTTTTCTCATTTAACACTGACGTGTAGTTGTGAAAATAAGTGTCATATAAAAACAACAATAATAGGTTTATGGTCCTATTGCAGTGAATTGTTCATATGAGTCTAGAATACAATTTAGATATATATCATTCTCACAGAAAATTTAGTTCATCCTGTAGAAACTGCCCAGGGAGTATTATGAAACTCTGTCAGACATTGGTGTGCTCTGTAAGAGGGTCTACTGTTTCTGGGGGTTTTCTTCACTTGTCTGGCATACGCCAATTTTTCTCATTTGTCTGTTGCTCAGAATCTTATCAACTAGATCACATCTGATCACATTATGTAATTTATAAAGGAAATCATGATTCTTAATTTCTTCTCTTTTTGTGTACTTTAGATCCACTATTGCATCATCTCATAAAACACCTCAACCACAGCAAAAAGGTAAATCTTTTCCATCTCATCTTCAGTTGTTGTTTTTTTGTTTTTTGTTTTTTATTTACTAGATGAGTGTCTGTACAATGTATTGGTCTAATGGACCTCAGATTTAATCATTTGCAAATTAGAAACCATTATTACAGATAAGTAGGTGGCTAATTAAAGGTATTCACACATTGAGTGGCTAATTAAAAGTATTCATACATTGGCAACCTTATTTTATTGTTTTTCACTATCCACAATCCATTTCAGAACCAAATATTACAAGAGAAGTCACAGCTGCCTCAGCTGTTACAGTTGAAGCTCTTCCTGATGATGAAGATGTCTGAATCTTATTAAGTGGAAGCTGAGTGATATAAACGTGTGAACTAAAATCTAATGTTGACATTAATATATATGGATATCTGTGATATGTTAACGAAATATTTATATTAGATGTTTGTGCACTAAGTAATGTGAGTGTTTGTGTGTATGTAATGTTTAGAATCCATGAAAAGTATGACCGTGTTTAGTGAATATAAGTTTGTGTAATTATTATCAATAAGTTTGTATGTTTTATGTGATTCTCGCAAAAATAAAATTAGAATAATGTAAGCTACAATCGTCATTTCTATATTACATGTATCTTGAAAATGAAGCCTTAGAACAATATAAGAATGTCTGACCATCCAAAAGCCCATGGGTTTCTAGGTTAAAGATGGACGATAATTGACTGGTATTTACATGAATGAGCTTCAATAGTCTGGATACTTTGAGATGTGTGGTGGGTCTTTAGATATTTGGTATAATCAATATATTGGGTAGGCTTTTGCAAAACAATTACCTTGGGACGGTTGTATGCGGCAGAAGATACATATATAACAATTTGTAAGATACATATATAACAAATTGTAAAAGAAATAAAAGTAAAATGTAGATGAAACAAGTTGTTATAATACATTTATTTAGATTCTTTTGCATGTATTTCCATTGGTTATCGTGCTCCAGAACACAATGCCTTGTAAAAAAAAAGATGTATCAGGACTGTCCTTATACATTGTATATGGTTAGTTCTCAGCCGGCCTATTTTTAACCCCGTTTCAAGATGCACTGATTCTAATTTATCAGACAAAATAATGGCAGTGTTCGTACATATCAAGTCCTTTTAAATGTGCCTATTTTGTTATATTCTGTGTTTGATTTGGGACACACTCTAAATCAAGAATGATAATCTCTAGATGCGCCAAACTCACAGAAAAAAATTGTAACAACATGATATTCAATCTTTCTTACAAAATCATCATTTTCAAAAATGAGGTTTATGTTGTGCGCGCCACAGTAATCAAGTATGTGTACCCTGTTATTGGTGCACGTATTTCAATCTATGTTATACACCTGTATGAAACTAAATGTTTACGAAGATAATTTATAAATATGATGATAATGGACCATTCTTTTCAGTCCGTTTATTTGAAAACAGTGTTGTAATTGTTTTAGAAAAGAATGATAAATACAAAAGCGGGTGAGTTTGTAATATGAATTATTTTATTGGGATTCGTTCTTAAGGCGTATCATGGCTCAAGAACTTACCCGATAAAATAATTCATGTTACAAACTTACCCAGTTTTGTCTATATAGAATTATAATCATGATCTCTAATTTATGATCTTTATTACGGTACCTGCGTGGTCGTCTTGGGAAGTAACATCTGTCCACATTAGACGTGTTCTTAAATGAAAGGATCATTTTATATAAGAATAAGAAAATGGGAAAGCAAAAACATATCCACATGGACAGGTTTCACTGCACAACTTTTCACTGCAACCTATACTCAAAGGAAAAATGAATTTTGCTATACGTACAGTGTTTTTTTTTGTTTTTATTTTAGTGTACTTACTTCCTTTATTTAGTAAAAAAAAAAACTTTAAAATAATTAAACATTTCATATATAAACATAAGAGTAGTTCACAAATAAAAGAGTTCACAAATAAAGGACGTAACATATACAGAAGTATCATTCAAAGATTATATATCACGAATTATTTTAAATATAAAATATAGTATTCATTTCATTATCCAACCCAAATTTTCTATGATTTATAGTAATGTTACCAATGGCCTTATTTTAAAAGTGTGTCATTTCAAATTTACAATTCTGTACAAAATCTTTAAAAAAAATCATCTACACGCTTACAAAGATCTTTGCTATATTTGACATTATTTATATTTTTCCATAAAAACCAATTGCAGCTAAATAAAATCCATTTTACAATTAACCTTATATATTTACAATTAAATTGATGCCCAAACAGTATCGTTTTCTCATTAATATGAACATGCTCTTTCATGGCATTGAATCGATCTCCAGTTAATGTTTGTAATCAACAGCTTTTGTGCGATAAATGTTTACTTTTGAAATCAGCCATTTGAATTTTTCACTGCAAACAGGCTGAAAATCAATCTTGAGCAATATTTCTTTCGTCCATACACTATAAGAATACCCCTGGCACATATTGTAGGAATTGACCACGAGATTGGAGTGTCAATGGGAAAATTGAGCATGCTGACGTCTGATTTGCCCGAACGAAGTGAGGGTAAATCAGACGTCAGCATGCTCAATTTTCTCATTGACACGACAATCGAGTGGTCAATCACCATTCTGTGATGACTAAAATCCATTTTATTTTAAAATAAATCATATTATAACGTTCTCATTGCAAGTCAATGCGGAGACCACTAGCTACTACGGCGCTAGTCTAAACTTTTGCTCTCCTCTACACGGGACACGCCTTGCGACGTCAGCGGCTGTATTGATAATGTGACGAGTTTAGACTAGTGCCGTAGTAGTGGTCTCCGCGCGCTCTGGAGCGTTCATTCCATCGCATAATTGAGCACACTGATTGACCAATCAGCGTGGGTTATTGGCGGTGATTTTTGCACGGAATGATAGAATGATGTGTTTTATCTCCACTCATTGATTTCTGCTGCTAAGTCTGCAATACATAACCACCCCCCTTCAAAATTGGTGTCATCTGATAGAAAATGATGGATATTGTGGCTGTAAAGGCGTAATTCAGACAACATATGAACAGGAATATATCTCAAAGTTGACAGAAACAGATTACACTAATCCTATGCTTTTTAAAAACATATAATTTCACAAAAAATACTTAAGTCGTGGTAAGCTGTAATCAACACTTTTCTGATAGGAGCAAACCAGTTTCTGTGGATTTGGAGACTTAACACAGTATATAAGTTTATAATCTAGATGCAATGCATAAGGTAGTTTTCAGTCAAGTATACACAGCTGACCCACATTAAGCTTGACAAAACAATATAAGGCAAAATATCGCTTATTTTCTGACAGTAAACAACTATGTGGAAGGAGGGTCTTCAACTATTGCAGACTTTGCAGCAAAAGTTAGACTATGCAAGGGAACATACACACTGTTCATGGACACTACAGATATTCCCATTGTCCATGGACCAAATAAATTGAGCCAAAGATAGATATTCACATTACCTACAGTAAAGAATCAAAACCTATTTCAAAAGTAAACAATTACCGCACAAAAGCTGTTGATTAAGCACATGAACTAGAGATCGATTGAACACCTGTCTTTTATCTTGTTCCATATTATACATATTTTTAGACATTTAAAAATTATATGAACAATATTTTCATCGTTCATGTTACATAATGTACACAGTCCATTTGCCATATTCATATGTTTTAGACGGGTTTCACAAAATATAGCTCTATGTATCATTTTAAATTGAATATTGAAAACTTTTTTATTGCATATAAATTTTGTTTCCATCAAATTCATAAACATTTCTTCACATGATAATTCAGAATAAAAAAAAAAAAAAGATTCCATTTTTCTTCTCAGTTTGGTACTTTAGTTGGATATAGGAAGGCTTGATAAATATATTTATCAGTCTTTTGCATATATTTTCAGTCGATATCAACCTCCAGAACTGCCTTGTAAAAATATGTTGTATCAGGACTGTCCATATACGGATTCCGTATATGATTAGTTGTCAACCGGACTACTTTTGCCCCACTTCAAATATATTCATGAATCTAGCACACCTACTACTATTAGGGAAACCTCTTTTGATTTTATTAAACTACAAAGAAAAGCTCCAAAATCAATGAACATCAAAGAGATGCACAGAACAGCGTGCGTAGCAGTCATACGGCCGACGTAACTGTAGAGCAGAAATCCGACCATAGGCGTCTATATGTCAGTATGTCTGTATGTCTAGCGAGTGACTGCGCTGTGTTCTGTTATGATTATGCAGTGTATTCCTACACATTATTGCATTTTGTAATTCATTAATAAATTACCTTGTTAAATGTGTTGAATATATACCAGTTTATTTTTAAACAATAGTGTAATTGCTTAGAAAAGACTGATAAATACAAAAACGGGTTCGTTGTGTAACATTGATTATTTTATTGGGCTCGTTCTTGTGGCGTATCACGGCGAGCCCGAAGGGCGAGCCATGATACGCCCCAAGAACCTGCCCAATAAAATAATCAATGTTAACAACTCACTTGGTTTTGTCTATTTATGTTTTAATTTTAGAAAATTGATTTCTTTACAGTGTTGTGGGGTGGGTGTTGGGAAACATCACTTTGAAAAAACTATCCATTGATTTGGAATGTATTTTACTTGGGTATGAAAAAAGTCATAGTGAACATTCTATGCACTGCAGTTATGGATCAGGAACATTTCTTGTGTGCTGTAAAATTTCTTACATTTGCTACATTTTGAAACTTTGATTCTATTCTCATAATCAAGAACTTTCTCATTTAAATGTCTTTTTACAGTTGGTGGAACGAAATTAGGTTGTAAAAAATCAACTTTGCAAGTAATAATTGTGTCAATACAATATTCTAAAAGTGACTTCATTCCATTGTAAACACTGCTATCTTCTCCATCTCTGAACCATGGTGTAACATTTTCCCACAGATTTGTTCTTCTCAACCGTTTTTCTAGAGCTTCAAAAGTAGCATTTTTACCTTTCAAACACACTTTCAATGGAGGTGATGATAAACTTTTATTTTTTGAAACATTCAAAGTTTCGAGGTTGGTCAGATTTAACAAATCTGTGGGTAAATACTTAATATGATTTGCAGATAAATCCAATATAACAAGATCAGGTAGATGTGCAATGAACCGTGGGACATTCACAATCATGTTATGAGACAGATCCATTTTTTGTAGCTTCTTTAAATAAATAATAGACCATGGTATATTTTCTATGTAGTTATCTCTAAGGTTAACTTCCACAAGCTGGTCAAATTTTCCTATTGATATCGGTATTGCAGTAATATGATCATTTCCTGAGAGTTCGAATACGTTTACAACTTTAGGATTAGTATGTCTGTCTAATGCTTGAGAAAATGTCTCATCATTCAGCGGTTTTCCAGTTAGACAAAATGAATGTTTATCATAATGAATTATGATTTCATCAATGGATACATGTGGGTATGGTGTTCTTGGAGTTCTTACATCAGCAGTATCTTCATTTTCCAAATCACTTTGGTGATCACTTGATCTTGTGCGGAATATTGCAATAATATTCCCCATTATTGGAATGTTGAAGTTAATTCAGATGACACCCGTGTCACATTTTTTCTGAAAAAGAAAAAACACAATAAACCAGTGTATACCCTTTATTGTGTGAAACATAATGATGCACATGCAAGTTATTTTTTACCATGTAGCAAAAGCTTGATCAGCAAAAGCTTTATGGCATTGAGAAGAAATACAATTTCTCAATATATTTGAGGGTGGCTACTAATGCCCTAAATGACTGTAAGATGCAGAACTGGTGCAAATTTCATGAGCTCCTACCAGGACTTACCAACAGGCACATATATGTGTAGCTTCAGGTGACTCAATAAGGTAAGGAAGCTGGAGATACCAGGAGTGAAAGGCACGGGAAAACCAAAGTGGACTTGGCACACAGATGTGCAAAAAGATCTAGCATGTATGAGTATGAGTCAAATCGACCCATAAATAACTGAAAGGCTTGGAGGGGACACATGTGAAGTAAAGTAGGCACCCAGAATGAGGAGCAATTATCCGGGAATAATCAGCACCTGTCTAAATATATTTAGGATTTGATTGATTGCAATTGATTGATAATAGATCCTTCTGGGGTGGGGGGAGAGGGGGCGCCAAGGGGCGGGGGTCTTACTCCCCCCCCCCCAAAAAAAAAAAATGATACTTGTGTGCTACCAGGGGTATGAAATTAGTACCTAGAAATATAGTGCTACCGCCGAAGATATCAGACCCAAAAATATAATGAAGTTCGGAACTAGTACCCAAAAATCATGAGACATAATTTTTGGATACCATTCATAATGTTACTGAATTCGAAGGACGATGCGAATTAAATATAATGGATGGGGAAATTATGACTCAAAGTATAGAATAAATAGAACAGAATAGAAACATTTATTTCGGATTAAATTCCATAGAAAAGACATAAGATATACATATATACATAAATAAATAGTAAATAAATAAAATTATGCATAAAATCACAAACATATCACAGAATGTACAGTTGTTTTTTCCATTCTAGATATAATATTGAATTTGGGTACTGCCAGCAGTCAAGTAGAGTCTGAACTAAAACGTTATTACACTTTTCAATTCTATTTTTAAAATTTAAAATGTACTTCCTAATATTAACATCAAAAGCTCTAATATTGTTCAACAACATATTATGTGATATTTAGGCTCTTCTATCTAAATTAAACAACATTCTAAAAATTCTGTTATAAGATGTCTTAAGTTATAAATACTGTATTTACTCCATAGATGGGCACAATACATATTAGAACAAAAGGTCTTAAAAAGTAAACTTTTTACCTCATTACTACAGTGTCTAACACATTTTATGACAATATTGCCCTGCTGTAAAAACTAAGTATTTGTTGATTAATATCACTGTCATCTTTCATGTCACTGGATATGTAAAAACTTATGTACTTAAATTGTTCAACAATCATTACATTTTTTCCATTTATAGTAAAAACAGGGAGTTTGACCTTGTCCTTGTTTGGCTGAATACACATTATTCTAGACTTATTAGGATTATATATAATTTCATTGTTGGATGCAAAGCGTTTACATATTGTTATAAGTTTTTGAAGAGCACTAGGAGATGGTGCTAAAAGTATGGTATCATCTGCGATATCACCTTGATGCTTCCAAGGCTTTTGACCGGCTAAATTTTTGGGTGCTTTTTGACAAGCTTTCAAAAAGGGGCATGCCTGTAATTATTGTCAGGATTCTTATCTATTGGTATACAACTCAAAATTTCTATGTTCGATGGGGATCTAGTGTCAGTGAAGCTTTTAAATCATCAAATGGTACCAGGCAGGGTGGATTCATTTCACTGCACTTTTTCAATGTATATGTTGATGACTTATCCAGTGCTCTCAATGAACTTAATGTTGGGTGTTTTATCAATCATATCTGTATCAATCATTTAATGTACGCAGATGATACAGTTCTTATTGCCCCATCTATAAGTATTCTTCAACATTTTATTCTTGTGTGCGAGAAGTATGCTAGCACTTCTGAGATTATATTTAATGTCAAGAAAACTGTTTATATGTGTATCAAATCTAAAATTGTGCTCATGTCTAGTGTACCTAAACTATTACTTCTTGGTCAGCCGGTTAAACTTGTTGACAAATATAAGTATTTAGGTGTCACTATGACAAGTGATTGTAAAGATGACGCAGATATTTCTAAATTGCGTTGTAATTTATATTCTCGGGGCAACAGTGTTATTCGTAATTTTAAGTCATGCAGCGATGATGTTAAGACTCACCTTTTTAAGACTTATTGCACTAGTTTTTTTACTGTTCACATTTGCGGTGTAATTTTACTGCAGATTCTCTGCGTCATATTAAGGTTGCTTATAATAGAGTTTTTAGGATACTGATGAACCTTAAGCACCGTATCAGTATATCAAGAACTTTTTTAGACTACAATGTTCATCATTTTGATATAATAATGAGGAATGCTATTACTGGGTTAATAAAGAGATTAGAATCCTCTGAGAACAATCTTGTGCAAGCTATTACTAAGTCTCAGTTTTATACTTATAGTGGTTTGTTCACATATTGGAAGACTGTGACATTTTAATACTGTGTTAATTTTCTCGTCCACCCAACTTTATTTTTATTTTATTTATTTATTTATATCTTATTGCTATGATTATACATTTATACAAATTCTGTAAATGTATATTATCGAAATAAATTATTCTTATTCTTATTCTTATTAACATTTGAAAAATTATACCGTAGCGTGATAAATAAGTTCAGCGACCCCCCAAAAAAAAAAAAAGGAGTCAGAAAAGTTGGACGACAGCCCCCCCCCGTATCATTATTTATGATCGTTCCCTTAGTCTAATATTGTGATGTCAGATCAATATTTGACAAAAAAGTATATACACATTTTATGACAACCAAAAAGCAATGGATTCTTAAATAAAACAATTACATATACTAGACATAGACATATAATAATGGCATATAATTAGAAAATAATACTCGTACAAACCTGTTTATGTAGCAGATAATGAATCATTCCTGTTTCCAGTACTTCTCAGGACACCTGTGTTTGTTGACATGCATGCGCAAAGGAAATGCGCACTGGTTGTGACGATATCCCAAATATGAGTGAAACAAACATAAATGGTTGCGAAAACTCCCCCAAGTTCGATCCATGGGCCCCACCGACGACAATAAAACCAATTCTAATGCCAAGGATTCCAGATCCTAGACAAGACTTTAAAAGTTCAGAGGATTACATAGCTTCATTAGGTAAATTGACTTTTTAAAAGTATGGCGATAATAGAGGAATATTTTGT
Source organism: Streblospio benedicti (assembly GCA_019095985.1). Taxonomy (NCBI): domain Eukaryota; kingdom Metazoa; phylum Annelida; class Polychaeta; order Spionida; family Spionidae; genus Streblospio; species Streblospio benedicti. The sequence goes on from CM032662.1 coordinate 20,380,537, forward strand.
AGGAGCTCTGTATAACGTTCGTACCAGTATATCTAGATTTAGTGTTATTCTTTCAGTATTATCTAATTCATGATTATTGTTAACATTTTATGATGTTATTTGTATTATGAATATTACTAATAATATATTGAAATTTAATCTATTAGAACACCAATCGCACTTTTCTTCTGTGCCACTTGATATAGTCAAATGGAAGATGTGTCTTCAAGCTATGTCAATATAGTGGGTAGGAGCTTGCTTGTCATAGAAGAGAGAGAGAAGAATATAATTGTAACCAATCGCACTGAACATTGCAATAAGGATCGTCTATGAGATGATCATGGGTTTCTTCTCAAGAGAGAAGAGCCGCATTAATTGGTAACCTCAAAACACAGTAAAGGAGATGCATTAGAAAGAGGGAAATATCGTGGTCAAAAGCTAACTGGAATAAGTAATGAAGATCTTTAACCGTCGGCCGAACACGGTAGATTCCTGCAAATTACAGCCAATTCTATAGTGTGCACAATTGGTGAGCCGATAGCACATACAATCGTCAATCGCCATCAATCCCCCAAGAACTGATCTACTTTTCATTGGGGGTGGGGGTGCGACTCTCCTAACAAGCTCGGCTGAAACATTGCCCGCCTCGCTCACCAGGTTTGAGGCGAGTAGAGATGAGTAGACATGAGAGGCTGTGCGATTAGGGACAAGTGCTCCAAAAGATTCAACGAGCAGCCTGGTGATCCATTCGCAGCCCAAGAACACAGCCCAATCTGACCGGAGTAGGGATGAGTATATGCGAGTACTGCCAGGGGCCGTATTCTTGAAACGTGATAATAGTAGAGCGATAGTGATAATGATAATACCATGATAATAGCTCAAAAAATTATCACGCTGATAATGGGTAGTATCAGTATTCTTTGAACGCATTATCAGCTTGATCACTCGACGTGAAAATGCACTCGAGATAAGCAACGTTATCGACTTTCGTTGAAAAGCGCAATCGGCCACAAGTACCGCTATGTTAATAAACAGTTAAATGGGGGTATTATACTTGGTATGATGGTATAATCAGAGAAATTTTTTGGACTGACATGCAGTTTTGGCTTTGATTTCATGTCAGACAGAGGTACCACAGACCCATCTTCATACTTAGACAACTGCAAGAAAAGTACCATAGGCCCCACTGTTGATATGGCAGATATCCGAAAAAAGTTGTATTTTTACGTTTGTTATTGCTTGTTTTGAGGTTTACTTTCATTTTCAGAAGCAAAGTTGAAAAAGTTGAAGAGTAATAGTGGGAAAAAAGCATCCAAAGATATGATAGATTCCTTATGTCAAGTGAAAGAAGACCACATGAAACATCTTACAGATGGTACTGCTAATTCATTCATTGATAATTATGACGATGAAATTGAAGAAAAGCATTCACGCATTGCCCAACTTCAAAGACGGTAATTTATTTGAATTACTGTACAATGTAACGTTATAGTAATTTAAAGACTTTTTAAAGTCATCAAAGTTGATTGCTTTCTGGGGATTACCCACCGTTTTACTTCCACCTAAATATGGGAGGGAATGCTGCTGCTGCTGGTGCTGGTGCTAATGTTACTAATGCTGTTGCGAATACTGCTGCTAATTCTGCTGCTAATTCAGCTGATGCTGATGCCTAGAATCAAATTTGGATCTATTTATATAAGCAACAGCCCCACCAGAAAACAAATATAAGTACTCATGATGTTTATGTCAACTTTTTCATCCTTTAATGCTTTAATTGCAACTAAACCTGGCTAAAGTTAACATCTTTATTGCCCATGAGTCAACATTTATCTATCGATGATGTGATCTCCTAGCACTTTTGATCTAGTTGCAATGTATTCAATAGCTATTAGCTTTTTCCCAAATTATTGAGTTCCGTATTCGTTCGTTTAAAGCCTATAGACGTTAATTGTTTTCAAAATGTCTTCAAATAACCTTGTAAATGAGGGAGGGATCTATATCCGTATGGAGCCGTTAATAAACGCAAAAATGGTGTTCAGTACATAGGCCTATTCAATACACATTTCTACGTATATTTCTACTTACCGTCAAATCATATGTGATATAGGTTATTATGCCAGTTTAATTTGCGCTACAACTATGCAGCAAACCATTGTTACAGTAAGCTACGCTAAAGAAAAAGTCCTCCATATAGTCATAGCATTGCTAAAAGAAAATATTTGAAAAAAATATACCGTAGCGTGATAAAAAGTTCAGCGACCCCCCCAAAGGAAATCAGAAAAGTTGGACGACCCCCCCCTTTTTGGACAACCCCCCGGAATCATTATTTATGATCGTTCCCTAAGAAAAACCTAATATTGATTTTGTTTTTGATTTAAGTCTAGCCTGAGGAATTTCGCCAGTTAACACTGGTTAAAAGTGGTGTTATATACCCACGGTTAGATTTTGTAGCATTGAATATACATACATTGCATGTACAGAGTAAAAGAGATTCCCGTAGAGTGATGATGTGGTATGGTTGTTTTCAGAAAATTAAATACTAACCCATTATGTTACTTCAATATAGATTGATTCCTGAACAAGCTTTGTCATCTGAAGAACTCAAAGTTTTAGTGGAAAATGATGAATTGGGGAAATTGATGGAAGAACTGATGGCTGAAATGGAGCAAGAGAGAGAAATCTTGAAACACGAGGAAAATAAATTGACAGAAAAGAAGGAACTTCCCGATTCAGCATGCGTCAATCAGTCTTCAACACCAATGATCTCTGATCAATTTTCTCATGAAAACATGAAAAATATACAGGACACACAAAATATGGAAGTTCCAACAAATGAAACAGACAATTCTAGAAAGATAGACACCAATGTAGGAACATAGGAAGTACAACATCCAAATGAATGATATCATTTGATTATTTTGTGGAAAACCCTTGGTCTAATTTTTGAGTCATCAGAAGTTAACGATGTGACCAAGTTGGGGAAATATGATACTTCTTTGTCTTAAATTTGACCCAATGCAAGCTAGTTCATAATAAATTTTGGAAATTATATCTGCTTAAATATCTATTTCTATTGAGAAAAAAAGAGTAACTGAATATTGATATATAATTCTCAATATTATTCAGAATTCTTTTTCAGAATCCAATAGACAGAAACCACATATTTGTAACCCTGTTAGATTATAATTTCATTCCTTTTTAGAGAAATTATATCAGTTATAATGAAGTAGAATATCTAGTTTGAAACTAGTTACAGAATACAAAATTATGGGCCCAAATGAACTGAATATTGATTATAGAGATTCTCACTATTATTGGGAGGTTGGATCGTGTTTTTTAATACATATATTGAATGTTATATTGATGGTTTTATAATATATATGATGTTAGAAAGATGTGTAGAATATTTATTTACTTTATTAACCCGTTTACAATAATAGCAATAAACGGCTGTTCAATCAGGGATGTCTTGTGTCTATAAAATGTATTTCTGTAAAATCATTCCACTATTTGGTTAAAGATGTTCATTGTAATCTTTTATATAAAAAATGTGTAATGATTTTATTAAGAGTGTTCTAATATTTCATATAAATCCAGATGAAAGTCACGTTTGTCAAAAGTAGCCAGTACAGAATGTAAGAATGTAACATAAAAAATATTATATTTAGTTTATTTATCACAGCAACATTCTTCAAAAACTACCCAGATAATTGGACACAACATACAAATTCGATTTATGTGGCTCCAACTTAATAATTTTTCGGTCCTTAATTTTTAACCATGATATTCAAAAACGAAATATTGGTTAAATATTGATGATTCCTGTCACAATAAAGTGGTCTACATAACAATTGGTAACTCAACTTTCAGTACCTTTACTAGTAACCACACTATCAATTTTTTATTGATAGCTTAATTTCCATAACATGATTAGAAATATATAAAAGCTTAAGAATAATATTTACTTTGTTAGCACCACTAATCGTTAAAAATATCTATGAAATCCAATACGCTACCAATTTAAAACTATGAGCTTTTGAAAGGTGTGTAAAATATGTATTTTATATTTATAAGGCACATTCTACCTATAAATGTTAATAAGTAAACTTCCCCCAGTGTCACATATTACACTCACTGCTATGACATCACCATTGATCTCAAGCACTGTGCACTGGAATGCTCTATCGACAATAAAAATCCACTCTAAAATTACGAGATAGAGATTTATGCAAGTCTGTGCTTTATGAAAAGACAAATAATTACAGTTGAACATGAGATGATTAAACATATTGTCTGCAAAGACAACCCGGCATTCAAT
>CM032662.1:20384933-20460601 GCA_019095985.1 Streblospio benedicti
GAAAAAAAAAAAAACCCCACCAAAAATTTTTAAAAATGGAAAAGTTTCCAAAAAAATTGGAAAAAAAAGAAAAAAAATTCTAGAAAATAGACACCAATGGGAACATAGAAGTAAAAATCCAAAGGATATCATTTGATTTTTTTGGGAAAACCCCTTGGTCTAATTTTTTGAATTTAAAGAAAATTAAATTGATCTTCTTTGTCTTAAATTTGACCCAATGCAAGCTAGTTCATAATAAATTTTGGAAATTATATCTGCTTAAATATCTATTTCTATTGAGAAAAAAAGAGTAACTGAATATTGATATATAATTCTCAATATTATTCAGAATTCTTTTTCAGAATCCAATAGACAGAAACCACATATTTGTAACCCTGATAAGATAGGATTATAATTTCATTCCTTTTTAGAGTACCTACATGTAGATGTATGCAGTTATAATGAAGTAGATACCTAGCTAGTTTGAAACTAGTCCTACAGAATACAAATTATGGGCCCAAATGAATCATATATATCTGGATTATGAGAGATCTAACAGACTGTTGCTGGGAGGTTGGATCGTGTTTTTTAATACATATATTGAATGTTATATTGATGGTTTTATAATATATATGATGTTAGAAAGATTTTAAATTTTTAAATCCCCCCCGGAGGGTCCGGGGGAGATTTCTATTTTGGCTGCCCGTATGTCTGTATGTCTGTATGTATGTCGCCCGGCCACATGCTTAAAAGCTTATAACTTGAACACCATGAGGCTATTGCTTTGAAAATTAAATATGTTTAGTTTGAGGACAATCGTATGTCCAAAAAAATTTTTTTTACTTTGGCCTACTTTTTACAACTTAGACCTTTGGTACAAATATCTTGTTACCACACTTTTGGGAGAAGTATTTCCGTTTTCGCCAAATTCATTTTAGGTTTTTGTGTTACCTCAGATGATTGATTTTTTACTTTGGCCCACTTTGATGGTTAATTTTTTGTTTTTAAAAAAAATATTATTACGTAATTGTGTTTTTCTTTTTGGGAAAAGTTTATGACTTATCATCACCAAACTTGACATTTGGTATGCTATATCACCCCCTCACTGATTTGATATTGGGTATTTTGGCCTATTTTGAACTTACAGCTTTTGAAAAACCTTTTTAACACCTCAGGGGAAAAAAATTTGAGCTATGGTCACCCAAAACCCTTTTAGCTTGTTTTACTACTCTCCCGAGCTGGTTAGATTTTGGGTACTTTTGGGCCCACTTTTTATGAAGAAGGGGTTTAATTATTGAATTGTGTTTATCTGTCTCCTGGGAACAGTTTATGACTTATCATCACCAAACTTTACATTTGGTATTTTTATATCACTCTCCCCACTTGATTTGATATTGGTGCTTTGGGCCCACTTTTGAACTTCTGAAAGCACGAAAAACCTTGTTAACACTCTACAGGGGAAAAGGGATTTGAGCATGGTCACCAAACTTTTTAAAATTTTGCTTCTTGATACTCTCCAGAGCTGATTAGATTTTTGGGGTACTTTTTGGGCCCACTTTTGATGAATTAGATGATTTAATTATTAGAATTGTGTTTATCTGTCTCCTGGGAACAGTTTATATTATACACCAAACTTGACATTTGGGATGTCTATATCACTCTCCTCACTTTATTTGATATTGGTGTACTTTTTGGGCCATTTTAACTTAGGCTACGAAAAAACCTTTTAACACTCTACAGGGGAAAAGGGATTTGAGCATGGTCACCAAACTTCATATTTACTTGTTGTACTACTCTCCAGAGCTGATTAGATTTTGGTTACTTTGGCCACTTTTTGATGAATTACGGATTTAATTATTCGTAATTGTGTTTTTTCTGTCTCCTGGGGAAAAGTTTATGACTTATCATCACCAAACTTAACATTTGGGATGCTATTACTCTCCCCAGTGATTTGATATTGGTCTTTGGGCCCCTTTTTAACTTCAGGGCTACGAAAAATTTTTTAAAACCTCCGGAAAGGTATTTATAAGGGCAAATCATATTTAGCTTTTTTTATACTCTCCAGGTTTATTAAATTTTGGTTATTTGCCTATTTTATGAAGTTAGAGATTTTTAAAATTCGAAGTGTTTTTCCCCGGGAACAGTTAAAATTATCTCCCAAACTTGAATTTTTTTACTTTCCTCCCCCCCGGATTTGTTTTAACTTCTTTTTTTAAAAAAAAAGGGTCAAAAAATGGCCACGGGAAGGGGGGATTTGGCGCCGGACCATCATTTTTTAAAACCCTTTTTAAAAAATTTGAAAAACGGTTTTTAACACATGTTGTTTTAATTCCCCCCTTAAACTTAGTAAGGTTAAAATCCTGCCAATCAATAAAACCCATGCACGAGATTCAGAGAATGACGCATCAAGCTTACCCAGAAGTGATTACAACCAGTGAACTCCAAGTTAAAACTAGTAATCTGCTTCAGATCTTTCGAAATTGTTTACTTTTCACTAACTTTAAGCAGATAATGTCTTCTAAACTAAAAAGTGGACATATATGAAACTTGAAATATATAAAGATTGATTTCTAACAAAAATTGGTCCACGGGTTTTCCCATTCGAGATTCAATGGTCTGACAGAACCAAATCAATTTTAAACAATGGGAAACCTGTCAAAATCGGGCTGAAAACTGCTATTAGAGTTACGCTTGACGCATTTATTTTAAACTTATAATGGAGTAAATGGCTGCCCAACTCCGGCTGATTGTGTGATAAAATTTCTGTAAAAATCATTCCAATTATTTGGTTAAAGATGTTCATTGTAATCTTTATATAAAAAAATGTGTAATGATTTTTATTAAGAGTGTTCTAATATTTCATATAAATCCAGATGAAAGTCACGTTTGTCAAAAAGTAGCCAGTACAGAATGTAAGAATGTAACATAAAAATATTATATTTAGTTTATTTATCACAGCAACATTCTTCCAAAAACTACCCAGATAATTGGACACAACATACAAATTCGATTTATGTGGCTCCAACTTAATAATTTTTCGGTCCTTAATTTTTAACCATGATATTCAAAAAAGGCGAAATATTGGTTAAATATTGATGATTCCTGTCACAATAAAGTGGTCTACATAACAATTGGTAACTCAACTTTCAGTACCTTTACTAAAAACCACACTATCAATTTTTTATTGATAGCTTAATTTCCATAACATGATTAGAAATATATAAAAGCTTAAGAATAATATTTACTTTGTTAGCACCACTAATCGTTAAAAATATCTATGAAATCCAATACGCTACCAATTTAAAACTATGAGCTTTTGAAAGGTGTGTAAAATATGTATTTTATATTTATAAGGCACATTCTACCTATAAATGTTAATAAGTAAACTTCCCCCAGTGTCACATATTACACTCACTGCTATGACATCACCATTGATCTCAAGCACTGTGCACTGGAATGCTCTATCGACAATAAAAATCCACTCTAAAATTACGAGATAGAGATTTATGCAAGTCTGTGCTTTATGAAAAGACAAATAATTACAGTTGAACATGAGATGATTAAACATATTGTCTGCAAAGACAACCGGCATTCAATTCAGTGTAAAGAAAGCCCCCAATTCCCAACCCTCAAAACAGAATCATCCGATCAATAACAATCAAGTGATCAGACACAAACATAATAATGAGTATCCTCTCTTGCAGGAGGATAAAAAAATTACAATTTCATCACACCAGAAAAAAGATTAACTAGAAACGTCATATCACAAAACCTTCAACGTACTCATCTTATATTAAATTATTCTCATATCTACAATTAAATGCATCAAATTTACATACATGTACCATACAAAACTCAAAACTTCTACACACATTATTTTCAGAATTATTACAGGCTATGTATTTCAATAATTCAAACCAAAACAAAAAATCCCCCTTCGGACTTCGTCCGGGGAGATTTAAAAAAATGCCAATACTACTATATACTACAACTGTCAACCACAGGCTATTTCAATTTCAACATATTTCATAACATTTAACCAAGAATTACCTCGGCGAGAATAGTAAACGTAGTACAAGTTACATGCACAACACAAATATTTTTTTTCCAAAAAGGTTCTATTGATAAAACTTATTTTAAAAATCTAAAAACTTTACAGTCAGCTCCAAAATAAAATTATGAGCCAACCCCATAATCCTTAGCAGTTAATGTAAAAGAAAAAAAATTAAATACATTATGAATTGATAATAATAATAGTACATTGTGACCAACAACTTTTTATCATTTTTGACCTACTACAGTAGGTTGAAAATACTGGCAGTAAACTAAAATTATTTATCATTTACTGCCTGCTTCTGGCATCCAATTTTTGTACAAAAGAATGCCCATTTAGAATGATGTAAATACACATCTGTCCTCTGTCTGTAAGGGTAAAGATACACTGGAACGTCTCAGTTGCTTCAGCAATGTATCACGTCGGCTTGTGTTCTCAAACATAGCGAGTACAATCCTATAAAAGAAAAACAAAACAAGATTAATGTATAATCATAAATTTTTACAACATATCACACATATAATGTTCTTGTGCAAATAATACACTCTTGAATCAAGAATGTTGAATAATTGTTGATATGTATCATTTTCATAATGGAATATTATCCTGACAGTGATACCAATTTTCTTCCATGATCTGTTGAAAATTGTGCTTACACATGTCCCAATAATGATCACTTTAATTAAATAATGTGTGAACAATCAAAAGGAAATAAAACATCAGTGGATGGCAATTTTGTCATTAAAATTCTTATTACCGCCTCAATTCCTCAGGTGTAAAAACAAGGCCAAGAGGTCCTTTACTGTCTGCCCAGCGATCAGATAAGTCTGCCAGACTCATGCTGAAGATGGACACCAGCTCACGAAAACGTAACCATGAAGGCACAAACTCGTGGATGACAACCTAAACAGATTATCATGACATTTGAAAAGCTAGAGTACAAAAAATATATGATTAGTGACAACAATTTATATATATGATGATAAAAAGATGTATGATGCAACATAAGTGTCTATAAAAGAATATAAATTAAACTATTAACAATTTGTGGGCTCTCAACATTGATATTTGAATGTGTACTTCCCAAGCTTGCTTTTATAATTCCCTCTCTCAGATGTCTATAGCAAGCACTTTCCTACCACTACACTGACAGCTAAAGGCCATCTTCCATTTGTGATATGCATGGCAATGCAGAGGTAGGAAAGTGCTTACTATAGAGAATGAGAGAAGATTAGATGTTATTTTGGTTTCATTGAATTCACAAAATTTTACCTGTGGATTCAATTTTGGGTCACTAGTCTGAAAGTAATCAGGTCCTGATTCCGATATATGAGAAAGCACATCTTGAAGATAATCACAGTCATCAGCTGAGAACTCTTCTATGCTTAATACTGAACCAATTATTTCATCCACTGCAGAATTGAGTAATGATCCTGAAAGAACATAAATTCTTGAAAGTAAGAACAGGACAATATTCTAATTCTGTATATTTTTTCATAAATATGTATAAATCTGTAAAATAAAATGCAAAATTGGTATACTGACATATTACTCATACATGTAATGCCTTTTTCATATATAAATGTACAAAATCTATGAATCAATAAAGTGAGAAAGCTTGTGAAAACGGGAGAGAAAGGCAAGGGAAGATCAAAGCAGACATGGGACGCAGTCGTACAAAAAGATCTATCAGGGCTAGGTATGGATCAAACAGATCCAAACGATAGAATAAGCGTGAAAGGGATAGTTGAGAAATAGACTGGGCAGCCAGGCCACACTTTCAAATTGAAGAATAATTAGAGCTTGTCCAAATAAATTTAGGATTTGATTGATTGATTGAGAATCTGCTATTTCTGAAAATTTCATTTTCATATATCAAATGCTAGCTTACCAACTGCTTTGAAGAAAATATTGGTAGGAAGAATATCTTTCCAAATGGATGTGATGTGGCGAAGGTGATTTAGCATGTGCTTTACTGCCGCCTTTGCACCTTGTCCCTCATCATCAGCTATGCATTCAAATCCTATTGAAAATAATATCAGCATAACTTAAATGTCAATGCAATATAGAAGTACAATCAATGGTAGTTTATGTAATACTGTAGCCTAATTGTAGGGAGATGTACGACGGAATGGGAGGTTAACACAATACTCTCATCCTCATTGCTTGTCAAGTACTTATCATTTAAATAAGTACAGGTCACGCGCACTTGAAAACCAATGAATTATCAGCATAATGAATATTGTGATTTCTATTCCGTAAATGTAAAACATTCAGTTTGGTACCCACTTTTTCATACATTTAAGGACCAACTCATCCCACAAGTTCACATTTACATGCAGACAACAATATCATTCACAATTACCGGGTACAAGTGCACATATTCTACACAGTAGTACACACAGATCCTTGACAATGCACACACAAATATCATTCTCAATGAACTGTTTACTTCACAAATCGATTTTTTAAAAACTTTTTCACAAGAACAAAATTTCAACATTTTTTTTTTCTTTTGATAAAAGGGCACTATATGCATGCATACGATAGCATAACTTCTGAATAAAGTTCAAATAAATCACTGCCTTAGTCACATAGGCAATACTACATGTATGATCATGTATATGGAGGGAGGACGAGATCAAGGTTTCTAACAATATGAAATCTGGCAGTCACATATTTTTACACATGCATGTGAAGCAGATTGTGCAATATAATTTCAATATTTCAGATCTTTAAAAAATATATAATACATTCTATTTATTCTCTATATATTTTATCTATAAAAAAACATTCAATTGAAAACAACTCCACCACACAGGCTATAAATCATTACGTCACTGTAAAACACACAATGTAGATACCTTTGAATTCTGTCCAATAAAGTAAAATGAATAATGAGAATAAATAATAAACAAATTTTGACTAAGACTACAAATTTAAGAATTGGGCAAATTTGAATTTGAAATTCAATTTGGAAATTTGTTCAATAATGCACATAGAAATACAATTTGAATCATAGCAATGAAACATTTAATTTTATGTACAGTACTGGATATGTCCAATTTTTTCCAGTAGGCAAAAGTAGGCAATGTTTCATTAAATAATTATTCTATAAGTAAATTGTTAAGTTTGGCAAACAAGTTGTATTTTTACCTTGTGTGTCAGACAAATAATCTATCATTCGTTCCTTCTTCATGTTGATGTGCTTGGTGAAGGCATCATTACCAAGTTTGCGAACACGAGGCACAAGATCTCCCATGTTTGGTGCTTCAATAGGCAGAGTGCCGGCCTAATAAATGTAAATGCATAGAATATACCACGTATTACCTAAAACTAAAAACTGGTGGTGTACATGGTACCAGTTTAAAAGACATGTATACATGACATTTAATCATGTTTAAAATTGAAAAATCTAAGTAATCATGCAAATCTTTTTTAGTGTTTATGAATTTCAAAGAAAAAAATATATGATGTAATGCAGATGGCGTAACGCAGGTGAGAGTAATATTATATGTAACGTCTACCTAATCAATGTTAAATAACCTGAGCCTTAGTATCTTTGAATAATTCTTATTTAGAAATCATTATTTTCAACTTGTCTGATTTTTTTGTAAATACCTGGGTTATTATATTTAGTGCATAATTGTAAGACATACCTCTGATTTGAGTTTATTTTGGAATGTTTTATCCACTGTTATAAGATGGTGGGCGACAAACATACAATTGTTATGGTGCAACGCTGAAATGTTATTGCATTATTTGAGATTTCAGAGCCATGCTTGAGAAGAATTAAATTGAATCATGTTATTTTACTACAAGTGAATTACTAGTAAATCTACATTATCCAACGCGGTATTTTGGAATTTATGAGGTTCTAATTACAAAATCATTTAAGAATTATAGATAGATTTGACAAATCGATGTTACAGATCAGTTCGATTGCTCAACTTACCTGCTAACAAAGGGAGATTTGTTAACTTCTCTTTATGATATGATGGTACTACATCACAATACAACTCAAACATGTTGTGAACAGAGTTTGCCATATGGACTGCTCCGTCTGGACCTGACTCTAAAGCATCATGCAATGTATCATAAGCCATCGACACAAGACTTCTCATTGGTACACTGAAATAAAAATTCCTTAAATATAAGCAATTATCTAAGAAATGATGATATAAGCAAGCAATCATGTTTTTATGACTATGAAGCACACCTGATCTGACATGTAGGTAGCTTGTAATTGGTCGTCCCTGCTTGTTCTTTACATTGCTTTACGAACTCCTCCTGCTGGTTTGGCTCTCCGTCTTTATTGGGCATACCCAGAGGATGCTCCGAAGAAATTTCAACGGAGGTCAGCAGTTCCTAACATTCAAAAAGAATTCCTACATGAGAGACATGATTGCATTTGTATTGTTTTGTTTTGTTTTTGTTTTTTTGTATTTTTCATATTTGTGTACACTAATAATCTTGTAAGATTTTGCCCTGCATTTTCAGGTATTTGGGGGGAAACAATCCTAAACGATAGCAATTTGTCATTTCAATATAAATATAAAAACAACTATGATATATGATTCAACATTCCATACTATTAAAAGTACATCACAAATTGTACTTGCAGGGATGAGATGGCAAATCCTTACCCATCCCGCTCCTCCCCCACCCCCTCAACCCCCCTCAAAATAAAACTCATCACAAAAACATACCTGTGTCATAAACTCATGAGCTTTCTTCAACATTTCTTGAGATTTTATGTTTGCAAAGAGATTATTCACATTATTCAAATAATCCATTAATGTTGAATATTCTGCACTAAGAAAATGGAGTCTGGTTAGCAGATCTTGGAAATTTTCAGTTAATGTCACAATTTCATTGAATTTATCAAATTGTCTACTACATTTTGGTATAACATGACACAGGCACTGGTTATAAATACATTCAAACAATTTTTTGCAAATCATGCTTCCAATTTTTTCTACTAATGTAACAGCTTGCATTTTGCCATCTTTTTCAGTCTCATGAACAATAATATTATGCAATGGACGATGCAGGAATAGAAAAATTTCTTCCAATTTCATGAACACTTCTGCTGGTGGAACAGCTACTTTTGACGAACCTAATGTAGGACTTAACACAACACAAATATACTTTTCAGTTTCCTCTATCACTTGCAATAATGTGTTTCTATCCATCACTACCGGTTCTATGAAATACTGCACAATTCTCTCGCACAATGTTTTTAACCTTGACTCCAGCATGTTCACATCATACATTGCTTGCACAGTGCATGTCAACACATCTCTTTTAACATCCACATCAGTGACCTCTAATGTAACTGTCCGAGGCTTGTTAGCCATTCTCCGAGATTCTGAAGGTAATGTCCATTTGAGCAAGTCATTCCAAGTTTCAGTAAGTCCAAACAGGAACTTTTCACGTAATATACACATCTCAGTGCTGAATAGCTTTTGTACAGATCTTTCTAACTCTTGCTCAGCATCCAGATGCGTATCAGCAACTGCAAGTAACAAAAATATAAATGACTTGTTTTGTCCTAGTTAAGATCCTGGTTCGTTCCAAATGAATACTAAGTATCTAAACTACACATATCGACAAATTTTTAATATGTCCAGGACCGACATATTACAGTCACATAAATTTACCATGACTTTCTACTAGAAGTTGAGGCTTTTCACTTATGAACATATATAATGGGAATTTCTTCATGATTTTAAGTTTTACTTTCCAAGTTTAAATAATACTGACCTTCCATAAGAGATTGTAGACCTGCAGTCTGTTCAACAACTTTCAAATAATGTTGTTTTCGCATTGCTTTTTCTATTGATTGAATAATTGAATGTATTTGTAGAAAAGTATCCACTGTTGTAAGAGCTCTGTCATATTCCTGGAGCCTTTCTAATAACGCCACATTAGCCACATTCAGTGATGATAACTATAATTGAAATAAACAAATAAATCTAAATTGTACAATGTCCAATGTTCATTTGAAATGTCACATCAAAATATTTGATTTCCATTCATTTTTTTCTACACTATGAACTTCTTAACTTTATTCCAAATCCTGCATTATACTAATTAGATTTACTTACAGAAAAGCATTATTATTGCAAAATAAAAATACCTGTTGAAGCTGATCAAACAAAGGCTTAATATTTTCAAATGACTCAACAACTTCTTCGCCAAGCTGCTCTGTTTGATCATCACTGCTCAATATGCTAAAAATATATTTGACATATAGTTAACATTTCAGTTACTGCTTTGAATAAGACTCCCAATTATCTATTAAAAAGTAATATATTCCAATGTTTAACCATATCTATAGCATTATGCAGTGGTTCTGATTCATCATGTACGATGTGAAATTCTTGTCCATTCTTTAATAGGACCTCAACTACTTTGTATATTTTCACTGCATCAATTAGGTTATTTTCATACATTTTGGGCTTTTTATTCCATTCACAAGTTATAGAAATAACCCCTCATTCAAAGCCCCTATTTATGCTAGAATCATTTTCAAGACTTAACCAATGAGAAAGACAAAGTCCAAGCCTTCAGTCAAGGCAAGTGTGCATCCTTATGTAGCCAAGTATTATAAACCACTATGGATTTTGCTACATACATATAGATGTCAATGAAGTTTTTTTCCATCAAACATAGACGCATTAATCAATTTAACTCGCATGTAAAAATTGAGAAAATGCACATGTACAATCACTCCAATGTGATGGAGATTCCAGTAAACTAACAATGCAATTAGGAAAATAAGTATAAATCCTATAATAGTATTTACAGTATTAGACATTTGAAGAATTCACCTCGTGTACTTTTTATGAAGCGACTGAAACACATTGACCCGCACTTGCTGCACCTGTTCCCACAGAGATGTCATGTGCATGTTTATTTCATCTTGACTCCAATCCGGCACTGGTTTCTCACAACTCTCCAATCTAAATAAAAAAGTAAATGCCTTTTGAATATATAATTACTACTATATATAGATGTTTTTCTAGCAATAGAAAACTGTTAAGTAAATCCACATGCAATAGATATCTAACCATTCAATATTTTATTTTAAGAGAGAATAATATTCAGTAAGTACATTGCATATAATACACATGTGCTTGTATGCAGTAAAGGAGGAAAATACTAAGTTTGATTCATATGAAATGAATCAACTTACTGTGATGTTATGTGAGAGGAATCAGAGGGTGACTGAGTTAGATATTGTAGGGGAATTGCAGGATTTGAGCCAGGTGAGAGCACAAGGCGAAGAGAAGAAACGTCCAATTCATCATCATCAGAACTTTCTTCCTATTAATATATATTTAAAAATTAGAAAAAATACATTCAATCATAAAGATGCGAACATATTCATGAACACTAGACGTGATGACATTGTAAATTGAACAGATAAATTATCCAAAAGTATTATTGCATCACTTTCAACCATATGCACAAAACTGCTTAAAACACTGGTTACAAGACATAATGTTAAAAAGTTCATTAATACTGAATATAAATCTTAGATTTTTTTCTTTCTCTAATATTCTAATTCTTGTAAAAGTAGGGTAGGGTCTTGTGTAAATAACTCAAGTCAATACAACTGATATTCACCTTGATTGTTGGTAAACCAGCAACAACATCTTGAGAGGTGACTTCAGGTAGGCCTACAATCTTCCTCATATCTTTTACCTCTTGTTCGACTAAATTTCTCATGCTGGCCATGCCTTCTTTGTAGAGACATTCCTCTATTTGCCGTGCTCTTTCAGATTGTTCCTGTTTGTTAAATGAGAATGTCAATTTTAAATATATTTAAAGCAACCCATTTCAGCTTAGAATGATATTATAGGAAATAATATATTATTATTATATATATATATACGGTAGACAGACTCAAGTAGTAAATACAATATTTATTCTCATAAAACATAGTTTCATAGGCTTGATATACCACAAAAAAATCCATGGTATGTTAAGGATATGACCACTTTTTAACCTAAAAGCCCATAGTCATTTGGATCATTGTATACAGTTGATAAAAGCGCCTTGCAACTACCTTGCTAGATTTATAAACAAAACAATTACCTCCATAGTCAGATATTGTGGAGATAATAAAAAAAACTATAATAAATGTACATCATGTGGTGTAATTGGGTTTCTAATAAATATGGAAAGAACATACCTTCTCTTTAATAAGGTTTAGTGACAAAGTATCTCTTGTTTCGTCTATTCGTTCCTTTTCCAATCGCAACTCTTCTCTTTCAATAGCTTGCCTTGCTGCTTCCACCTAAAATAGAGCAACAGTGATTAATTGATAACCTAATAAGTACACCTTGATATGAGGCTTGATAATAAAACAAGGAACAAGGGGTCTATTGAAAGAAGATAGCACATTTTCAGGATGTATTGTTGGACATTTAAACATTCACTCACCTCCTCTCGAACTCTGGCTGCCTCCCTTTCTGCTCGAACTCTTGCTCTCTTTTCCCGAACTCTCTGCTTTTCTGCTTCAACTCTCTTCCTTTCTTCTTTTAATCGCTCTGCTTCTTCTTCCACAGTTTCTTTCTGCTTGAGTTGAATGACCAACTGTGATTCAAATCTTTGAGACAAACGTCGGAATTCTTCTTGTGCCTAATAAAAAAAGGCAAACAATCAGATAAAAATGCACATATTTCTGTTAAATTTTATAATACATAAATGTTTAAGAGATAATGATTTCAATTTCTTTTTCGAGTTCAGTACCATAAAGCCTCTCAGTAACACATTCTTTCATGTAATCTCTTGGAAATCACTAGGAAATTGTACAATTCATTAGGATAATATTCTTCTGTTCTTCTTAACTCCGTTGAGAGGTTATACCAATATACTGAAATCCACATGTATAACGCAGTATGGACAACCAAATAATACTTAATTTGTGAACCAATGTCTAGCCCATAATATTTTGCCTGCTCAAACACATTCTGAAAGTAGAGTTGCCACGGTAACGCATCGTAAGGGCTCCTCACCTGCTGCGTCTGCTGGCGCATGCGGCCCACCTCGGCCTCCTGCTGCTCAAGGCGCCGCTGCTGCTCCTCCTGCTCCGCTAGTGCCGCCAGCCTCCGCGCCTCCGCAAACACATGCTCCTCCTCAGCCTGCTCCACCTCTCGCCTGCAAACAAGACTCTCGCAATCAGGGATGATTGTATATATATATACCGGTATGAAATTTGACATTGGTTATGTAATGGATAAAAAGAGACAGAAGAAAGACTCAACAGAAATGATTTGTTAAAGAATTTTATCACGTGGCATTTGCTATGAGTATTACTTACGTTAGTGAAGAAAGCATTACGCTGTTATTCATATTATAATGCAGTTTAATTCTTAGAAGATATTATCAAATGCTATTGATGCTATTGGGAACAAATTGAGATGTATGTGTTGATTATGTGAGACACTTTTATATCATCTAGTGTTGAAATAAAATCTATAACAAGAGGGGAAAGCACCATATCACCCCACAATGTATTAGCAGGTACTTGCGGTTAATAAGCGGACTCACCTGCGCTCTTCCAATCTTTCTAGGGTAGCATCGCCACAAGAGCCACGCTCACTCTCTAGGTCAAAGCTGTAGAACAAGGTTAAATACATGCAATAAAGCAGTGGCAAACCATGAAAATCTCCACAACACATAACTATAATGAAACTTTGCACCTAATCGAACATATTTTCTGTTTGTTTTGCATTTCACATGAAGTAAAAACAAAAGCCAAATTCAGCAAAATTTCTTCTACTTGTCAAAGGGAAATAAAAACCAGTAAACACAGCATATCCCATCTATAATTATTGGTGAATAGTGAAGCATTAGTAGTCAACTAACATATACTATAGTAATTAGTATTACCGTCTACGAGAAAGTTCATCTATGTGTCTAAGAAGAAAAAAAGAATAACTTAAACAATATATAAACATATTACTGATAAGCCAGAAAATATACATTTCAAAGCAATTATATTTTGCTACATTATAGAGCAACATCATAGATGGAGTAGTATGTTACAAACCAAAGTGGAACAGCGCCGCAAAAATCACCAACATGGAACCAAAACCCAAATTATATGGTTTATATGACTTAAGGTTCTTCGATGATTATGATATAAATGAATGTCATGTTACATCAAAGTGGTACAATGACAGATCTGTAATAGCCAAAAAATAGAGAACAAATTGTCATTGTTCATTCCCCTGAAGCACATAAAAACAGCCTTTCATAGAACTATTACACATCAAGCTGCCCAACAAAACACATTGCACACTCCTGACCATGTTAATTAACTTGGCTTCAGATCAAACGAACAACTGGAATTCTATGTATGACTTTTCAGGATGATCATATATTATTTTTTAATTTTCATACATTAGAACAGCTCTTCCACTCTTTACTATTGATCAGAAATATTCGTAACATATAATTTTCACATTATTTAAAAGATTTTGCGTATGTCATTGACCAAGACAAAACTCTGCCACAGGCACCTCCTGAAATTCCATTATAGCTACTTTGCTGCTACAAATATGGAAGCAGAACTTTAAAAAAAAGATAGTATGTATTAAAAACATTTATAAAAAAAAATCAAACAAAACAAAACACTATACATGTACTTGTACCTACATATATTGAATGAACCCTCAATCTAATTTAGCTTCAAGCCAAATGCTAAGTTCATTTGTGGAAAAACATAAACATTAAGCACTTATCCAAGTTTATTTTTGTTCTTCTTTTAAAGGTTCTGTTAATCACAACTATCCTTACTTTTTCAAATGATTGATACTTTATATGTACATCTACCATATGTACATGTCACCTATTTTGATAAAAGTGTCATATTTGTGTGAAAATGAAGAGTGCTGATGTTTACTTATGAACATGTAGTATATATGACTATACTTTGAGGTGATAACTATCTTTCATTTGACAATCAATGTAAGTCAGCGTTCAAGAGTAAAAAAAAAAGAAAATTGGCATCCAAACTTAGGTATGTGGCAGAATGAAGATAAATTTTCAAACATCATTTAATTATACCATGTGTTTGTTTGTTTTTTTGTTAGCCTTCAAGTTTTAGGAAATTGAATTACAAACCATTTACAGTACTTTATAAGTGTACCTTTACCAAAATTGATAAGATTTGATAAGAATTGATAACATAATATTCATATCAGAAAAAAATATGTATGAAACCAACTTTTCTAATTCAATGAGTGAAACAAGTTCAAAGATGTTAATGTAGCCATATTTTTTACTTTACAAAGTCTTTATTCAGCAAAGTGCATTGATGCATGAGCAAACTTTGCACCTTACCTATAAAAATGTTTTTATCTCACATGGCTTCGGAAGAATACATTATGCATTAAACCAAACTTTGGTCTAAGCACAAACAACTGAATATTGATACATATCCAATTAGAATAACAATTGAATGTGATAAGATTCTTAGCCATCTTATTCATTGCTGACAGCTGCTGATATCCACATAAGATACCACATAAGGTAATTAGTCACAAGAGCCCATAATTCTGTTACTGCTACATCGATACTTACATATATCATCCACTAAAATCATTAGAGAAGGAAAGGCAATCTTAAAATGTAATTGGAGAAATGGCCAAATTTGTATTGTATTGGTGAATCTCATATCATTAACCTAAATATGAATCTTTACCACAACAGAATTGCTTTCATATAGAGTAATTGATGGCTACTTCAATCATATCAAAGACTATAAACATTGAGCATTCTAACTGCTAAAGGAAATGTGCAGCTTGCATGTGTAGTATGAGCTATCTCAAGAAATCTCCACATTGCACCATAAAAAAATACATCTTATGGTCAGAGATCAAACACTCTAAAAGGGTACCAAATTTGAGCACACTGACAAAAACTGAATGCTCTATATACATGTACAAGCTAAATTGGGCTGAAATTAGTGCATCACAGCCCACCTTGAAGTTTCTCATTGAGGAGTTAAGTTACAATACCCTTTGGAAAGTGCTCTGCCAAGCTGCCTCATGTTGAGGTTTGATGCACAGCTGAATGGACACGGCTTCTTTGTAGAGGCTTCATCATAATGATCATGGGGCCTACATTGCTTGTACAAGTCCCTAGGGGTCTTTTGCAAATGACTAACATCTATATAATACAATACAATATACATGTATACAATACTAATAGTGGTCAATCTCCCCTTTCAGTATCATCAGTAAAACAATTTGGCCAAAAATAGATATTACATATAGCAATATCATCTTCAAAATTGGTCCAGTGTGCATCAAAATCTAATCAATTCTTCAACGTATATGTACATCCTGGTTATCATAAGTTTTCTTTTAATTATTGCACCCTTTGTTTAACATTTTTCACAAAATGAACAACCGGGTATAATAAATTTTAGAAGAAAAAAAAATTAATCACAATATTCATCAAAAGTGGACTGAAGTATGCCAAAATTCAATCAGGTCTTGACATATATACTGACTGAAGTGTAATGTGAAGTATGGTGAAAGTAAGCGAAGCAATTTTTCATTGCTAAACTCTGCTCACTAGTCAAAATTTAACACAACATAGTGTGAAAATCAAGTTGTGACGAGAATGGACTTGACCAAATTACATCTAAATCTAATCAGCTCTTGAGAGTTACATTTTACATGCAAATGTGAAGTTTGATGATGCTAGGTCAAATACTCTTCTGATCACAAGATTTTATAAATATATTTCAGCAAAATTTTAATCATTATCATTTGGTCAAAAGTAGACCAACATTCATAAAGAAAAATCAGAGTTACTTTGTTTTCCTTTTTACTTCAGCATATACAATTTTCAAAGCAAGAGCTATAAGTTTTCATGAATATAGTGATCCTGCTTCATCTTGACGCAGACGAAGACACAAACAAATCTAGACATCTACTTCCATAATGGGGGAGACTTAATTAATATCACTTACAATTGCAAAACAGAGGACTCAGAGGTATAAGTAACTATGGAGTTCTTTAAGAGCACTGTGATTGATGATAATTAAGTAAAAACGCAATTAGTATGAAATGTCTAGCAATAAGTAGTTGTTTAGAAATTGTAAAAATTATATAAAAAAATGCTCACTCTGATCCTACTGCTGAGTCATTCATTGATAGTGTTGACCAGGTCCACTGGAAATCGTGATGAACTTGAAGCATTTGTGTTGGACCAGTCTGAAAAAAAACACACAATTGTATGCTAACAATTTATAGAAATAAACATCAAAATAGAACAAATATACAATTTTGCAAAAATATTTAGTTGTTTGCATGGAAATAAAGTAAATGTACCATTTTAAATTGTTCTCTGAGTTTTTCAGCTTCCACCGGATGATTGAAACGAAAAATATGATTCTTGCCCAACCTTATTGTCATCCCTACAATATAAAAATATTATTACATATAAAACATAAATCTATACATATAAAAAGAAATGTCTATATGATTGATCTTTTTAGACACCTAAACCATACACCCAATCACCATGAAGCTTTGGCAAATCATTGCGCATATATCAAGGGTGGTTTTAATGTACTTTAAACAAGCATAAAATGTCCTAAAATTATATAAATTGCAATTTGTTTAGAAAACAACAGACATTTATCTAGTGTCATGATTAATAATGGCATACATTATCAAGTACTGCACATCTTAATAACATTTTTAACAACTTCTTATGCGCAAACTCATTACTTACGCCTACACGTCCACTACACAATTACATAATACATATATATCATATTTATTTGATCACAGCACCATGCCAACAGCCATGTTGTGTCACTGCATCTTGTGGCTAGGAAAGGCAAGTACTAAATATAATAAAAACAACATATTTCATCACTTCAGAATTTAACTTAGTATCAAATCTTACCCTGACTGAGCCTTGTTGGCTCGTGCACACTGGAGTGATTGATGCTGCACCTGGCACCAGGTCTCGGCACCAATACCACTTCTCCATGGTGATGTCTGATGATGCAATGCTCAGCTTCAACATACTTCCCAGTTAATGCTGTAATTATATATAATTTTTTGTATAGATTACCGGTATGGTGGCACTTATTCCGGTAGTTTTCTGTATGCTTGTCAAACTAAGCTGAATATTATAACAATTTGATGTACCGGTACATACACAAATACAAATAAATCGAAGTTTCATTTACCTATGTCTTGCTTGACACCAGCGTCTTCCCGTCCAACTGTTGTGTCACCCTCCTTTAAAAGAAGATATAATCTGTACATGCAACTTATAATAACTTCATTGACTTACTTAATTCAAAAACAAGTTGAGCTTTATAACAGTTGAGCTTATAAGATACTCAAGTGTGCATTTGAATTCATACCGAACGTTGCATTTATTAGGTACATTGTCATTGCAAATCCACACTGAAGATTTTGCCAACATTTTCATTGGTGGATGCTTAAATCCGCTATAAACAAATACAGATGAGCTTTCCATATATCCTCATGAATTTGGCTTGAAAAAGCTAACTCATTCTCACTCAAAACAAGCTACATAGGAACTAATAGCACCGCAGTTGGTCTTAATTAACAGCAGTCTTCTCCTGTGAGGTTCAGGTGGGTCTCTTTATGAAATTTTCGGACCACAAAAATAAAAAAAATTATTTCTTCATCAAGGTGTTCTTCATTAAGTGGGTATAATGTACGTTGCTGCTCACCTTGATGTGGTAGAGCCTCATGCCCGTGCTGAGCACGTTGTCGTCGATGGCGAGTAGGTAGGGCAGCTCCGAGTCGAGCACCACTCCCGTGCCCTCCCGTCGCAGGGCCAGGCTCTGGTGCTCCTGCAGCACAGACATTACTGAACAACCTCTGACACGAAACTGGGCTCAAACAGTATGAAATGATGGGTGGTGGTGTCTTTATGAAAGTAAATATCAATTCACCAATATATCGTTATTTGTATCTCTGGTTCGCAGTTCTTATGAATCTGATAGCCTTGGAGGTGTAATGTTTTTTTGTTACTGATAGAAGAAATGCTTAGTGTACTATGAGGCATGTGCCATAGCTGGTGTATTCCTTTTTCCAATATGCCATAAAGCCCAATCAGCATTTCAAAACATCTTAGTAACTGTGATAATGATAATATATTATAAAGTTTCTTCAAATTTGAATTTTTTTGAATATTTTGCTGCATAATGTCCAAGTAGGATCCAAAAACATTTTTCTAGATGTAGAGACTTAAAATTAAGATGCAAACTGTTCTGCATAAATATTGCATAAAATCTTCACCTAAAATTAATACTTTATAAGTATGAGTTTAATAGTATACTAATCCATACAAATGCACAGGTAAAACTTAAACATAATATTACCTCTAATATTTTTGCGGTCTCCTGCCATTTGTCTGCCCATTTCTCTGTCAACTGCCGTACCTGTTGGGCAAATTCAAGGTTAGAAATCCATCCTAATACAATATCCACTGTTATAACCTGATAGACATTTACTATGGAACAACAATCTAACTAATGGTACTTACACTATGATTTTGTGAGTGCTCATTTTTCAGATCATCATTGAATTCTAATGATGACGAAGTTGATAAATATGCTTCATCAACACAATCACACACATTCTCTTCTACAGCAATGTTAGCAGATTCTCTTAATTTCACCCTCATTTTACCCTCATTAAATTTCAGCTATTTAATACATTTTGATTCAAATATAGTAAGGTACATGTACTAATTATATATGCACTATTGAAAGTTCCTAGACAGGTAAATATTCCATCTGCATACTGTTCATGTATATAGTTTTATTCATGATGAGCAAAACATTAAACTTTACATATGATCAATAATATAAACATAACTTTTCCTGCGAGTCAAATTAATGTATCACAACTACCAGCTGCAGATGCCACATACACTCTATCACAGCTAAAACTTTTTTCCAATACGAACCATTTGAGAATCAATGGGATTTTTTATACATATAATTAGATAGGTGGACAATGGACATGCTGCACAGAAATACTGTCATTATGAAAATAAGGCCTCTGAAGGAATAACAATCAAACATCACAACATGTTTGACATTCGTAGCCTTAAGTGTGAACTTTAAGAACTACCAGTATATATCATTCTTATCTTGCTTGTGTTAATTAAAACTGCCATTGTGCATTCTACAAGAACATCATAATTTTCATTATTCTTACCCTTTCTTCATTCTGATTTAGTTTTTCTTGGGCTGCTACAGTAGAAAATAAGTCCTGAAAATTACAAATGATCTATTCAACATATACATAATCTCCGACACATTCTAAAATCATATTTCTAACATTTCAGTCTAAAGTGTTAAGAAATAAATTAAAGTTACCACATTGTTGCCTAAGAGATCACGCAGTCTGGCATTTTCTTCTCGCAATTCTCGTATCAGACGTACATTCGGGTCTTCGTTTACAGTTGGTTTGTTCATGATTCGTTTTGCACGATTTGCATAGCGAAGGGTTGACAATGTCTCTGCATAGTTACAATCAGCAGGACTAACAGCTACAATATATACAGTGACATATGACATATCACTATAAAGCAAATAGATTACAACTACATGTAATTGCTTCATCTTCATATCAAAATAATATAGTGTTACTGTGTATAAACAACAATGGACTGAAATAATACCATAAATACTTACTTGCAATCATGATGGTCTTTGCATTCCCACCCAAACTGTCTTTCAATAGCCAAGTCAATACAGAATCTCTGTACGGAATGAAGACATGGTTCTTTGGACCCGGTTTATACTTGTCTGACAAATCAGCTGTAGGATAAGAGAAAATAATGACAAACACTGAGGAATATATTAAACTATACTGTAACAGCAATGGACATTAATATCAGAAACACCAGTAAGTGGACAAAATCATTGGATTGTTTACCAAGAGTGGAGATGACGTTGCCGAGGGTAACAAGTGATTTGTTGATGCTGCCTCCTTCCTTGAGTCGCTCCCCAGTTGTGCCAGCAGCATCAGCTCGCTCACTGTAACAGCGAACGGGACAGGATGAATAAAAGAATAAGATTGTGTTGGTTGTTGGAATTGAAATCACAATACTGAATAGAACCTCCAATTAAGACCACCTCTATAAAGAGACCTCCTCTGTAATAGTACCATTCCTTGTGGTCCCAAGCCTGCATCGGAAAACCCTCATAGAGACAACTTCTCTATTGAGATCTTGAGGCCAGCCCCCGAGTGGTTTTATTAGAGGTTCTACTGTGCTGCATGTGATAGTTCCTTTCTAATTTCTAAAATTTAACAGCTATAGATTCATTTAGATAGCATACTAAATTGTATTTACCTTCCTGCTAAATCAACCAAGTTAATTTTGCTGTGGACTTCACTTGGTAGGTCATCTTTGAAATTTGCCTGAAAGCAATCCACATTATCATGTGATAAATCTTGTTTTATCAGTTGTCATAACTGAACGTAACAATTGAGTCAAATATCAATATCAAGGTAAACGAAGTTCAGTCACAGCACTACAATACATAGCCAAATTTGCAATGAGAGTACAGACATACCTGAGTAAAAACAATGGAGAATATGGCATGTGATCGCGAACTGACATCATTCATGTTAGTTGCAGCAGTTGTGCGGTTAGCATTTCCTTGGTTAATCAGTTCATCTATATCGTTGTAGTTAACAACCAAATGCTTTGACAAGTCTGTAATGCAAGTAATAATTGCTATATACCAAGGAAAATATATCTCTTCAAAAAAGACTAATTTTGACTGTTGATGTTTACAACTTTAATCCAAAATTCAAAACTAACAAAAGAGATGCATGTAGCAATGTCGATTCAAAGATGCTAATTATTGGTCTGACATTACATTTACCTTGCACATATGGACCTTCCTTTGGATGTTCTCTAACACGAAGATTTCTTGTTCGATGATTTTCATCTCGCAGCAAATCTCTTACCCGCTCATTGTAAATTTCTAGATAGCTATAGGACCAAGAAAATAATTATCATATTGGGTGATCCATAAACATTTTATGAAATTGGGTCATATTTTTTACATAAACTGGACACAAGGATATAAGCCTTGTTTTTAAATTCCTTCACTCATCTAATACATCAGGAAAGCCAAGGTACAACATTTTGACAAATACTTTTTGCATTTAGATAGCTGATTCTGTATCTCACACATTGGCCACTGGTCTTTCAAAAGACATTATATATAAATAGTTTAAGTACAATTGTGACAGCCTCTATATAAGGTCTTTTATGAAACCCTAGTGATAATCCTCTGACAACCAAAGATAGGTACATGGTCAGGTTTTCAAATCTGCATTGCCATTGTCAAGATGATCATAGCATCCTGTTACATCGAAAAAAATAATGAACTTGGAATTGTTTGAATGACAACACCCAGTCTTGATATGATTTTATAATATTCATTCACACATAGCATCCCTTTCTTGTAAAAGTTTGCATTATGATTTGAGATGACATTGATATTTTGTAAAATAGTCATGTTAACTTTTATTTTTCAAATTAAGATTATATTTTGTAGGAAATGCTTCACATGCAATTTTAAAATATCCGTGTTAAAATAGCCAATCACAACTCATCCATAGAATAAATATCAAAAACCTCACCTGACTTCGGTTCTGTATGTTGTTTCTGGATCCGTCATTTGTTGGAACATCATCTGGATGTCAAATTAAAAGTCAAAACTCTTTCACAACAATGAAACAGTGCAGATGTAGTGCACAGAATTATCTTTTAACAAAATGTATGGATGAATACAAGCACTACTAATGACAATGAGAAATACACATATAATAGAGATAAGATATTCATCCAGGATATCATTTGAGTACATTGTATTTCAGTTTATTCTTATCAAATAATACATGTTTTAACTGTATGCCATTATATTAAAAACCTTAAGTTACAGCATTTTCACTTCTGAGAATGACAACGATCAATACAATACAATCTTTTAAATGGAGTTGACAGTAGAAAAACTTATTACCTGGCATATCCTTGGTATGAGACCATAGTCATCACTCGTCTGAAATTGTAGATGCAATATTAATTGACATATGTCAATTCATCTACCATTAGATCCGATACACTTATTCTTTTATCTTTTACAAGGAGTCTAATAGTTTCTGGATTCATAATATGTAGAAACCAACATTATGTTGGTGACACAGAAACTTACTTTAACGTACACAAAATGCTACATTTCGGGGTAACGTTTCCCCTTCAACTGGCTAGTGGGCAGATCTCTTGTGTATGTTCTTGGCGCAGGATTGCATCGGGTGGAGTTCCCGAAACGTAGCATTTTGTGTGCGTTAAAGTAAGTTTCTGTGTCACCAACATATTGTTGGTTTCTACATGTAATTCTTTTGTATAGAAATGTTTCTACACTTATCAATCACATCAACACGATGAAATATCTACAAATAACTTTATTTTTGAAAAATCATGTCATCTAATTACACTTGATGAGAAAGTATATTTGTTTGAAGAAGGAAATATTTCATTTGCACATTTTAAAAAACTTATGAGAATTTAGCCATATGCAACTCCAGAGAATCTCAAAAGTCTGTCACAAAATTCATTATAAATTGCTTATTTGCAGCTCAAATTACAAATTAAAATCACACAAGCATAACTAACAAATCCATGCTAGCATTTTTAATTATAATTGAGTTCATCAAAAGAAAATAGCTTCCAGATAAAGTATCTGTTTTTTTTATCAAACACTTGGGGGAGGGGGGGGCTGTTTATTTGTGTGATAAGAAATCATACAAGGTTGTTTGATTTCTGCTTCTAAAGTTAACAACTCATTAGAATGGCTTGGCCTTCGGCAATCACCGAGCAGGCAGCTTGTTGGTAAATCTCTTGATCATGTGGCTTTATATGATTAAATGTTACAGTTGATAAACAAGAACATTGATGAAGAACAACATGTAGAAAGTCTATTGAAGTATTGAAACTTGTCAAACAGAAATAATTACATTTGATTTTTTTTAATAAAATATATATAAAAAAAAATATACAACAGAAAAACACTATAAAGAAAACTGTCGTAATATGAAATGTTAATGGGGTTTAGAAAGACAGATTTTTTCACAAATCATGTATTTTTGCTGAAAAACATTTTCAAGTTCCAGGTTATAAGTAAGTAGAGTATCACTTTTCTTGAAGGAAGATAGCAAATATACGCTCAGCATTCACTATTAACAACTGAATATTTTCTACCATAGAATTTTTTTTTAAAGAAAATGAAAGTATCTCAATATATGAAATAAATTAAGATAAAATACACAAAATTAAAAAAAAGATAGTACCATAATGCCAGAATTGTTTACAAATTTGTTTCAAATCTAATGCTAAACAAACAGCCATCAGCATTACATGTATTTGAGCTATGATTACAAATAATTATAAGATGAGAAAGAATTATATGTCCAGTCGACTGATAATATACCATTTCAAAAAAAAACTTGTGTAAATTCAATAATAGTAATTGCTAACTTACTTGCCCACCCATCATGGTGAAAGTTTTGCCAGAGCCTGTTTGGCCGTAAGCAAATACACAGGCGTTGTAGCCATCATAAGCTGACTTGACCACATCACACCCCAAGTCGTTGTATAACTGAAGAAGAAAACAATACATTCATTTCACATAAAATTTCATCACAAAATGATCGCACTTTATGGAGGTCGGCATACACATAAAAGCCCAGAATCAATTGACCAGATACTGTGAGATTTAAAGAATTTTGTAATATTTCATTCATGCATAAGTTTAAAGGACAGATTGCAATACAAATGTACTATAAAACTAAACATACAATTGGCTGTATAGTATATGTGCCCAAAAAAGGGCTGACTGATCAAATATGGGTCATATTTGTAGACATGGATTCTGCAGAGAATGTCTGAGAACACTAAATTCCAAAGAACGTGATGAGCCTGCCAAATTGAGCTGCTGAACGAACTTAACTGTCATATTACAGATTTTTAACATAGAGATGTTTCACAAATATATGCTTCTTCAAATATTGAAATTTCCATGGAATGTCAGACGTGGGGAATAGATGAGAATGAGCACACACATTTAGTAGTCAGTAGTTTCTTGCTTGCCATGGGCCATGGCTAAAATTAATTCACCAAAAATGGTATTTTTGTGGCACTATCTTCTACACCAAGAGCAAACCTTTGCTCTCTGACGTCTAACCTATCAATCCATATCAATTTTCAATAGGGACTGCACAATGGGCACTTGTTCAACCCAAGTAATATTTCAGCTAAAGCTCCAGTAAATTAGATTAGTGTAGTTCCTCTACTCTACAGATAGTAGTTTAGTAAAAAAAAAAGCTAGAGAAGATATGGATAATCACTAGAAGACTCGAACTACCTTTTTCTGATTGTTTGCTGATGTGAGAATCCAAAGAGGCTGAATTAGCCAGCTAGAAATGATATGGGGATATTTGAAGGTGTCATGCACCTGTAAACTACTCACAGGTGAAATGATCAATACATCAATATATATGTGTAACCTTCAAAATGTGAAGGAGCTCAATGATATTCTACAATATACATTCCTTTGTATTGATAGTAATAATTTATAGTAATTATCTTATTGGAACATCTGTTGGTCGATAACTGCCGCAGCGTGAGTGCGCCTTGGAACAGTAGCTGTTTTGACTGATCAAAGTGAACAACATTAGCCATTTACAAGTCCCAATTACGTGACGCGAATAATTGGAAGTTCATTGTTACATGTTGATAATCCTGTTTTACTAAGTTTGAAACAAAAATAGATATCAAATTTAGATTATTTAGCAGTCAAATTAAGACTCTTGTCGTCAAAACCCGACATACTATTTTCTTCCATTGACATTGAGTATTTACCAGGTACTAATATTTCTTTCATTTAGCCTTCAGCGCTTCAATAAAAATCAACACCTACTTTTTATCAATAGTAACAATGTAAATTCTTAGATATGCACTTGCTTTTTATACGAACATGAACACTAAATAAAATTAGGGAAAAAATTATGCAACAAATTTTTTTGAAGTAATGAAAATATATATAGTATTATCATTTGCACAAGAAATGTCTTAACATTGACATAAGTTGCAATCTATAATGTAACAAGTGACATAAAACAATTTTGATAGAACTGGACCTTCATAGCTAGAATTTTCTGACCAACTTATTGTTCTCATTCATATAGCTTTTCTTCTGTTGCTTGTGTATATCTGTAAACAAACTGACGAAATGCTCACTTCTAAGTGGTATGTGAGAAATGCTCTTTCAAAACTTATCATTTCTAGTCTTCTTGTAAAAATAGAAGTCAATTACATACTAAGAGAATACAAATAATAATTCTCAATTCAATCATGTTTTCCCCTTAATTATGGATAAGATGTCGCTTTGAAAATTTAGTTCCAGTTTCCAATCACAGGTGATCAAATATTAAACATTGTATTAAAATGTTCAGTAGCAGGCAATAATCTGTTGAACTGCACAATTATCATATAATTGTATCAGAAATTTTCATCTCAAATTATCATAAACAAAATACGTAAGAAAACTTAGAAAAATCAAACAACTTTTATACTTCACATTGGCGAATAGATTATAAAGGTAAATTTGGCAAAATACTAATGTCAACTTTTTTCTTCAATAAATTTCAAGCTAGCAATCATATTCTCGAAGAAAACCATAGAACAGCAAAAATTGTGTTGTAACATTAGGTGCTCACGCCTTTTTCTCAAACATAGCATCATAACTCCCGAGTATTGTGATAAATAGTGTAACATTTTAAAGTATGAGTACAGAACAAAATGTGAGGGGGTTTTCTACAAAGAAATTTTGATTGTAAAAAGTTCAGTTCAAGTTAACAAAATTGTGCTTTATGCGAACATGCCTTTAGAGATAGGAAAATGTCTTATTGATGTCATTTCTCCCAAAGTTTTTTACTTATATTTTAACTGTAGACTTAGGAAATCAGTGTGCTGGATGATGGCTACTTTTATTGGCTTGAATCTGTGGAGATAAAAATAAAGTCCTTGAGCTAACCAATATTCTAGAGGTAATCAACTGATACATACACATAGTTATACTCTGATAGAAAAGAAATGAAACTAACCTCGAGATAAAGGCAAACCATATCGAAATAATGTGGTTATACTATCAAAAATGTATTACATGGTATGAAATCTGTTTACAAACATATTGTGTACAATGTTATATTCCATAACATTTGGATGGGTGACCCGACAACTCAAACCTCAGATCCCAGATCCCAATACAACCTCAGATCCCAATACAAACTACTAGAATTTTAGCACTCATCAATTTGGGTTCATGGCAAAATAAAATAATTCGCCACAATCACTAAAAATATCAAGATTCATAACTATAGGATGAGGTGGAAACCTTTCTAACATGTGATAAAAATAAAACTGTACAGATGACATTATCACAGTACAATCAGAAAAATCCATTTATATTACATATGTTTGAGTTGTAGCTTCATTATTTTGTCTCCAGTATATTACTCTCAGACATAACTTATAGGAAAATATAATAGAAATTGAATAACTATCTCTAGTAAAATTAAGTCCTGGATCTAAATACATTAGAGGCCGACAACAAAGGTCCATTATTAGTCATTGCTAATAATTTGGTATAATATGGAAAGAAACACTATTTGAAACAACATAAGACTATGTATCACTTCATTATTTTTATAAACACCAGGTATAATAAGTACCATCCTTATGCAACCATACATATTTCTTCTCTTTTTTCCTCATTTTCTTTTCTCCTATTCCAAATAGCTCCCAGTAAAATTAAATTACTATTTCCTTGCAATTCAATGTCAATGTTTATAAATAGAAGTTGAAAATAGAAAATACAAAATGCCTTATTATGAACTGATTTTGACATAAGGACTAGGTTAGATCTTGATGAACGTAGACAGATGGAGCAGAAAAATACAATCTATCTTCCTATTAAATGTTCATATATTATGCCATAACATTTAGAAAAATATCATTGGGAATCGTACACAACAGAAGATTCTATTCCTTGAGTTAATAAACAAGGAAAGTTGGAAAGTAATATTGGAAGTATTGAAAAGAAAGTCTCATCATGGTCTTACATGGTATATTCTGTCCCACTCTTGGAAACAAGGAGATATTTAACCATTATGCACATTAATTAAAAGTAAAGAAAGTGTGCTTCTGTGGCTAAGTGGATAGCGAATTGGACTCGTGATCAGAAGGTAGTCGGTTCGATTTCGGTCAGGTCTGGTGATTTTTTTAGCAAACTCATTCTCACTAATATATACACTGCTCTGTGGCACTTACAGATTAATTATCCAATAGTCATTGAGATGAAATAGTGAGTGAGTGATTGTACGAGTGATTAGCATTCGGAGCTGTGTATGTTCTGCAAATGTAAGTATGTGAGAAATGATCAATTGATCAAGTGTGCCAATGATCTGATCTATTAAAAATGTAAAGTCGTGAAAACAAGACTTGAATCACAACTATAACAATCACATTTACAATTACAAATCTGTTCTCACATTTGGTACACATTCAAGGGTAAATATATATTCCTTTTGAAATAAACACAATTAATTTGAATTCACTGTTACATTAAGTCATTTGTCTTTGTAAAGACCATAAAAGGTACTTGTGTTTTACAGAATTTCTTAGAATTACAGGCATGAGTGTGGCTATGGATGAAATAAATGCATGGCTTTCAATGGGTTCAACAAAATTAAAAATTCCTTATTGCATTTTAATAACTAGGTAATGCTACACTAAACTTTACAAACACTTCTAAATAACGATAAATAAATTAATTTACAGTGTTTTTTTTTCATTTAAAATCTGTTTTACCTCTCATTCTCTATTGTAATCAAGTCAGCTCAAGTCTACATATCTACAAGTTTTATTATTTATCCCTAGCTTTATTTTACCATCTGTAACCATTTCGACAAGCCCCATTCTCAAAGGAGAAATCCTGGATACGTCAGTCGTCATATTTGCCAATGCCAGCAGCTTAAATCATCATTTTTGACATATAACTTACCGTTTTTTGTGAAGCATAGTTAGGTGCCAACGGTTCTGTTGACCAGTATGCATAGTCATAAGTAAAATTCTTTACTCTCTCTCTTCCCAAGGTATCATTGCCACCTATCGGTAGCTTTATGTTGGTTATGCAGCAGCTCTGGGATTCCATGTTGATAATCAGTTGACTGCGCATCTCAATCTCCCTGGTAAATAATGATAAGGTTAATGAATGTTAATTCAAATGAAAACATAACTATTTCAAAACGAAGCGTAATCATTAGTTGTTTTTTTTTGCCTCACCCCATCTCCCACCTAATTCTATTTTGAAAATTTCAGCCCCCACTCCCACCCTAATATTACTACCAATTTTCCATCTGCACCTATAAGTGCATCCCTGTAAGTGCATTCCAGATTTTCCACCCTCAATATCTCACATCTTCATGTTGAGTGGAACTCGTTTGCTCCACCCACTCGTTCTGTCAGACTCCATACTTAGCAAGTGTCTGATCTCTCACCCAAACTTATATGATAACCTATTAGTACACAGTGTTTGATAATATCAAGACTTACAAACATTTGAATCGACAAAAATAATGACTGTTTCTGTAACAAAAATTTTTGTTGCTGGTATCAAATAGGGTCCCCACAGGTACCTAGAGTACTCATTCAGGAGAGTATATTGTGAACACTACTATTAAACACAGCATAAAAGAACATTCCAAAACAAAACAAGTAGTCGTCGCGAACGCCGTAAATCTCCCCTTCCCCGATCAGGCCATTTCCCGATCAGGCCATTTTTTGAAAAGTAAGCCAAAGTACTCAAATATCAAATCACATGGGGAGAGTGATACAGTCATACAAAATGTCAAGTTTGGTGATGATAGGTAATAAAGTCTTCCCAGGAGACAGATAAACACAAATTCGTAATAATTTATTTTTAAAACACATCGTAATTTCATCAAAAGTAGGCCAAAGTACACCAAAATCTAATCAGCTCTGGAGAGTAGTACAACGAAGCTAGATATGAAGTTTGGTGACCATAGGTCAAATACTTCTCCCTGTAGAGTGGTAACAAGGTTTATTACGTAACGCTCGTAAGTTCAAAAGTAGGCCAAAGTACACCAATATCAAATCACGTGAGGAATCAAGTTTGGTTATGATACGTCATAAACTGTTCCCAGGAGACAGATAAACACAATTACGTAATAATTTGTTTTTAAAAACACATCGTAACTTCATTAAAAGTAGGCCAAAGTACACCAAAATCTAATCAGCTCTGGAGAGTAGTACAACGAAGCTAATTATGAGGTTTGGTGACCATAGGTCAAATGTCAAATACTTCTCCCTGTAGAGTGTTAACAAGGTTATTATGTAGCACTCGTCAAAAGTAGGTCAAAGTACAAACAAAATTTTTTGAGAGGTACTTTTTTCCTCAAACAAGACATATTCAATTTGCAAATCAATAGCTCAAGTAGTCTTCGAGTTATCAGCCTGTTTATTTCGGATGCACGGACAGAAGCAAAGCAAGAAATCCCCCTTCGGACTTTGTCCGGCGAGATTTAATGAGACCAAGCGCTGTGTACTAAATACATAGGATTTTTAGGTGATTTAATGAGATTTGGCATTTTTACATAAAAAGCTATAATAAAAAGGAAAATAAAGTCAATATCGCCATCAATCACTGATCCCCGGTTAACTACTTGACTACCAACAGCATGTAATACATGTATTACATAAGATAGTCAGATCCCCAATGACCAATATATGTACTTCTGCAACAGACTAAAGCTAGGGGCACATTCCACCGTGCGCGAGTGGTCGCCGCAAGGCGTGTTGAGGTCTGCGGCGTCTACGGCGTTTTCCGCATGCATTGACATAAGTACAGTTGTAGGCACATACGCACGGTCCCCGTGCGTTAGGAATGCGTCGGGACAGGGAGTGGTTTTTATTCAGGTGGCCGTGAGATCAACTTGCATAGAACGTGCGATGTACTCGTGGCACATCTTATGATCTACGCACCATGTGATTACAAAAGTACGGGATCCG
Source organism: Streblospio benedicti (assembly GCA_019095985.1). Lineage (NCBI taxonomy): Eukaryota > Metazoa > Annelida > Polychaeta > Spionida > Spionidae > Streblospio > Streblospio benedicti. The sequence goes on from CM032662.1 coordinate 20,416,165, forward strand.
CACGTCCATGGTGCAGGGAACGCACGGCCCCAGTACTGTGTCTGTGCCGACAACGTGCGGTTAAATCCTCTGCGTTTCTAATAAGGTCTCCGCACTGCCTCCGTACGGTTAGGCCATGACGCAGTGTGGTCGTAGAAGTTTGGCAAGCCAAACTTCTTCTGCGGCCACCGTACGGCTTTGAAAAAACGTACGTTTGCCGCACTGTACACTCATGGATCGTTACGATTTCTGTGCGTTTTTTGTCGTAGACTGGCTGTAGACCCACCTTGCTGTGGAATGTGCCCCTCGCTATAATGATTTCCATACATAAACACGTGCTGTAGACAATAAGTAGCCTATTTAAAACCAGTGTTAATGGGTCTTCACTAATGACCAAGTACTTGAGTACGAGGCGAGTGCGGAGGCGAGTGCTCGAGTACCACCTAGTATGAAATGGCCTGTATTTTGGTTGCTCATAATGGCCAGTTTCACATAATGTATTTTAAAATTGTGTGATAACAATGAAACACTCAGTCTCTTTATCTTATACAGTAGAACCTCCAATTAAGACCACCTCTATATTGAGACCACCTCTATAATAAGACCACTTTCCACGCTCCCAAACCTTCATAAAGCTACCAAAATGAACCTCTACATCAAGACCACCTCTATTGAGACGTCTATATCGAGACCACCTCTCTATTGAGACCACCTAGCACTGGTCCCAAATGTGGTCATAATAGAGAGGTTCTACTGTAAATATTATGTTGCAGCTGATAAGTTGGTAGAGATAATAATAAATAATAGCAAGTACCTCTTGTTGAGGGGTCGAGATCTCACAGCGACTTTGATCGAGGCCATTTTCTTGAATGTGTCAATTATATCCAATCATCTATGTAATTGATATCCAATAATGTTCTTCCAGGTAGAACATGGCTGCAAGATTAACTCATGCACATACATCGCACTGACCACAGAGAACAACTGTCAATCAACGACTCATAATCACCAGCTCACATCATGTATGTTTTCTTATTCAATTTAGGTAGCGTTAATTGCATATGCACTATTTAAAACAGCCACTAGTAGCATATGTCACAGTGATCTATGTAGGAATAAAATCAAACTGGTGTAAACATCATTCGTGGTTATCCCATATAAATCCAACAAAATCCTATTCTACTAGTCAGAGCAATTAACTTCCGACCACTGCTCGGTCTCCATATTGTCAAGTGGGAAGGATCGGATGACGTCAGCCGATGTGCAGAAGGTAGTGTGCTGTTTGCATTATGTCAAATGACATGGACCAGTGAACACTGAATAATTGCAATTAATCAAAGGCATACAGTTTCGGGTACCTTGCTTTAACGAAGCCGAATGAGGCACAAATAAGTCTTAAGCCTGTTGTTATACATATTTCCTAAACACAAGTGAACATCAAATAATTAGGCTTATTATTTAGCCAGCCTTTGGTGGTAGGAAATAGCAACTTTAAATATCCAAACAGGTGTATGTAAAATATGAGGTTTAAAATATATTTATTGGATTTCTTTTAATTAATTGTGGGTTTACTTTCTATATGCGTATTGAACTTTACATTACCATCGGGTCATTTGTATCGTAGTCCTATCTTTAAGTATATCTCAACACCATTGGGAGCAAACAGCACAATGAAGCCATAGCACATTTGATTTAACAATTTCAATGCCATCTTATGTCTAGGGTACAGTCGGCAGTGTGGGCATTTCGACAGTCACAGTACGTTTTTTTCCCTCGACTGCATGACTATGGCATATAATAATGTATGGCTCGACATACTGGCTCCGTACTAGCTCTTCACTGTGTACCTATGGTCAGGCTACTGTTTGACTCTACGTCAATCATGATCAATCATTGTAACTCATACTACATGTACTACATCGCTCATAATCAAGGATCTAAATTATAATCCTCAATTAAGATGAGAGTTAATTCAGTCACTCTTTACTATGGAGATTTATTAGATAAGTGTGGTGTTTTATACTGCTTTTGCGCTTTCCACTATACTACAATCACATCTTTATTACGAGTATATCATGTTAATACTGCAATTCCAGAGCCTACATTCTTTTTAATATAGCATATAGTATGTGTGCCTTCTTTCGGGTATATACCCCCGGTACATAGCGCTCACTAGATATTTAATTGAAAGAAATCATGACACTACTTGTAATAAATCTTTCATTTATATTATATGTACAAGATCACAGATAATGTAACAAAAATATGACAATATATACAACATAACAAATTCAAAATAACATCTAAAATGATTTTTCAATTTCATTAAAACATTAAAATAAAACTAGTGTACAGGTACAGTATAACATGCAGGCCAAAACAACCATTACCTATATTACACATTTATCATTACACGTCTACATTAAATGATTGAGATGACATTTACACCATTCTTTCATACACTTGGCAGATCTATATTGACCACTGCATGAATAATTTTGTATCTGATACAAAAATCAGTTTTTAATCGGCCGATACATAAAGTCAGAGTTCTCAGTATCCAACTTCCATTGCCTTTTGTCTTGCTTCTTTCATCCGTCTTTCTGATAATCGTCTATACCGTTCTAGTTCCTGCAATGTAAAATACACAATAATCTTAAAAGATGAAAAAATAAAACATTTTAACCAAAGGCAACTGCATCAATGGGCTTTGAGAAAATGAGAAATAAAAAAAAATAAAACTCTTTTCAAAGCCCATTGATTCAGTTTTGTTTTAGAATGTTCTTTTATGTTGTGTGGATTCACAATTGATGCAGTTGCCTTTGATTTTAACTTCGAAATTTTCTTTTTGTTCTGTTGATGTATATATTTTTACGTCATGCGTGTGTGTTCACGATGGAGTCATAGGGTTGTGACAGTTGGATTACTTACTCAAAGCAATGATCAACTTCATGTGTGCTTGACCAAATCACCAACTACATTGTAGTACAATTACACACCTGATCTTTCTGTGCTCTCATGCTGTCAATGGCAGGTTCTGCATACTGTGGATCCTTAGCCGGATCTTCTATCAATGAAGGATCACTGACATTCTGCAATGAAATATATCAATTGATTACATTGTAAAACAATAACAATTCATAAATTTCTAAATATACCTATGTATATTTTTAAATCTAGATATATGTGCCATTGTGCTATGAGACATTATCTTTGTAGACATTTCCCCATTGATTTTTTCAGTAGGTCAGGAGAATAGCTAAAGTAATGAAGTTGGTAGGTTATTACCTCTTGGGGAAAGAATCCTATGTATGCTTGTTTCCATAGATCTATAGGAGTCCTGAATAAAATGAAACGTAAATATGTTAATTTCTAAATATTTCATCACGATGGCATGCAAAACGTTCTCTTTATTTTTCATAGAAGACATTGAAAAAATAATTTTGGAATAGAAAAGAGTAATGTGTTATTTTTAGTGGCACCAGCATTTCGGTGCTCCAAACGTCCAATATTAAAAATTTGTAAGAAAAAATATAAAATAGTCAATGAACGAGAGAACTGTCTTATTGTAAACTGCTGTTTATATTACTTACTTTACATTGGATTTTCTACAAAAAATAAGTTTCAATGACTATATTTGATTTCTATTTTACTTTTCAAGTCAACTTGACCAAAACAATCTTATACAAATGTGGCATGAGGCGCACCATCGACTAAGCATAGCCGCCCCCCCTCCCTCGCTACTCCCAAGTGTATGCATCTGTTGTATGTTAACCACCACTTTTTGATATTGGGACTCTTGTGTGAAGAATTCCGTGTAGGTGTCATGGCTGTTAGCATGACCAAGTGGCGGCTAAAGGGTTAATCAATAGGACAGTGCTACTTCGTGACCTCGAGGACAGGAGTCACTAGGCCGTCGGCAGCAGCAGCCTGGCGAGCCGAGTAGGGCCTCCAAAATAGGAGAGCATTTCAAGCTGTGATGATCATGTGAAGCGCTGGTATGTGGGAAGGCACTATAACTCGCACCCAGCGTGCGCACATCATCACAGGCTGAGATGAAAGAGTAGGCTATACCACCGAGCCCTTTCATTCAAAGCAAAGAATAATAAAAGTGTGCAGTCTAACTGTTGTTCTTGTCAACAATCAAACAAGCATAGTTATCGCACACACACTGGCCCGTGATCCCTCCAAGCTACATCCCACGACGAGGCTGGCAGCAGGCAGGCAGCAGGCGTGACGAGACGACAGCTCCCAGCAGCCAGAGGCAAGACGATTGCCCAGCGGGAGATACAGTCAGACGAGGCCCTCCTGCCCCCCCCCCTTCCTGGAGCGTGTAAAAGGGCAGACAAACCCCTTTTCTACACGACATGGTGGAGATGTCGGGGATTGAACCCGAGACCTTTCACACCTGCAATTAATTAAATGTCAAACATAGAATTATTCACCAATGTACGCAACATTGTATGTAGAACATTATTTACTTGGCCGTTACGCTTCCAAGATCTCCTTCAGGCAGCATAGGACTGCCGATCTGTTCCAGATGGTCCTGACCGGCTGGAACCATAATTGGCTTGTTATGCTCAAACTGGGCAGTTTTTCTGCAATGTAATAGAATTATACCAGTAATTATTTATCACAATGGTATTTCAGATATAAAATATTATCTTTCCCAACAATTTACCGGTACAGTGGAAGGTGGGTCGTATTCTCACTGTAGCATCATGCAAACAGTGAGTTTCTAAGTCTCAAACACTACCTGTATGATTATGTTCAATATTCATTTTCCTATTAAAAATCTTGGAGAGCAGCGGTTAAGTACCCATCCTATTATCTGAGATGGGTGTCTTTGTTGTCAAGACAGGTTACAAATTTACTGTAAACTACTTACGGCCCTGGTGTGTCGAAGAGAAGGTGGCTTATCATGGCCCGAGCTTTGTTTAATAATGTGTTGTCTTTTGCACTGAAAAACTAATAATAAAGTATTGTCATTAGTCATATAATAGTAGTACTATAAGAGCAACTGACATCGAACAAAATACATTATGGCTATAACTGTACATCAGTTGCAGATGGAGGATTTCCAAGAAAAGGTCCAAGTTGAAAATGTGAGCAGAATGTGAGAACTCGACAGAACATTTTGCCCAATACCTATTCAAAATATGCCAAAAATAGCACAAAGGCAGCGTACAGGGCTCTCTTAGACCACAACCAGGGATCTGCCAATGACTACATAACAGTATTGTTATTGAATAAAACAATATTTCTTCAATATAAAGAGCAAAACCTATATGCTCCCATAGCAAGGCTGTGTATTGATGCAGTAGATATGCAGGGCTGTGTCCACTTTGTCCATGCACCCAAATCAACAAAATTGACCAGAAAAAGCCACTTTTTAAAGTATGTGACTTACCATTAGGTGTGCTCCATACATATGCGCCACAAATCTTAATGTTTTCGAAATAATTTTCTTTTTTTCTGAATCAAAATCCTAAAATACACAAGAAAATAAACACATCTATAACCATAATTTGATGCTACCATTTTCATGTTATGATTTATGTTTATTCACTTGAAGAAGGCTGGATAATATTGTTTTTCTAATCATGGTATTAAATTTGCATCTAAAATTAATTATTTATTATTTATTCATTATATCAAGATGCATCACAGAAACTTCTAATTATTTTTTCTTATGACTAAAACTGCGATAAACAAATGAAATTAGCATTGACATTCAAAATTAGATGAGCATCAATAAACAAGAATAGTTGTTATAATACCTGGAATACGTCATACTTTCCTCCAACGATGACAAGTGGAATGAGAAACGGATCGATCATTTTTATGTCAGGATGTTCATTTCCCAGTCTTTCCAAAGCAGCTGTTTTAAGTTCCTCCTAAAGTGTATTTATTAATTCATTCAATTTTTATATTCATTTTCATATATTGAGACATTTTCAGATGTTCTCTGTAATTGTTTTGAAAAGAGGATGGCAAAGCAAAATTAAACAAACATTAGACTAAATGAAATGTAAAAGGTACTTTGAGAAACATGATTACAATGTATATTATCCACTACATATTTTAAAGGGTAACAATTAGAAATAACCTTTATGCGTTGATTATTGACTTGAGCTTCAGCAACTACTGATTCAACACGGGTCTTAACAGCTTGAAGTAACTTGTCCAATGTAAACCATAACTCATTTGGTTTTGATAAATCCAACACAATTACAACTGCCATCTTACTGGAAGACAAAAATTAGTTAACAGAATTAGATATTAGATATTTCACAGAATGCTATATTCTTGTGTACACATTCACATTCATGTACATTAATGCTCTCAGTTGAATAAACCACATCATTTTGATATCTCTTATACTTTGCTATAACTTACTTGATTGTGTCAACATTTATAGGGATATCAATAAGCTTAGATAACCATGTACCACCTCCAAGCTCCCACATATGTCCAACATCTTTTACCTAAATCAAATTGTATAAAAATTGTATCAAAACAATAAATTTCACAAATGCATACATACATGTTAGTATCAGTTTGCATTAAAGTATGTTCTGTTATTTATATTTCAAATTTGGAGAAAATGGAACAGCTATGGGACCAAACATTTGATACTCAGAGGCAGGATGGAATGGCAGTGGGGCTCGCTTTATGTTTGAAACAAGATGTTTGTCACTCACCATGAAGTTTGAAATAAAATGTTTGTGAATACTAAACGTCTGGATCTTAGAATATTGAGATTAAAAGATTTAACTCTGAATGAAAAAACCTATGCCCCCTCCCTGAATATCTAATGACTGGCTGCCCTTGACTCATAAAGAATTTTGGAAGTATGGTTGGCTGACTGAACGTCATCGTCAACATCCGTCTTGCCTGTTGTGGATGTGAGGTTGCAGTGTGTGATCAGGCCATCACTGGACCTGTTGTGTTAATAGATACTTTTCATTGACTCCTGAAAAGCATAGGAAAGCATAGCAGAGAAGAAAATCCAAAACACGGTTGCAGCCAAAACACAGCATATAACACCACTGCTGGTTTGGAAGAATTCAGAGGAAATGCTAGTGTTGATAATCTCACAGTGGATGTCTTCATGGAAGGACTTGATAATGCTGAAAATGATGGGTTGGCATCCAATCTTTTCCAATATCTTCACTAGAACTAAATGCTGGCTAGGTCAAATGCTTTCATCCTAGGTCAGTGAATGCTGTGTTGTAACCTGCATTTCCATTGGAGTTGTCCAAGACAGAATACCATCTCAATTTTCCCAATGCTACATTTTACCAACTATAACAAGCAGGAATATAACTTGGTAGTTGGTGCAATCCATTCGGTCACCTTTGCTTTTGTACTGTTTTATTGTGCTTTGAGTCAATTCTTGGGGCACAGCATGTTCAGACCAGCACAGTTATAGTAGGTTGAGTATGTTTGATCATAACTGGGCCATTAGACTTGATAACTTTGCCAGGAACACCATCACTTTGTAGAGATTTTTCACTGGTGAGGCTGTTAAAAGCGTTCGTAAGGCATTTATTTGTAAAGGCTTTTGCTTTGATTCAAAGTCCAGCTCTTCCATGACATGAAAACTGTGAACACTGTGCTTCCAACACAGTGTTCTGTGTCTCATATACTTCTATTAAAAGTAGTGTTCCACCCATCTATTTTGCTTGAACTCATCCATGACCAACTCGCCAGTTTTGCATTTTGATGTGATTGTTTTGCCATGGACTGGTCCAAAAGCTAAATGTAATATCATAATAATTATATACATAAGAGGGTACATTTACTAAAAACGTGTGTTCTGATAGAGAAACAGAAAAGGTATCCTTATGGTTTCTTCATAAAGTTAATAAAGAATCGCACTTACCATATTTGCCCCTTTAGCTCTTCTACCAAATGTGTACTCGAGGGCAATCGTTGATTTAGGAGTTTCATCACGGTCAAGGAATCTCAATATCATTGATGTCTTACCCTTTGAATATGTTTCTCAGAATTAGATTTTTGAACAAAAATGACTTGCTAAGAAAAAAATAGCAGCAAAAACCTTTGTCTGGAAAACTTATGTGTATGCAGCATTATGATACATTCCTGACAAGATAGAAGTCAGAAATAATGGTATATTTTAGAAATGGATCATCAAATGCAAAGTATTTGCGTGCATGTTACATATAAAAACATGATTACTAACATTTATAGTACTTATTTAAACATAATGCTCAGTCAAAAATATATTTGTATCGTACCATCCATTTCTAGGCAATGTGGTAGATAGTACACAACTCACTTAACATGTCAGAAATTAAGTTCAAATACTGTTAAATAACAAGAACTTTTTTTCAAAAGGTGACATCATCCAAGTGCTAGGACCCCCCCCCCCCCCCCTGTCACCTTTCGTTATCTTTCGCTACCCCCCCCCATGCCGGATGACGTCATTTGTGAATGATCCCTAAATTGTGAGAACATTATTCATATGTTTGTGATATGAAAATGTTAGGACTGGGTTGGGACTGCCTATTTTACCCGAAAAAAAGAATATCTGACGAAGATACAAACACGGTAAACCGCGCATTTATTTGAGTACCATTAAAAACATGGATTTTTGCGCAATATCCTGGCAGGAGTCTATTTAGATACAGACGTTTAATTAACATTTTATAGTAATTTCATTATAAATGTGTATTTCATGAAATGACTTTAGTCTTGAAATACTTACAGATCCCTTGCTTCCGACAAATAAAACACTAGCCTCTTCATCCTTTCCATGCTGCAATTCATTTATTTCATGTTCTTCTATAGCAAGATCCCACAAACTTTTATCAATTCTAAAATTAATCAAATGTGAATCAAAAAGTTAAAAGAGGTTGTACTGTACGCATATTTCTGTATGGAAATCCTGGACAAATTATATCTCATTGCAAAGGGGAAAACCCTGCTTTATCCATTCAAGAAAAGAAGGATTAATGACCTCATTTAGAAATCACCCACGGCCAGATAAAAAATAATCCTATAGAAATGCATTGTGGCCACAAACCCACACATGTATACATGTATGTATTTATGTAGAATTGAATGGTCAATGTTTCACTCTCCTATTTTATTAGGTGGCAGAGATACGAAATTTCAGTTTGTGTAAATTAAGGCATGCCTTCCTTATTTATCATCATCTTCAGAACAGAGTTGTGCACATTCATTTTTCAAGGTAGCATAATCATAAAATTAACTTAGTAAAGAATCAAATTCGACTTAGACATGAGGAAAAACAAGCGAGAATAATGTCTAACAGTATGTGTTGAAACTTTGGAAAAATCTTTTAATAAATCAAATTATTCTTCATTTGAAAAATAAGCATATACTTGAATAGAAATAAAATACAATAATTATTCTTCAAAGTCTATCTTAAATTCCAAATTAAGTTTCCCGACACAAACGAAGACGAAAATAACTAACAAGATTAACTTAAAAGTCATTTCAATGGATTAAATATGTTCTTCAATTCTACAAATACCTTACGCCAGTTGCTCATATGTCTGCATGTGAATTTAACACAAAGCTAGAATAGGGTGTGCATTGCCTCTTATGGCGCTTGACAGTCTTTGCATGAAGCTGACTTTTGCAAAAACAAAAATCAGCCATTGATTTGTATCATTGTAAGTTTTTTACTTGGTCGCCAGGTCGTCCCCAATACCAGATTGATAGCCCTCGACGGGACTTCGCACTGGTGCTGGTGGCAAATTGCCTTACAGCCTTACAGGCAGCTGAACACGCCGAGTTATGTCTCAAAGAGGTTAACACACTCCATGGGCACGTATCGTGACGTATGCATGAGTGTACTCGCTTTGATAAGACATGAGAATAGAGTTAGATGGCCCCAAATCTATGAGATTTGGTTGGCTGGGTTTCCTAGGTGTTGTCGCCACAACCTCTAAAGCTAAACTGCACAATATTCACGGCCTTTCACTAGTCAAAGACAAAAACAAACAATATATGTAAAGCTAAAACTAATGAGAAAACAACGCCAATCATAATATTCACGGCCTTTCACTTAATCAAAGACAAAAACAAACAATATATGTAATTGCCTTAAATTGTTCATGTCAAAAATCCACACGATTTTTAGTCATAAGAAAACAGGTCATTAAAAGCCTACTGTATTTTTGCTCACAATTCTTTAATAAATGCCCATGTCAATTTAGTAACAAAAAAATAAGAATTGGTCCTGCATTCAATTTAAACAAAAATAGGGTGGATGCCTCAAATATGTAATTTTTGACCCTGTCATCAGCATGTGATCATAGGTTTATGAACATATCTTGAATATTGTGGGGCATTACATCTTAAAGGCTATAAACCTTATTTTCTCACACTATTCTTTAATAAATGCCGTTCATGTCCTCCTTTTTTTTTGTCCAAAACGTGAGCGGCTCGATGGGCATCATGCAAACCCTTTAATAATAGAAGGTTTATGTTTCCATTGGCTTTATAAACCCATATCTTGAATATTGTGGGGCATTTGATGCATCTTATAAAAAATTATGAAAAATTTTGTCATTGTCAGATAAGACAAATAATGGGTCACGTGAGCATGTCAAGCAAAGGTTTGCAAACAAATATTGTGGGGCATTACATCTTATAAGGCTATGAAACCTTATATTGTCAGATAAGACAAATAAAAAACAAAAAGCTACACAGGGTAAATGTGTAGGCGATAATGTAAGATATTTAAATTTGTAAAGCTTTCGTCTTGAAGAGGAAGAACAAACACATTTCACGGTAATAAAAATATTTAATGTACTATGATTTTTACCCTCGGGACATGTTGTCTCACAATATGTTGGATTTCTGTACACAAACTCAAGTTTTTTAAAAAGCTTCTGTAGCAACCTGGAATTTTTAGTTCTGCAGTAAATGTAGAAGTTGAAAAAGAAAATTAATTATAACTTATTCATATATTGTTTGACAAAAAATATTTTATTGAATTACAATATATATCTACATTACTTTTCTATTTATAATATTTTTCATTTTTACGTGTTTTATGTACATTTTATCATTATGTTAATACCGGGCAATCAAAATGGCCTCCTTAGAAGCATATTTGACACAAGATGGTAGTGAAAAATACAAAAAAGCATGTTATCTTCAAGATGAGGCGTCTAAATCTGATCCAGAAAGTGAGCCTTATAAATCCAAGTACGAGGCAAGGAAAATTTACCAGGAAATGAAAGAAAGTCTTTTGAATCTAGCAAATGAAGACCCCGAAAATAAAAATATTGTGTTTTCCATTGCTGCAATTGATGTTAAACTAGGTGCTAATTACACGGACACCGACGAAGTTTCTTGCGGTGAGAAACATTTAGAATCATGTATTGCATTACTAAAGGAAGAGAGACTAGAAGTTAAAGCATGCAACATCTTACAGCATGCATATAACCAGCTCGGCATACTTTGGACCGGTCGCCGTAAACCTGACACAGCCCTAGAATATTTGCAAAAAGCAGAGCAGTTATATAAAGATTTCAAGCATAATGTTGGAAATGCGCCATACATGATTGACGAACATTTTGGGCTTGGTAACGAAGATGCTGGTATGCTGGATCAAAAAAGGTCTAGTAACTTTGAGGATACATATACACACTCCCTGTATTACCTGGCTCAGGTTCATACTCAATTAGATCAAAATGAAAAAGGTGCTGAATATTGTCATGATACATTACGACGGCAATTAGACACAATGAAATATGAGCCTCTTGATTGGGCACTTAATGCGGCTACTCTGTCCCAATATTACATTACTGTAAAGAAATTTAAAATGGCCAGACATTGTTTAGCAAGTGCCACAACTATATTAAAAGAAAAAGGTGAACCAAGCACAAAAGTAGAGACCATATATGATGAAGATTCACAAGCTGACATAGACAGAAAAGAAAAAATGCCAAGATCATGGGCTGATATGTATAGGTGTTGGGCTAAATATGGAATGGCCCTCCTTGAAGCATCAAAAGACAAACTTTTTGATGAAATTTCGAATTCAGAAGAACTCAATCATAATGCAGACAAAAGCCATCAGGCCACTGATACCTGTGGCAATGGAGAAAACATAAATGACCAATGTGAGGAAGGAACATCGAAAGGATTGATTTGGTTTAATTTAGAAGTCACAGCTGTGGAAGAGCAAATTACCGATCAATATGTTAAAGTTTTTGATGAAGTAAGACCAATTTTTCTGTGTATTCAGAAATGGCTTTTAGCTGCTAAAGAATTCTATGTTTTAGATGGCCATTGCACAGATCATGTAGAAATAGTCCAGGATTACAGTAGGGCATTTAAAGAACTTGCTTTTTTTGAAATGGACATGGAGAGACAATGTAAAATGCATAAGCGGAGGATTGATATGCTAAAAGATGTACTGAAAGAACTTAATCCTCAGCATTACATGCTAATATGTCGGCAACTTATGTTTGAGATTGCAGAAGCTTACAGTAATATGTTGGATTTAAAATTGGCAAAAATAGAAGAGTCTGGTGCTACACCTACACAGCATTCAGTGAAGAAAATAAACACACTTACATTACAAAGTAAAAATGAATTTGAAGAATATGTTGACACTCTCAAAACACCAGAAAAAGTGCTACCCCCAAAATATGCTGATGAAGATGAGAGACCAGCTTTGATTGCTCATTTTCATATGGGACGCTTATACTCTAAATTTATAACATTTGATGTTCAAACACATCTACAGAATATGAAGAAGACTATAGATATGTATCAGTATATTGTTGACTACTGCAAAAATAATCCTGATGCTCGAAATAAAGTTAAGTCAGAGGTAGAAATATGTGAAGAAATGGTTCAACTTTTGCCTTGTGGCTATTTAATTTTGCAATTATGATATTTAAATTCTTTCTCAGCATTTGATTTCACTGTCTTCAAGTATGTGATAATTTTACAAGAAAATTTCATATTTCTCAGTAAATCAACGTATCTATAAGTATAAGTGAATGGCTAGTTTATGTTCTCAAATAAAACAAAATAAATAAAGATATGTACATTGTATCTTCATTTTCTGCTTCTAGTCCATGTTTCATGTTTACAATTTCACACAGTGATGCCGATGCCTTTTTTGTCAGTTGTTTGTAGCACATATCTTGCGCAACAATGATCAATATACACTTGCAGTTTCTGAAATTATCACAGCCTGAACAGAGGTTAATCCGTAAAGACTTGAGGTTGACTTTATCACAGTAAACTTTTGAATTTGTAATGGAATTTTTTTTTTGCTGACTATAAATGTTTGCTGTTTAATTACAATAAACTATGAAATTTGCTAATCAAATCGAATGCAAATGTTTCTAATTTTAAAGTAATTTCATAGAATATGTATACCATATACGACCATCCAAGTGACCACCATCGTGTAACAGCCCTCCCCCTCTTTTTCTTATATGTCCATAAGAATTATGTAGTAACTTCACTCAAGTGTAACCACCGCCCACCCCCCAGTTTGAGAAAATTTCAATTTAAAGGCCCTGGGCGCTTGGATGGTTGTATATGGTAGTCAAGAAGAAAACATCACTACATTTTTGTAAATCATAATACAATGTATATCAAGCACTACAGCCAGCCAACTGCAGCCAGTCCATAATTTTATTTAGAGGTGTGACTAAATTTTCATAATGGCCACTTTTATGTCAACACAAATGCACTATATAACTAAATCAAAGATCAGATCTAGTGTACTTAAAGTCATTGATGTTTATTGCCAGAATTATTCATTGTGTTAAAGTTTTCGATAGATCTAGTAAAAAAAACTACAGTGTACAATGAAGAAGTTATCTCGTGTTCATGATACTACATACACTTCTACGTTTCACAATGTACAGTAGAACTTCTCTATAGGATCACCCATGGGTTTGCCTCAATTTGTCTCATTAGAGAGGTGGTCAGTTGTTTCTTTGTACATGCAAGATCACGAGAAATGATCTTATTACAGAGGTTGTCTCTTTATATAGGTAGTTTCAATTACTGTCGTCTGTCATAAGTCAACTTAGAAGTATAGAATGGTCAAAGTTTATATATTGTATTGGCTGTGATAGAATTTTCTATATATCTATGATACATATTGATTACACTCTGATACATGTTTCTGAATTTCCGATGCGTGGAAAATTAAGGAATCTATGTCAACATCTTGGCGATGGATTCCATTCCAACTGGCAAGATGTGCCATTGCAAAGTGTGACTGGCATACTGGGCATAGCTAGTGTTTTATATAATATTAAAAGTTGCTGATGTCCTAGACGTAAGTTTATAATGATAAATAAACTAACGACACAAATTGGAATGTATTTTTTAGTTTACAGTTCAATTTACGTATGTGATGCTTTACTGTGATTGTCAAATTTTTCAATAAAATATTCTGTAACATTATATTTTTCAATAGTTAGTTATTCATAATTTTAATCATTTTATATCTGTAGTAAAGTTTGGCTCATTGTCAATGAGCCAATTTTGCTATTATCATAATTATGTATCAGGCACTACATCTTGGCAATGCTGTAAGAGCTACAAATGAATGTTGTACTTGTTGCAATTTTACATCACAATCTCTTAACTGACCAGGCGTCCTTCACACAGGACCACTAAACAATTTGTTCTTAAAAAGTAGTTGTTTTTTCGATCATAATTAAAACGCTGGCAACTGGCATTAATCTGATTATTCAATGCTTCTTTATTTTATTTGTATACAATATTTCTATAGACACCAATTGTATTCCACTACTTTTTGACCCATAAACTTTTATTTAAAACTTTCTGACCTTTATTAGAAATGAATTAGAATAAAAGCAGTACATCAAGTCATGAACAGTGGAATACATTGTACAAAGAATCTTTAGCGTGTACCGACTGGAATGAACTACCTGCCTGTGTGGCAGAGGCCATTTATAGACGACTTAAGGGGCAGCTAGCAGATATGTCTACCTAAGCCACGCTCCATCCATCCGTGTATTACTCAATATCAGTGCTGAAGTTTGCAGATTATCAACTAGAACTAGAACTACTTCAAGAACATACACATAATAAACATATGGGCCATTTGCATAATTGCTACAGCCACAGACCGAAATCTGTGGAGCCAAAATGTACATGTGCTGTCTAAAACTGATGTCAGAACAAAAGCACTGCATCTACTGCTTGTTACAAATCGTACAACTACAATACAGTGCCACTGGTGTATTTGTATATATTAATTTTGTCATTTGTTTTTAAATTTACAATATTGGTAGATATAGGATAATACTTTTATATTTTGTATTTAGTGTGAGAAGTTTTGATACAAGCACAATGTAGTAAGGAAATGATGGGACAAGCAGTTCAAATTTAACATTACCTATCAAATAAAATACACGACAATGAATATTTAACTTTTATTTTTACAGCAGCTAATCATTCGTATCACAGATTATAAAATATTTGCACATTTATGGACAATTGTATTGTTTAATTTCCAATAAATTGCATTACATAGTTAAGGAAATACTTAACTGGAATGTTATAAGAATTCTACAAATGATTTTGTAAAACATGGAACAGTCACTAAATTATCTGAAGACTATCAAAAGTACCAAATAACAGTCCAGAAAAAAAAATAATATTAACAAGAATATCATCACAGAGTGTTTTATAACATATTAAAGGATGACATATTCAATTAATTACGCAAGTGAACACAGCATACATGAACCACACAAATAATGACACAAAACTATTATATATTTCCCACCACAAACAATACAAGTTTATTAAGTTACAAAAAATGAGAAACATAATATTCTGTACAGCACAAAAATGGTGATGTGAATAAGTAATCACCATGCAACCGTTTTGCTAATATTTTCTTTGGTCGTTGTGTTTACAGGAATCTCTCTCACTACACACAATGATGGTTTCAAATAACTTGCTTTAAATAACTTAAATAAGCCAGAAATACTTGAACACTATGGTTATCATGCATGTTCATAATGACAAGAATACATTTAATGGTTTAATTAGAGGTTTAACATAGTTAACAATTAATTTCTTTTACGCAAATAGTGCAAAACATTGTGATGGCTCATAGGTCACTAGTTATTAATTTTAGTCCTACTACATGATGCGCACAAAATGAACGTAAAACTGCATATGAAGCATTTAACGAGTACTACCGCTTTTATTGATTTGCTACAAACATGGAGATCATGTGTAAAGTTATGTCGTGTCACAATCATAGAGACATCATCCGTAAACCAAGGTATCACGGCATGCCAGGTTTTATGTTTCATGTGACTCCAGAATAGTAACCAACCCCGGGTTACAGCATAGTGAGTCCAATAAATACCATAGATAAAGGAGATTACTTATTTTTAATAATTTTAGGTATAGTAAATATCAGATCTTAAATATGTTTTAGGGACTACTAGTGTAGAAGCACCAACAGCAAATATGTCATTTCATAGAAAATAAACTTTTACTTTCTTTCATTTTATCACATCCATTTTATTGAAAATAAAACTTTGTTTTTATTTCCACAGAAGTAACAATTAACTTTTGCAAATTGTTTTCAATTGTTGAAGTCACAAATCACAAACAATATAGTTCTTCTTTGCTGCCATGAGTTGCTTATAGTCTTGATAAGAGAAATTAGAAAAAAGTGTCTCTTCATATGCAGCATCAGCAATGTAATGGGAAGTAACAATTATTACTTTGTTTCTTTATTCTGTGTGTTTCATCTGCGATACATGTTAGTGGTTCTGAAATATATGAAACAGACAATTAAATGATTTATGGTGAGAATTAAATTCTTTTTAAAAAAAATTCATCTAGTATAAAAAAAATTTTTCATCAATGTAAAACAGTTAGTGGACGAAAGTCGGAAAATTGATTCCACAATTTCTATTAAAAAAAAACTTCTCAATGTGTATTAATATTTAATGTATAAATTGTTAGTAAAATCAATGAACACTCTTAAAATCCTTTATGGTGAAAAACTATTAATAGAGTTCAAATCATTAATGAAGCAACAAATTGCATACCATCATTCAATCAAGTGACAAAAAAATAATGTTTTGTTAAAAAATAAGGCAAACTGCAGGTCAACAAGGTGGATAAAGATTTATTAACTTTCCCTGATTGATTACCGGGTAAGTCCCCCATTTAACTTCTTTTTTTCTACAAAGTAAGTATTGGGCGGGTCATTTTTGGCTCACATGTACTGAACCATTTTCTCTGTCTTTTACTGATAATGCCTAAATGCATAGTTGCTGGCCTTTCAAACATTTGCTGACTTTTCCCTAAATTAACTTTTAAAATTTAATGGCATTTTATGAGTTTCCGATTTCTGTTTTTTTCCTGACCCCCAAAATTCCTTAACTTTTGAAGATATAAAGATTTGGGTTCTAGGTTCTAAAAAGTGCAAACCTACAAGATCGAGACCCGTGAAGACCTATCATGTACAAGTATATCAACATGTAACATCCAAGGCCACCATCACAATAAGGGATGAGTGTAAAAATGAGTCGACATGAACTGAACACAGGCTTTTAGGTTGAACTTAATAATTTTAGGTTGTAAGCTCTAATGTGTGGGGGTAACTACCGGTAGGTACATGTATTTACATTGACATTCCAACAATGCGGACATTTGATGTAGTTTTTCTCCCTATTTACTCTTGAAATTTTCACCACTGACATATAAAATAGCTATTTTTTTTCTCTAAATTTAATGCTACTTCAAAACTCAGAGTCAAAATATTGTTGTTTTTTAAAAAAATAGATTTTCCACACCTAAAAAAAAAGAAAAATTGTCATGTGCAGAAAATATTTACAGACCTTTGTGCGGGATCAGAGCTGGCACTGTCTACATGCGGCACATACGCTACCTGATGCTGACTGCGGCTTCCACCACCATAAGAATTTGAGCTTGGTTTTGTACCACTTCCAAGCATAGTTGCAGGGGATGGCTCATTTCTACCATTGCGTTTTCTGTTGTTTAACGAAGCTTGGTTTGAAGCTTGATTACCTACTGGTAAAAACAATGAGAACAAAGCAAAAAAAATTTAAAATATGCTTTTGCTTTAAGACTTGTTCTGCCTTGAGAACACTATATAGTCATCAAAAAATAAGAAAGAAAGGAAAGAACGAAGATATTTATATTTTGCTGTATAAATATAAGATTATATTTACTTCTATTAAGTTCTTGCTGAAGAGCTTCTTCACTGTAATGAATGGGTCCACTCCATTGTTGATACGGTGTGGAGACAAGTTGCATATTTGTCACCTTAACTGGTATCTGTGCTTTATATTGGCCAATACCAGGCAATGTGTTTTCTACATTTGTAGTGATTTGTGGTGGCTGAAAAAGAACATTTTGTATCATATATATAATTTACTTTTAAAAACCAGGTACAAACCATATGCACATACAGAAAAAGTCTACTTGAGTGCATTTGTTTATTATTTAAGACATTACAGATTTTGTAGGGAACCCCCCTTATTCTTTAATCAGAGTCCATGAATTGATATATAATCGTACATCATAATAAGGTCAATTTTTATCGTACCAACAAGAAAAAAGCCTACCCAACAAATTCATATTCCATATTTGACAATTTATATTTGTCTTAATCACCTGTTGCTCCATGAAGTAAAGGTCTGCTTTTGCTCTTTCTTCTTCATTAACTGGGATTCCATCAATGACAACAATAGATGGCATACGATATACAAGCATTGGCCTGTGAAGCATGCGCCTTGCAACCTTTAGTAATGCATGTTTACATCAAGAATAACTTTAAAACAAGAAATAAAATCTTTAAAAAACATAATTTTTAAATTATCATGCTATGTTAATATTTATTCCATTCTTTTAAACTTACTGTTAACATTTTCAAATCTGTCAATCAGACATTCTTCATCAAAGCTTAATAACATCACAATGATCACATATGAGGGTAGGATGTGACATCCATAAAGCTCTGATAAATAACGTCAGACAGATTTGAAAGTATTTAGCAGTAAGCTGTTTCAAGAATTTAAAAATTTTAACTTATCAATTACATTACAAGGATCTCAGAAATGCAATAAATCAAATCAAACCATCTCTTTGATTTGGAAAAAATTGTTGTTTTAATGATGTCACATTAGAAAGGTCTGCTTAGATTTATGGTATATCAAAGGTTATACTTAAAAATATCCAAAATATACAATTTTCACACATACAGCATTGCTCACGACAGACAGCTCAACCAAATTTTGTAGCGGCTCCAGCTTTTCCAGTTCTTGAATATCCTGTAATATATCACAGTATAAAATATTATAAATGTTTTACAATATAAAATATTATATTATCATTGTATGGTAGAAGTAACTTCAAACTCAGCTTTAGTATAGGAATACAACAAAAAAACCTTCAGTTGAATTATACCTGAATTCTATTTGTCCCAAGAAAAAGCCTTTGGATGTTTTCTAAACATGCAAAATGACTCAGGTCACGCACTCTGTTTTCTTCCATATGAAGTTCTTGTAAATTCCACTGGTTCATAAATGAAAACTCTGTGAGACCTTTGATTTTATTTCGATCAAGCACAAGTTCTCGTAAATCTTGCAATCCATCTAACCCTTCCACTTTGCTGATCTCATTTCCTAAACATAATGCAATTGACATGCTGTTATCAAAAAGACACTAGCTGAGCAGAGAATACATATGCTTATGATATGCGATAAAAAAAATCTGAAATTAATATCAGAATAAGAAAAAAAACATTAAGTAATTTGTAGCTATTTATCTAGTATTTAGTTTATACAAAACGGAAAAGCACATTGCATATACTAGTATTCTGCAAAATAATTGAGATAAAAATAAAAATATGACATGGATCCTATTTAAAAAATTAAGCTATACTAATAAACAAAAGTACTTTTTTAACAAACCTTGCAAAAATAGCGCTTTTAATGAAGTCAGGCGGCTCAGCTGCAACATGCCCATATCTTTTATACCATTGTATCTAAAAGTGAAAGAAAATCAATTTATGAGACATAATATTAGGTAACAAAATTAATTCGGTGCAAATGTTACTAAAAATGTTGATGTCACTTTTACAATACACTTTTTACCTCCCTGTAAATAGAAATTCCTATATGGCATTGGTTAATCCAGGCATATCATTTTTTGACATGCTCAAACCATCTTAAGCCACTGGCAAAATTATTGAATTGGGATCTTTTTGTGATGGTTTATCCCATACAATGGCATACATACATAGTATAAACTCTCTAATTACAAGCAGCAAAATGTTGCCGATATCATGAATTTCTGTATCCATGTATTTTATACCCGGTACATGAGAACCTGTACAGAGACACCATTCACATCATGACTAAACCAGCAGCTGAGGAAGTACTACCCATCCTTGATAGTGAAGTAGAAAATGCCATGAAGGGCATGAAGAACAATAAAGCCCCTGGAGAAGATCAAATAGTGATGGAAATGCTGAGAGCAGGCGGAGAAATAGTTTGCACAAAGCTGAAAGAGTTGTTCAACCAAGTGCTGACGAAGGAAGAAGTGCTAAAAGAGTGGAAAAATGCCATTGTCACACTCATATACAAAAAAGGAGACAAGAAAGATCTTGCAAACTACAGACCCATTAGTTTGCTCTCCCAAGTCTACAAACTCTTTATGAAGATCTTGAAGAATCGAGTGAACAAGACACTTGACGAAATACAACCACCAGAACAAGCTGCCTATCGCAAAGGTTACTCAACCATTGACCACCTACACTCAGCTGTGCAGGTACTAGAGAAGACCAACGAGTACAACATCCCGCTACACATGGCATTTGTGGATTATGAAAAAGCCTTCGACTCAATACAACACCCAGCTGTGTTTGGTGCATTGAAAAACCAAGGAGTTGAAGAAAAGTATATCAACATCATAAATGAAACGTACAAAAACGGCACAGCACAAGTACGAACTGAATCACTTAGCAGGAAATTTAACATCTTGAAAGGAGTCTGACAGGGAGATACGCTATCACCTGTGATGTTCATAGCAGCACTTGAGGAGATATTCAAAAGGATAGAAACCGAATCTGGCATAAAGATCAATGGAGAGCTACTCAGCAACCTCAGGTTCGCAGACGATATCATCCTGTTTGCTGAAAGTGAAGAACAACTAGCTAGAATGCTAAATGACCTGAATACTGAGGGGAAGAGAGATGGCATGAAAATCAACAAAAAGAAAACAAAAGTTATGTGCAATGAAGTAGCAAGAAGAAAGAAAAGGAATGTAGTATTGGTTGACGGAGAACAGCTTGAGGAGGTCGAAGAGTACAAGTACTTAGGAAGGCTCTTAACACCAGGAAATGAGATGGCTAGTGAAATCGACGATAGAATCACTGCTGGATGGAAGCGATTTGGACAGTACAGCACTTTCCTGAAAGATCAGAAGATGCCTATATGTCTCAAGAAAAAATCATGGACTCTGTTATACTGCCAGCAATGACATATGGAGCAGAGACATGGTCCCTAACAAAACGACAAAAAGAAAAACTGGCTGTAACACAAAGAAGCATGGAAAGAGCAATGCTTGGAGTCACGAGAAAAGATAAGATCAGAAATCAAGAGATAAGGGAAAGAACAAGGGTGGATGACATCATCGAGAAAGCAGAAAAGAGCAAAGGCCAGTGGGCAGGACACCTTGCCAGAATGAGCCCAAGTAAATGGGCAAGAAAGCAAGTAAATGGGCAAGAAAGCTCACAGAATGGACACCACGTAATGGGAAAAAGAACAAAGGGAAGGCCAAAACGTCGCTGGAGAGATGACATTGAAGAGAGAGGAGGCAGCGGGTGGATGCAAGTGGCCAGAAATCGAAAGGAGTGGAAAGATCTGTGGAGGCCACCCGCCAGCAGTGGCGTGACAGGCTGAGATGATGATGACAAAACCTACCTGAGTTGGTGGCTGGGAGTTGATTCTAGACTTAACACCTTGCGCAACTTGTTTTGGACGAGGAACAATACATTCCACATGATTGTGATTCAGACAAAGCACTCGTAAATTTACTAGATAAACAAGTCCACTGAAGGATGTGAGATTGTTATGTTCCAGGTTAACGCTGAAAGATTGACAACAGGTAGTAGTGGTAGTTTATAATAACTTTATTTTTGTTGAAAGTTTGTTGAATTTGTAAAATAAACTTTTGATTACCTTCGTAAACTAAGAAATTGTTCCCCATTGCCAAGATCAACATTTCTAATGCCACATTGAGGAAAGTCAAGTTCTCGAACATCAGAAAAGGACGAGTGGCCCATCCGCTCCGCAACAAAATCTTGGGTAAGCCGGCCACCAAAGGTATCTTTAGCTTGACCTCCTTCAGAACTCTCCTGTAATAGCAGTGTTATTAAGGTGAACCATTATATCACAGGATTTTCAGTTCACATACTTTAGAGCATAGTTTGCCAAGCTACCTTGAAAGCTTTCAAACCATCCTGGTTCTTGTTCAGTCTGCCGCCAATCCAACTACTCGTCACATGATGGTGCAACGTCATCCTACCAGCCACCACCGATGACGTCACACCACCATCATGATGAGTAGGCGGATTGGCTGCGGACTGAACAAGAACCAAGATACATACATGTATGGTTCGAAAGCTTTCAAGGTATGCTTAGCAAAATATGGACAGCAGTAGGTGAAAATCCTGTAATACTAGGTATTAAACTTGTCCATATAATATGAGTATCTAATATAAAGGTGAACCATGCATATTATTGATTGTTAAATTTTCAGTATGCATCAATCTAACAACACGAACTTACTATAGCTGTTCCATCTAATGCTTTGAGACTTTTTAGGTGGTAGATGACAAAGAGTCTATAGTTTTCTGCTGTCACTACAACTGGGTTGCCAGACAAATCCAATATCACAAGATTGGGCAGATTTTTTAGGTAGAAGACTTCTCTGATATTTCCAAGATGATTATTACCAATGTACAGCTCTGCTAATGAAACTGCTCTCTATTCCAAACGAAAAATATATATTTATTATTAAAGTTCTAAGCCACCTCCCATTCACACTATATTTTACATGAAGATTGTGAAATTACGAGAAAATACAAAAATTATTTCTGTCTTACCTGGAGTCCTAACAAAGATGAAATTTTGTTGCTATCTATTGAGAAATATTGAAGCTGTGACAATCTCTCAAGCCCACAACCATCCAAGCTTGCAATATAATTATGAGAAAGACTTAACCATTTCAGTCTAGTCAATCTGCCAAGTCCTTCAAGACGACTGATACAGTTCTTTTCTAGAGACAATTGTTCCAAATTATGGCAGGCATCCAGTCCCTTCATAGTGAAGAAAAGTGAAGAAAATTAGTGTTTTACATATTATATTGGCCACAGTATTCTGAAGATATTTTATTGGCCAAATCTAAAGTATTTAACTAATTCTGCCATTGCACATTGAAACTTAGGATGAAAACCTGATAAGACAAATTAATCTTCATCCTAACCGAATCGAGACCAACTCATTTTCTAATCACCAGAAATTGGCACCACAACAAATTATACATAGGGTCTGATTTCCAGTCGGAATCTAGTTTCGTAAAACTTTTGCAGTACCCTGATGCTTAATTCAGTTAAAGCACATTGTGTGTCAACTAGGAATTTTGAGTCAAAAAGAGATCGTTATCAAAAATCAAGTAAGTAATATGGGATCACATCGGGACCATGCGCTGAGACCACATCACCGTCAAGTTGTTACTTTGATTCGGTAAGAAACTGGTTGTGAGCTGTTGATCACCTGTTTGTGATCTGCTCAGGATCAATACAACATGGTCATTGGTCAAACCACACACTATCTGGACTTGTTTTTGCGGCATCTACATGGTATCTGAGAAAGACCTTATGTCACAAGCTTGATGACCTGAAGGCGAGAGTGCACAATTGGCAACCATTTCATGGGAGCATATCGGGTCCACCCTTGTCGGAAGACTTTCTGCATTCGGGGTGGTGTTTGTATAATGAGGGTGTAGTAAAATTCAAAATGAGCAGCTGCAAAGTGCAAAGGAAGAAAAAATTGAAGTCTCATATACGCTACAAACCTCGATTTTAGTGATATCATTATCATTAAAAGACGCCCACTTCAAATTCTCCAGCCTCTCTAAATTTGACAATTTACTAATATGCTGACTGTCTAGGTTCAAAGTTGTTACCTAAAAAAAAACACATTTCAGAAAATTGGTGAATGTACAATGCCCATTACGTGCCTATGTTAGTATGATCTCAACACTTGAATGGGAAAACACAATGCTATGAGCTAGGAATACCTGTGCAAAGAGCATTTAAGCTTATTATGATGTATTCTTACAAATATCATTTGCTAAATGCAATCTGTTACTAAAGTATTATCCATCAAATTAATTTGATATTTTGGAGCTCTTAGTTTTATCTTATACTGAATGCATCATTAGTCTCTCAATTGCCATTGAAAAGAATTTGATGCAAAACTATTTTTCAATGATTTCTCGTTAATGTATAGTCACTCACTAAGTAAATGAGAATATTTCAACATATTCTATAAATTAATACGTAATTAACAAAACTTACTTTTAAATACCAATTGTTGTCTTGTTCACTAGTCCTATCAGGCTTGTTTCTACTCAAATGTGCCAACACATGAGCATAAGATTCTAGCATCAATGCACGTGGACGTTGAGTATCTGTTCTTGACATCGCCAGTAAGGAAACCTGAAAAGCCACAGGACAAAATCAAAATGTTAATTTCAACTTTATTAACTGTTCATTTATAATAATAAATCTTTTAACGATATATATGTGTTTCCCAGTGCTTGCGGATACATTTTCACACTTCTCACTCTCTTTTTAGCAAGCATATTTACATATACATGTATATATATAGCTGAAGACAGGTTTTACAACCCTAAGCTTCCATTTGACTATACCAAGTGGCCCTGGTGGGACTCGAGAGAGAGAGAGAGAGAGAAGTGTGAAAATGTATCTGCAAGCACTGGGAAACACATATATATCATTCAATAGCACTACAAATGCTAATAAGACCTTCCCAAAATTTCGTCCTCAGGTAGGATTCGAACCCACGACCTCTGGGGTGAGATGATAACAGACCAAGTATGTAAGCTGGGGGTTACGGAGACAACGGTTCAGCCATGTAACCTTTTAACAGCTCGCTGCTTGGGATGATGGTATCATTCTGGTCTCACAACCTTGGGGTCGTGAGTTCAAGTCCCGCCAGGGTCACTTGATATAGTCAAATGGAAGCTTAGGGTTGTAAAACCTGTCTTCAGCTATATCTATCGTTGGTAGAAATATGCTTGCTAAAAAGACGTGAGAGAGAGAGAGAAGTGTGAAAATGTACCCGCAAGCACTGGAAAACACATATATATCATTCAATAGCACTACAAATACTAATAAGACCTTCCCAAAATTTCATCCTCAGGTAGGATTCGAACCCACGACCTCTGGGTTGAGATGATAACAGACCAAGTATGTAAGCTGGGGGTTACGGAGACAACGGTTCAGCCGTGTAACCTTTTAACAGCTCGCAGCTTGGGATGATGGTATCATTCTGGTCTCACAACCTTGGGGTCGTGAGTTCGAGTCCCGACAGGGCCACTTGATATAGTCAAATGGATGCTTAGGGTTGTAAAACCTGTCTTCAGCTATATCTATCGTTGGTAGAAATATGCTTGCTAAAAAGACGTGAGAAAGAGAGAGAAGTGTGAAAATCTTTTAACATTTTTGTCATGTTTAACATATTTTTAAAAATCGCATAATTTTTCACCTGTGAAATTCTGGATCCTGCTGCCATTCTTAGAGCTGCAGTTGCTTCACTGTCAGTTACTGTTGACCCATTTAGCTTGGACAGGGTCTTGATGCGGCCAATGGCACGAAGTCGCAGACCTTCAGGCTAAGGGTTATGCCATCATAATTATCATGATCAATTATTACAACCAAACAATAGAAATCTGTATATGTTTAATTGATTTATTTTGTTAATCACACAGAGAAAATTACATATTATGAAACCAAATATATAAATAAAAAAGATATTATATTAATGGTTTCCGGTTTGGAATGGAATGTCTATGAAGAGCGCTCAACCATGGAGGGTGATAAATAAAGATATACGAGATTGTTTCGTAAAATGAAAAGTGATAAACAAAGAGCACTACAAAAATATTTCATTTGAAATGTAAAAGAATTATTTTCGTTCATAAAATTCTTATTTACTTTTTGCCAGTGGTTATGTCTCAAATCAAGTGTTGTTAGAATTGGACAATGTTTACGTAGGATAGAAACATCATCCCTTGTGTTCTGCAGTTTGTTCCAGGTCAGATCCAAATGTGTTAAAGAAGCCATGCCCTGCAAAATAACTACAATGTACTTGACAATCATCTTACAATTTTCTATAATCATCAAACAGTGCCCCCGTCGTGACCAACGAGCACCTGCACCCGCTGTCCCGTTCTGACAACACCCACCCTTGTTCTAATAGCACTTTGAAGTTTCCACCATCCTGACAGCACCCTGAATTCACCGCATCCTCATAACTTGATGGCAAGGTCCTGATACAACCTACCTTCCACCCTGCCTGCAACCAAGCCCTGTACTCATTTAAGTTGCCCCTTACCAACCCCCCCCCCCCACCCCACTCCAGCTAATTTATGAGCAGTCCCTATAGTGCCAATTTCCTGAAAATCATACTCGCAAAGTATGTACCGTATTCTCCTCAAGAGTGTTTGACGTACCATACAACAATGTCATGGACGTTGTATGGATCAAAATTGAGCTAAAATGCCAGATTATTAAATGAATCATCAAATACAGGAACACCAGATTAGGTACAAGAAAACTAATGCAGTGTTGCACCAGAATAGTTGTATAAGATTGATCTGAGACCCACGTGAGCAGTTCCAATTCAGCCAGCATTGTGTGAAGAGTCGACAATCAAAAAGCTTAAGTGTCGTATAGATATTGTTTTGTATTTTAGACTTTTCTTATGTATTGAGTAAACTGTTGCAACTAACATACTGCAACCAATATGAATGTGGTAGGTCAGGGAATTTAGTCACATGACTGTATGGATAAGAAATACCCTTTTGACATATAATACAAATGAATTAACAAGACTTTCTGGAGATAAAAATTTTCTCAAAATGTGCCTGTTTTTTATTTTAGTATAAAAGTACATTCATCTCCCTTTTAAAAATTGTATAACTCTTTAGGGGTTTCGGGAATAGAATTTGGTTTATGGACCATACAAAAGATCATAAAAAAGACAATAAAAAATTCAGTCAATGTTAATTTTTCCTGTACCAATATTGTATACATGATCTTTTGTATGGTCCATAAACCAAATTCTATTCCCGAAACCCCTAAAGTGTTATACATCTTTAAAAAGGGAAATGAATGAACTTTTATACTAAAATAAAAAACAAGAACATTTTGAGATTTTTTTATCTCAAAATTCTTTTATCTCCACAAAGTCTCCTTAGTAAGCACTAGGTCATTGTGAAAGTAAATGCATTTATTTTAACAGATAAACAAAGAATATCAACAAAAGTCCTCTGGTAGAGTGATTAATTACCTTAAAACCTTCTAGAGATGATATTTTGTTGAAACTTGCATCCAAATATTCTAAGCCCTACAATAAATAAAAGCTAGTAACTCATTATTCCAAGTATAATTTAATAGCCACCATGGACGGCCTGCTAAATATAATGCTCAGTTAAAAAAATACTTGTTTTGTAAAATCCAAATAAGATTAACATTTTTCCATGAATGAATATCCTGTTCATGCTGGGTTCCATAATTCATGATTTAAACAATAATATTAGATACCTATTGGAACCATAGTTCTGCTCTAGTGTCTACAGCAAGGCTTTCGCTGTTTTCTCAACAGGTTCATTGGGCTGAACGAGACCAACTGAGGTGTTTCATTCGGCCCGATGAAGCTGTTGAGAAAAAAGCAAAAGCATCGCCGTAGAGCAAAACTATGGTTCCAATAGAGGTTAAACTAAACTACGCTACTACCAGGAACTGCACCTGGTGGAAATCAAATTCGCGCCAATGTGACGTCACCACACCAGATTTCTCACTTCGGTCAAAGGCTCCATGATGAAAGCGGCAACGTCAGTGTTTGTTGAATTAGTGAGTAGCAGCGTAGTTTAGTTTAACCTCTACAGATATTCCTACTACTAATAATAGTCTTCATAAAGATATGGTTCCAATAGCTACCTAAAATTATTTTTTTACATTTTCCACGTTTATTTTTTATTACATCTTTAGAAATACAAATGAACCACGCAGTTTTGTTAACTAAAGCGCAGGGTCATGCGAGGTTACATAATCAAATGATTTTCGCCATATGTACCGTGCATTTCCAGCATCAGACGTTACATATATCATCACCAGTTTGTAACGTGCACCATGAAGTTACGTCTGACGAATATCATTCGGTCTATATTAATCGTCTACATGTGTTTTGGTGCATTTCTAGCCAGCTTTTTATGGTGTGGTATTTGAATTACTCTAGATAAAATACCAGCCACTAGCCAGCTTCCTGACAATATTTAGCCCCATTGAAACCAAAAGCACAAGAATTGTAATTCTTAGGCATCCGGGTCTAGACAATAGTAAAACAAAATCTTTTCCCATTCATTTATGTACACAAAAATATCTATTCTAAACAGATCTTTTGTTTTTATAAAGGATGGCAACATACCATATGGGCAACGTCATCTAATCGCGTCAGTTCATTGAACGAGACAATAAGGCGTTTGAGTTTCACCAAGGATTGGATCCCTTTAAGTTTTTGTAATCCACTTCCATGTATATTTAAAACTTGAATGTTGATCAGAGCTGCTTCTCCAGTGTGTCGCAATAGGTGTTCCTCAGTCACCCCCTGTAATCTAATGGAAAACCACTTTATGAAATTACTATCAAAATAACAGGGTAAAATGAACCTTCAATATGATTATAAAATTGCAAACCTTGGTTTTGGGGACACAGAAGGTGCCATGTTGATTACATCATCATCAGGAGGATGTTCTTCAACAGGTAAAATGGGTTTTTCTTTGCTATCTAAAGCCACATCATCAATTGCAGCAAATGGTGACTTGGGCTTCAACTAACAGAAAAAAATCACACATCAAATGGTCTATTTGATAAGTAATAATCATTACAAATTACAATAAAAATTTGTAAACAATGGTAAAATCAATTACCCTAGTTATGTATTCAAAATCAACAACATATTCCGGCATTACAAGCTCATGATTGAATATAAACCATTCACATTGTCTAGCTACACATTCACACTTCCCAGCAGTGTTTTCTTTTTCCACGTTGACATTAGTTGCATTGTTAGTCTTGTTTCCCTGTTTGTGCGAAGAGTCATTCTTAGTCGGTCTAAATACAGAGTCTGCTTTTGGAAAACGACTTTGTTCAATAAGATTATGATCTGTACATTGTGCACTTTTCCCAACATACACTTTTGAAATCACTATCTGACCATGGCGAAATGCGCAAATGTCATCATAATCATGATTTTTACTGTTTTTGTTGTGTTTGGTCAGATGTTGAATGCGTGGTTTATCAGCAATACTAAGACTATTTGTTAAGGGAACAGCTCCATCTCTATTAAATTGCTGAAAAAAAATATTGTAAACAAAATTATAATACAGGATCTGTCGCAATAGTAAACTTTAAGCCACTGATAAAAATAACAAATTGTCAAAATCAATCCCAGTTTTCTATCTTAACATTTAACCTCCAGCACGGAATGTAAACAAAAATCATGAAATAAACTCAATTATACATGAGAGTATGTGAATTTACTCTCTTACTTTGTATGTGGAAGCATCCATAAAGCCTTCTTCAAGAATTCGAGTAGGTTCACTTGCACCACCTGGTAACTCAGGATCCCAAATCCAGAAAAGATATTCCAATAGTTTCTTAAAGTTTGTGTTTCTGAAAGATTCAAAGCCAATCAAATTGATAATAAGAATTAAAAATGTTTACCCACTCAAATAACTTAGTACATAACAGGATTTTATACCTCTTAATCATTTTCTAAAACGTACAAAAGAATAAAGTAATTCAAGACATGGAAAACTTCATGAAATTGTAAATAATGGTGATCACATAATTTTCTAGGTCTCAAGTCAATATTTAATATAGCCATAATACAGTGCACAAGTATATGTTAAATGGAAGACTGGCTATACTTAGTAGCAGGATAATAGGCCTCTTCTTCTTCAATTTCAGCTGCAAGGGCATCCTCAAAACGCATTCTCAAGATACGATTATGAATTCGAGTTATCCTGTGAATCCTAATACCAGATATGCCATATTCTTTGTAGTCTGTTGCACAGAATCGCGACAAAATAAGATCATGGCACGGTGTGAACCTTAAAATATATGGATATAAATTATAGATGAAAGAAAATGAATTATATAGAATGAAAATGTCTTTAAAAAACATTGTGCGCACGCACGCACGCACGCACGCACGCACGCACGCACGCACGCACGCACACACACACACACACACACACAAATGCACAAAATGAAAGTCATGAAACTTTTTTTATATTTAATCATTATAGGTTTACCATGGATCATTGATTCGACCATCTTCATATCTAACATTGCCCCCAGTTTCTAGTTCACTAACAAGTCTCTGAATAGCTAACTCTGTTTGCTGAGACATCTTCTCTATAGCGTCACAACATTGATGATCAAGTCTAAAACACATCAATATGAAAATCATTTTATGTGCAACTTCAATATCCCAAACCCTCATTATGTTTTTCTATGACTTTTTAAAAAAAATAGATCTAAAAATAACGTTAAAGTGAGAATTTGTACAATAAGAGGTGAACAAAATGCTTTATTAGTTGACAATCTCTACCAATACAAGGTATAAATTAAATTAAATAACCAGATTGACGTTGTCATATTCAACAAAGATTATAGAATCAAGCATCAAAACTACCTACTCAGTTATTCTTTTTTCCCATTTTTTCACTCTCTCCTTCAATGCTTTATGCTTAGCTCTTAAAGACTCGATTGCAGATTGGTTTTCAGCAGCCTGCAAAATAATTACATTACACAACATGACATTATTCATTGTTATCAACATATTATACTACAATACTAGAGAACATAATCAAACAAATCATAATGAGAACCTTAGCTTCATGCGCGTCTTTATCGCTCTCTGTGCCAGATTCTGTGCCACATTCATACTTTTTAATCTCCTGAATTTCTTGCTCAATCTAAAATGAAAATAAATTATATATTGTATTGTCTTAGTGTATAAGTAAATTGCAATATACTGATAATATAACCTGCTGTAGATCAAACCTAAATGTGAGTGTTTTAATCTGGCTTACACCCAATTAATCATATCCCCGGATCACATCTGACCCTATGTTCTGCCAGCTCAAATTTGAATAATCTGCATATCACTCAGAGCTTATTGATTGCCAGCCATTTATTATTAGATCCATTTCCACTACGACACCTCTAAAAGTTGCACCTTTAGAACTACAGTGTATTGAAAAAAATTGACTGGTAAGTTTACAAGGTGACCACTCAAAGCAGTCGTTGGTGCTAGGGATGGGGATGTTAGGACAGTGTGGATGCTGTAGACCTGTGAACGTAAATGTAAATGCGGTGGTTTATAGTTATGATCCAAGTCTTCCTATCACGACTTTTCATTTTACATCAGGTCATTGGGACACTTATTGATCATCAATATATCATTTCTCACATACTTGCATCGGCAGCACATTCAGCACACAATGCTAATCACTCACATAATCACTTATTCACTCTTTCAACCCAATGAGCTGTAGCTAATGAACATTTAGGCGCCACAGATCTATGTGTGTGGCAGTAGTGATATCAGCAATGTCTACTTCAGAAGAAGCGCATGAGACTTGACTGCCAGTTATTGATTTTTTCTTCCCCATGGGTATAATGGGTCATTCGGAACAGCTCGTATTTATGGTAAACACGAGTTCACAAGTGGTGAAAACCGTTCGAAACAAGTTTATATCGTGTTTACCACTGGTGAACTGGGAGATGAAACGATCACTACGAGATGCTGGTGCGCATGCTGACTGACAAAAAATGGAGGCGTCCATAAGGTTCATCTAACATCGATGACAGTTTCATAAAATATATTCATAACAACCGGCTAAAAGTCTACCAAATTAATTAAAATTGATGGATAAATATTCAAACAATTTATTTATGTACCCTGTAGGCAATATTTCTAACAGATGTATTATTTCCCCAATCGTTAGGTGGTATCGAATAGCCACAACTCGTAGATACAACTTGTCAACTCGAAAATACGAACTCACATCAATACTCTGGATGCTTTTTTTTAACATTTTTCATAATTTGCATTACAGAAGCATTGACAAGCTATATGCATATACTTACATTTTTAATCAATGAAAAAAGAGTATGAATTCGTGAAACTGGCGTTGATTGCAATTCTTCTTTAAGCTTTATTAGTTTAGTAGAGAGATCAGCCAGACTACGTCTCATTGTTTTAACCTTCATATTGTAATACATCTTTTTCTTAACTACAGTGGTCTGCAATGATAAATATTCAAAAGTTAATATACACGTAATTTGTACAAATATTTTGCATGCATATCAAAATACCTGTTAAATATATAGCTAAAATAAAATTTGTGAATGTATCCAAACGTGAGTGTGGGTGTTCGAATGTGGGCTTCAACATATGCGCAATGCTCTGGAAACCCTATCTAACTTTCATATAAAAAAAGTAAGGTAAAACAAAAATAGTTTTAACAAACCTCTGCTAAATCCTTTAAATTTTTACTTGTGACATCCAAACAGTCGAGACTAGAAAGATGAGGAAAATGGAACAGCACATGTGTTGAGTAGTTGCACAATAATCCAACTGGATTTGCCCTGTACATTGCAGATTTAAAACCCAAGTCTTGCAAATTGGGTAGCTTCTGTAAATGAGTGATATCCTAAAAATAAACCATGAAAAATAATAGTACTGTGACTGAGACTAGAGCACATTGCATGTATCTCTTTCATCCATATATGCACATTAAATAACAATTAATATAAACTTCAATCATACAAATTAGATACCTTGAAATTGTAGATGTGATTTCCAGACAATTCAAGTTTTTCTAACAAATGGAGGTTATTTAAGGAGTTACCTGTATTAATAAGGAATAAATAAAATAATCTACATGGATCATACGAAAGACATATTGAATACAGATCATTTAATACAAATATTGAAAAAATAAGAAATTTATATATACAGAGATATATAAATAGTATACTAAAACTGCTAAGGAACATGGAGCACTTACCAATTTTTTCAATATTATTTTCAGCTAAATTCAATTGCCGCAAATGTTTCAAATTTGATAAACCCTACACAGATAAATAATATGAATTATTTTTTTTATCTAGCAAATCTTCTTGTCCATCAATAAGAATGGTCTTACAAATTGCTGTTGTGGAGAAGAATGTAAAAAAATGTAGTAAAAGTTCTCGATTGTAAAGTTTAATAAATAAATAGCTTCGTTCACACGTAATTAATATGAACATTATGAAATGTGCATGACAGCTGGGAAATAAAACTACTGATGCATCAGAAGGTACCATAGTCACCGTGGTGACATAAAACTGTCAATGGTTTAATTTACTAAATTAGTTTTGTACATCAAAATAAATCATGCTTCAAATAATACCCAACTCATCTAACACTAAAGTAATAGGTATCTAATCACATTATGGCCTGAACAAAATGCCGATTTTGTGGTAAAAATGCAATATTTTTTTTATTGGCTGTGCTCGTTCATTATACAAAAAAGGGTGAGTGAAATGAAAAATTTTTTTTTTTTAACCTACATGGCCTTTATTTCTTACCTCAATAACAGAGATTTGGTTACCATTCAACCACAAAGTCTCGAGTTCTGATAGATGATCAAGTCCTTCAATCCTTTTAATCTCATTTGAATACAGATATAACCTTCTGAGCTGTTTATTTTCTCCCAGACCTTCTATTCTCTAAATTAGCATGAGCATACCCAGTAAGCATATATTTTTCAAAGTGGAGAGATATATTGTTTCTTCAATAATCATAAAATTATAAACAATTGACACATGCAAAAATTAAGAGAAATTATTTACCAGGAGCTGACATTCTGCAACCCATAATTCTTTAAGTCTTGGGCAGTGGCAGACATTTTCTAACCGGTTGATGACTTGACCAACTATACAGAGTACCTTAAATGACAATTATAAATGAAATTATTATGATATCGTTAATAACAAGTCTTAATCACTTCACTATTAACACCAAGTCCCACACATTTTCCACTAAAGAGAAGCCCATATTGATTTATTTTCACTCAGAAGTCTACAGAGAACTATGAAATGGATTAACGATGAAATTACTTGAAATAGAATATCTAAACCATGAACTTAAAACATTATGGTCATACGGCCATCACCTTATTTACAAGATCATACATGTATTAGGTGGCTTTCCAAAGTCATCACATGGCATGTATAAGCTAGAGATGGGACTTCCATGGGTTTTAGGTTTCGAGCCTTCGAGCTCTAAGCCTTCGAGCTACTTTATTGAATGAACATTTTAATGATAAGTATGTAAATAACATAGAACTTATAAAACCCAGTCCCCGGTGAATGTTGCATAGGAAAGTGGATGATCAGATCTACACAATAACATTCCGACTTCTTATGTATAATTATAACTACCGCTTCCATGCCAATAACGCAACTTAATCATGTGTCTTCTTCTTCTTTTATTATACTTAACAGACCGTACAGGCCAAGCCTGTGCTATTGTTTACTTGCATTGTGCCCTTTCTTAAATGGTCACTTGTGATTATAAATCACGTGTGTTAAGATCACAAAGTGATCAATTCATGATTAAGTTGAAGCCTTTGAAGATGCTGTCAGGCTGTCAAAGTGAATGTATTCATAAGGTGCACCCTTTGACACCAGTTCTTACAACTACCAAGCTTTTGCGCACCAAGTACCATCCAGATGGAATATTTCCAACATAATGCATGTGTCATAAAAGTGGCCCAGGGCACGGTGACTTTGTTCTCGAGTGGCACACACACCTGATGGCTTAGGAATATTCGGGGCAAGGTACAGACACATTTCAGTGGCGCCGCCAAGCGGCCACAGTGATGCTACCCAGCGGAGGTCAGCAGAACTGGAGTCCCGAAGGGGATTAAGGGCTGTCTGTCTCCAAGTATGACAATGCGACTCCTCTAAACATATGGGATGGTTAAAGTCAACAGTAGCACGCCTGAGTGATTACCCATATATGACTGGTCTGTAGTGTATCAGGAGGTCATGAGTTTCACTCCCCAGCCGTCCAAAGCTTTACAGGCTTACAGATCCAACAAAACATAGACTATCCCCAACATGCTAGTTGGTGATAATCTAACAGCCTGTTTCCGCATTGTAACCCAATGGAGGTGTAAAATAAAACAAGAGAGCAAGCTGTGCTCGAGGAGGAATAAACCATACAACCAAGTTACTCCTATCATTTCTACGTATGACAATGTCAAGACACGATCATTTAGTATTACGTAATTGGGCAGACAAAACACTGTGTGTATATGATCACTTGACTTTCTGCCAAGATTACTGCTGAAGACATTATGCATAAGTGAAAATAAAAGCCAGTTAGTGTGATCCTGAAGGTTCGGTTGTGGAAATGACCATCAAATGTAAGCATTTGTGTTACAAATATGAATAAAGGATGGGAGTTATGAAAATAGATATAACACATATTAAAGAATAACAAACTCAATACCTACCTGTAAATTAGGAAAGTGGGCAAGACCTATCATCCTCTGATAGCCGGAGAAAAACATTTCCAGCCTGACACATGACAGTCCTTCCTGGCTAAGACGACTGTATGTAAGACCATTTGCAAGGCACTAGATTGCAAAGTAGAAACATAATTAGTTATATTGCTGGTTTCCCTTTCAGCTGCTGCGTTAAGTTGTTTGCTTTTTGTTTTTGTTTTTTTCTTTTTTTTTAATATGTTTATCTTCAATTTCAAGAAAACTTCTGAATGGGTCAAACATTTTAATGATTTGAATTATTGACCTTTTCTCTTCCAATTTAAACACCCTGCGAGTTCATGTATGTCAGCAAATTGTGCCATGTAAATTGTTTTGATTGGATTGGATTGAATGAATTTTAAAGATATTTATGATACCGTACATATTTTTTGGTAAATCCTTTAAAACTTATCATATTGTTTTAAATCTGTATGTCATTTACATTCTTCATCAGATATTAGTAGCATTTTTCGCTCAGTATACAACACCTTTAACTATATTTACCATTGACAGTTTCAGTCGCTTCTGCAACTATCATCAGAATGCACACTGTGCATCCCCCCGTCAGGGCAAAGATCGGATTGAACATACAAGACAAATGGTATGCCCCTCATCTCTCACTACCATCTTATTCTTATTGATGAGCATTGCTTCTTTGATTATCCTTGTTTTGGAGTCACTGTCTCTGTCCACCACTGATGCATTGTCCCAATCAATCTCATGATTGTGTTGATTGGTATGATCTCTAAATGAACTTTTATTGCATTCAGTCAAAGACTGCTGTAGCCAGCATTAAAATGCTGTTGGGGGGGGTGGGGGGGGGGGGGCGGGGATGCTGTCGAGATTGACATGCACAGTGCAGAGTGTCTTATGATGATGGTCACAGAAGTGAGTATACATGTAGTTATTTTTGTGCTGTGTATTGAACTATGTCACTACGTTTGTAATTAGAGATTCTAACAAAAGGAAGAATTTCAAAGATTCTTGATCAGAGCTTAATCATGTCACAGACCATAGCAAATATATTTTTTCTTCTATTCTATACTTACTATTTCTTTTAAACATTCTTGTTCTTCCTTAGGCTGAAAATAATGTAAAAATCATGCATAAAAAGCATGCAATTTGATGTTACATTTGTATATTATGCTTTATATTTTCTAAACAAAATAAAGTACTCAAGACTATACCAATCATGCAAAATTAAAGAACTTTCATCCCAGACCGACTACAACAATAATTAAATGTATGCAAATTTCAGTTAAACATTTTAGGAAGGGCTACAGCTCAAATAAATGCTGACTTTTGTACGGAGGAATCTAAATATCAAAATCTGTATATTAGATTCTTAGTATAGATGAAACCTACATGTATCAGAGATAGGTTATTCATATACTTTTGTCTAGTATGTCTAAATTCCAGTAAAACAAGGAGATTCTGTAATGCAGAAAAATATAAGTTCCTTTCAACTATTTTAGCATAAAACAACATACATGTATCAATACAAAAATTGATACATATATGTATCAAAATTCTATCAAAATTTCTACTTAAACTCACAATTTCCTTCTCAGGTTCTGCTTCTGGTTCATCATCATTGCATTTCTCTGCCTCCTAAAAAATGTCATGCCCATTTCACGATGCACAAAAAGATAACAAAACCTATGCAATCATTAAAAAACAAAAAATTGAAGATCGCACACCATTATCCATGCCCATGTATGTAATGACCAGCACTTCATGACCCAGGTTCCTGAGAACACACTCTACATTTTAACTCAAACCAGAGTCCACTGGGCTGGGCCAGTAGGCTTCAGTTCCCAGAAAGCTATATGTGATTGGCAGGTAGTGGCTCACGCTATGGCCATCTTAACAAGGACCAAAAAAAAAGATCCTCAACCAGAGACATGCTCCAAAAGATTATGCTAGCCTACGTCAGTTTGCGGCAGTTACACATTAGATTACAAGGTTCGCCTTATCCCCATCCTATTGGCAACACTCACACCAATAGACAGTTACGTTGCTTCATTAAAGGTTATGCTCAGTGACCGAACAAGTATGCTTGAACAGAAACAATATGATGTATTCTGTGCATCCTGAAACAGGGTCAGGATTAGCCATATGATGTATAAAATCTTGTGGAGGACGCAGTAGAATGTAGGAATTGACCATCCTGAAAACAGGGTCAGGATTAGCCATTTATCATGACTCATATCACTTCAACATTCAAGTCAATTTCGTTTGTTTTGAAAATTCCTGCAGTTTTGGAGGGAGTTAGTCTAACCTGTTGCAATCCGAATGAACACGCCTTCATGGCCTTACTACGCCCTGTATTGATATTGACTAGCGCAGTTCATTCCATCGCAAAATTGAGCATGGAGATTGACCAATCAGCGTGGGTTATTGGCGGTGATTTTTGCACGGAATGATAGAATGTTTAATCTACTCGTCCTGCTGACGAGTAGCAATTCTGGTCAATTTGCCATACAAATATAGAGCTTTGTGCACAGAGGACGAGTAGATTTTTTGCAGGACAAGTAAATATTTTAGGGTTATTCGTCCAGCTGACGAGTAGCACTTTTCAACCTAATCCTGACCCTGCTGAAAGTTTCTTTCATTTAAACAGCATGTTTGAATATCTAGAGCAATTTACATCTACACGATAAACAACCAGTTAGAAACCCATCAAAACACGTGATAGCCTAAAATGTAAACCGAATGATTTTCGTCAGACGTAACTTGCACGGTGCACATAAGAAGTCGCCTATCTCTGCCATGTTAAACGTGACGTCTGTCGTTAGAAATGCAAGATACGTCTGGCGAAAATCATTCGATTATGCAATATCACGTGACCTTGCGTTTTAGCTGACAGTATATAACGATATTTTTATAGATGTAATAAATACTAAATGTGAAAAATATGAATCTTATTTCCCTTACACTTCCAATGGAAAATACATCGTTTATTGATCCTGGGTTTTACAGAACACATATAATTTGACTGAGCATTATCTTTAAATGACACTTGGTGCGGAATTTAGCGTGATGAAAATCAATATTTGTTCTCTAGATAATACGGTAGTATTGATAAATGATGCCTTTTTTGTGGTAAGTGCAAGGAATATAATACTTATATTTTTCAAGTATAATAAATATTTCATATTGAAATCAAGGAAAAAATGCCATACTGTCTTGTTTACTAAACCAGGAGCTAACGTGAAGTTGCATAATCGAATGATTTTCACCAGATGTACTGTGGATTTTCAATGGCAGACGTCACATATAACATTCCAGAAGTAGGCGGCTTCTTACATGCACTGTGAAGTTATGTCTAACGAAAATCATTCAGTTTACATTTCTTGCCACATTTTGGCAGCTTCATAACTGGCCTTTTACACCTGCAGGCTGGGTATGTAAATTGTTCTAGTCATTCGCTTAGCGACGTTTTAATGATAGGTATGTTCAGAATGCACTAAACACAACATAGGGATTCTATCAAAGCATACTTGTTTGCCCACTGAGCATAACCATTTTAACATTTTCCTGCAGTCAAATGCACATTTGGCTTCACTTGGCACAACTACAAGCCAGTTTGTGGGAGTTTTGAGTTATGAATGTCACTACGCACCTTTAATTAATGGAGAAGCCGCCAAATTAGATTGAATTAGCGTGCACTGGCATCAACCGTCGCTACCCCAGTGGACTCTTAGCCTTATTTTCAAATGAATAGCGGTGTTCATTATTCTTATGCTACTCCGAAAATGAATTCATCAGTCTAATGGTAAATATTCAAGTGAGGGCCCATGTTGTGTGGTATTGTAGGTCAGGTATAATAGGGAAAATAAAACATTATTTTATAAAGCATTGTGCTATCATTCAAAATTAAAATTAGTCTAACATTCACATAACACCAATATGTCTATGAAACAGATATACGTATGTTTTTATTTATAACAAAATACTCACAGTCTCCCTTAATGTCTCTTCTTCCTCTTGTTTTTGATATGCAGCAAGTTTCTCTTTAGAAACGTGCCCTGTATATCGACTCACCATTATTTATATTGATACAAGTTTCTGCAAGTATAAAAATGCAAAACATAAACAAAGGGGAAACGAGTAGTCGTCGGGAACGCCGTAAATCTCCCCTTCCCCGATCAGGCCATTTCCCCGATCAGGCCATTTCCCCGATCAGGCCATTTTTGAAAAGTAGGCCAAAGTACTCAAATATCAAATCACGTGAGGAGAGTGACATAGTCATACAAAATGTCAAGTTTTGGTGATGATAGGTAATAAAGTCTTCCCAGGAGAAAGATAAACACAAATTCGTAATAATTTGTTTTTAAAAAAACACATCGTAATTTCACCAAAGTAGGCCAAAGTACACCAAAATCTAATCAGCTCTGTAGAGTAGTACAACGAAGCTAGATATGAAGTTTGGTGACCATAGGTCAAATAGTTCTCCCTGTAGAGTGGTAACAAGGTTTATTATGTAACACTTTCGTGAAAGTTCAAAAAGTAGGCCAAAGTACACCAATATCAAATCACGTGAGGAGAGTGATATAGACATACCAAATGTCAAGTTTGGTGATGATAAGTCATAAACTGTTCCCAGAAGACAGATAAACGCAATTACATAATAATATTTTTTTTTAAACACATCGTAACTTCATCAAAAGTAGGCCAAAGTACACCAAAATCTAATCGGGTCTGGAGAGTAGTACATCGAAGCTACATATGAAGTTTGGCGACAATCGGCCAAATATCTCCCTGTAGAGTGTTAACAAGATATTTCAAAAAGTACGCCAAAGTACACCAATATCAAATCACGTGAGGAGAGTATAGACATAAAATGTTTTGGTGATGATAAGTACGAAACTGTCCCCAAACTAAACAATTACGTTAATTTTCAAAAACAATAGCTCTCATGGTGTTCAAAGTACATGCTTTTCTAATCAGGTGTGGAGAGTAGACAGACGGACAGCACTTTGGCGACAATCGGCCAAATACTTCTCCCCTCGGACAAGATATTTGTACCGAAAAATAAAACACAACAATAAAACAAAAATTTTTGAAACATAAATTGTCCTCAAACTAAACATATGTTCAATTTTCAAAGCAAAAGCTCTCATGGTGTTCAAGTTATAAGCTTTTAAGCATGTGGATCAAAACGATATTAAAGAATATCTTTCGTCCAGATTTAAAATACAACACAACAATTTAAAAAAATCAGGCACTATTATGACTAAATTGCTCACTGTATCTATGTTCAAAAAACAAGGTTGCACTGTAATTCCTTCATCATCCATCTTTGCCCAAAGAACTTTAATTTTTAAAAATCAGTTTATTATGACTAAATGCTGCCTTA
This sequence comes from Streblospio benedicti, assembly GCA_019095985.1. Lineage (NCBI taxonomy): Eukaryota > Metazoa > Annelida > Polychaeta > Spionida > Spionidae > Streblospio > Streblospio benedicti. Next base: position 20,457,500 of record CM032662.1, read on the forward strand.
AACTAAAAGGTTGTTTGATGGACCATCTCCAAAGTGGGTTCAGTCTTACCCCAGGGGACATGTGGTGGGTTCATAAAGTATGGAATAAGGAATGATCATATAGGCATACAACTTCTGTGAAAAAAATGATGAAAGTTGAATAAAAAATAAAGAAACTATTGCAAATATGAATTGTGGACAGACGGACGATGGACGACAGACGACAGACAATAGAAGAAAGGTGATCACAAAAGCTCACCATGTCTCCGACAAGGGAGCTAAACATGAACAATCACATTGTTCACTGTCATATACAGGTTTTTGGAAAAGGATTTCATGGTAGCCTCAGGACTAGCCTTGAAGGCTTGCAGAGATGGCAAATACTCAATAAAATGAAACTTGTGAAAAGGGTTGGTCGCAAGACTCCTGTTCCCCCTCTGGTCCTGCCTATGGTACTCTTTTAATCTATATATATAAAGGAAGAGGCGGTTTTTTTATGCCACAAAGGCTTTTAACCACAAGGCTTTTAACTTCAAAACTATGTATGTAAAATCAGACAACATAATATCACATTTCAAACCAAATAAATTGGTTTTAATGATAAAACAAGAAAAAAGAATTTTTTGAAAGGTTGCTTACAGGGCCATGTTTGTTAAAGGTAATACATGTTTGTATATGTTCAAACCATACAAAGAAGAAGCTGGGGAGGGTGGTGATGTAATGGGATGGAAAAACATTTCAAAAACCTGTTTTTGACGAGGGGTGCTAAGAAAATGGCCATGTTTGTCCATAAAGGGGGAGGGGGGCGGACATGGCTGGTGTCCATATGGGGTATATGTCAAGCGGTGGTGAGGCGGGGAGGAGCATTAATCTGTTCCCCTCGATCTCATATTTCAACCCGAGCAGCAGCAGAAATAAAAGGGGTGATTGAGATGTTTAATGGTCTGATGTTTACCAGGCATTTATCTAGCTGGAGGGAGGATTAGACTGATCAAGCATTGCCACATACATGGTGTGTGTATGTGTCACATATGATGTGGGAAGAAGGTGATGGAAGTGTATTTAATCTTTCCCGGACCTTTATAGTGACGGAGTTGGTGTCAGGGATGTGGACAGGGGGAAAGAATGGGGAGGAGGCATTCAATATGTTTTTGATCTCATCCGTTTCAACCAGAGCAGCAGCAGGAAGGGGGTGCATTAATTATAGACCTGTTTAAAATGTGGATGGGGTAGAGAGGGTTGGGGGAGAGAAGCTGGGGGGGAAGAAGGGTAGGGATCAAGGGACATTTAATCTGCACATACGTGTTTACCATAGGTAGCAGAAGCTGGGGGAGGGATATTAGAGAGATCAATCATTGCCATATGTAGTACATTTAGTGTGTAAATGGCTTAGACATATGACGATGGGAGGACGGTGATGCAGGTGTATTTAATCTGTCACAGACCTGTATACTGACGAGAACTGGTTCAAGGGATGTGGGACAGGAGGAAGTATGTGGAGGGAGGAGCATTTAATATGTGTTCCGGATCTCATCTGTTTCAACCCGAGCAACGCCGGGTAAACAGCTAGTATTTCAAATAAACATGCTCATTTTCTGGGCATCACGCCTTATTTTTAGCAGCATTGTTATTATGCACATAAAGATAATGCTCAGCCAAAAAAATATTTGTTCTGTAAAATCAAGTACATGTATCAATGAACGATGCCTTTTCTGTTGCAAGTGTAAGGAAAACAATATATTTATTACAACTTTAGATATACCATGCCGTCTTGTTAACTAAAACTCAAGGTCACGTGATGTTACATCATTGAATAATTTTCTCCAGACCATGTGTGAAGTATACACCGGCTTGCCAGAAAACGTTTAGAAACGTCCAGAAAACGTGGTGTCAAAGACTTGGCACATTTCAGCATGGAATATTGCGTGATACATGGTGCAGAGGTAACTTTGCTTTTTAGATCCTTATAAAATCGGTTTATGTGGTATCCGCTGTGTGAATTTTTGTTGGTTAGTTTAATATATCCACGAAAATCAATTATTAAGGAGACTTTCTGGATAAAGAATTTGGGTAAAAAAATTCTCAGAAAATTTCTTGTTTTTATTTTAGCATAAAGTACATTCATTTTCCCTTTTTAAATGTATAACACTTTAAAGGTTTCGGAATGGAATTTGGTTTATGGACCATACAAAAGATCATACAAAATATGAAAAATTCAGTCAATGTTAATTTTGACTGTACCGAAATTGTATACATGATCTTTTGTATGGTCCATAAACCAAAATATATTCCCCAAACCCCTAAAGTGTTATAAGATTTTTAAAAAGGAAATGCTTGTACTTTACTAATAAGAAAAAACCAAGCACATTTTAAGAATTTTTTTTTATCTCCAGAAAGTTCTCGTTAACAAAATATTTCACTATGGCATGCTCTGACCTACCATATGCAATGGCTGGCAGCGCCCATTAGTTCAGATTCAATGAGGATATGCAGTTCAGCCAATCGGTGATGAGCGGCTGTAAGGAATGTTTATTATTTGAGTCCGGAGAGGGGGCTCGCAATATTTATTTACAAGTGCAAGTGGATTTCGAACAGTTGTCAGGTGGATTTGAGGGGGAGTAAAGTTCCATGAAATCAGCGAAGATATTAGGTTCATGTGGATTTGAAGGGAGTAAAGATCTATGAAATCAATGTAGATAATGATACATTTTTTACATGTGGATTTTAAGGGGAGTATAATACGTGTGCCCTATTGACGTTAACAAGAAAACATCTGGAATGTCTATCTCTTAACAATTATGAAAAGGCATTTGACATACAGCGTTTGACGTGAGCATTGCATGATTATTTGTGAGGTGCCAGTATTTGCTGTGTTGACGTTGGCAATCAAAGCCCCAGAAACTTTCATTAGCAGCTCTGCTCTAAACACTGTCCAGTATGTTATAGATTGTCACAGTGATAAATATCAATTATCTTTTTTATCTATTTTTTTTTATTTTTTTTTTTTTTTTTTTTTTTTTGGGTCAGGAGAATAGTCACGCGCAACGCAGACCAACGTACAACGAGGCTGGCTGGTCGAGTCTATCTTTGTCTATCTAGTAGATCTAGAAACCATTTACCTTT